>LR738713.1:321874134-321951170 GCA_902687465.1 Secale cereale
GGTGGAGGGGGGCATTAATGGGGGAGAGAAACGAGGTGTAGGAGAAAGAGAGAGACCATTTATGGAGGAGGGTGCCATTAATGAGTAGAGAAGAGAGGTAGGAGGAAGAGAGAAGAAGAGCAACAATGGTGGAGAGTGGAGAGTGGAGTGGAGAGGGGAAAGGAGGGGGAGAGAGGGCAAAGTGGGGGGAGGAGGGGGAGGGGTGGAAAAAAGGTGGCACCAGCCGCAACTAGCACTAGCGCTGCTTTGAAAAAAGTGTTGCTGCTACGCGAATTAGTAGTAGCGGCACAGTAAAACCAAGCGTTGCTACTAAAGAGTTAGTAGTAGCGCTTTTTCCTGTACACCGCTACAACTCCAGCTCATGTCGGTGGCCTCGTCTGGTCCCACATAGTAGTAGCTTTTTTTTCATATCAGCGCTACTAATATGGAGTTACTAGTAGCGCTTTCTAGAAAAAGTGCTATTGCTAAATAGCAGCAGCGTTTACTATTATCCAGTGCTACTACTACGCTACTGTGTATAAGCATTTTCCTAGTAGTGATATCGAACTTGCCTATGTAGCCTCCATAAACCGGCGGTGCTTGTTTACAGTACCACCGGGTTATCATAAATGAATAAGAAGATGCAAGTGATATGCATAAGCCCCCAAGTGCCAAGTATTCTTGTTTACAAAATGCTTGGGACTTTATTGATATGAACCGGTGCATGTATAATTTTTCGGCAGGCATTAGCCCCCAAGTGCCAAGTGTTGTTGCTTGCAAAAGGCTTGGGACTTGTATTCATGTAACCCGGATATGAATGTTTTTGTAACTCTTTGTTTATACCGATTACCACCGCTCAACTGCAATCACAATTGAATGACGCCAAGACCCGGCTGAAGTTTCAAGAATCTGAGACCCAGAAAGCTGAATCAAAATTCAAATTTAGCGTGGCTAAAACGGAAAAATTCAAGGCCAAATTTGAGACGCAGAAAACTGCTTGGGCTGAAGAAAGAACTGCCTTGATAGAGCAAGCTAAAAAGGCGGAGGCGACTCTTGAAGAGGTGACCACTGAGCTCACCGGTTTAAAACACCATGTATCCCAAATGGCTTCGGCTATCTTTGGTGAGTCGCCTTGTTAAAAAGTGAATCTTTCCTTTGATAGTATAAACCGTCGCTAACCAATTTATTACTTATGCAGGCCGCCGGAGCAGCAATCTTAACCAGGAGGTACTCGTGAAGCTTAAAGCTGTTTGTACACTTGTTGAATAGTTATACACTAGAGCTCAGCGCGCACTGGTTACAATTTCTCCGGCCAACCAAACACCTACTCTCTTGATAGTTGTCTTGAAAAAACTTTCTGTGCTGCCTGCTAGGATTGACGAAATGAAACGATCATCTGCAAGAGCTGGTGCCGTGATAACTTTAAGCTGGGCCAAGGCATGGTTACCAGAGCTAGACCCGGATGACTTAGCTTCTGGCTATCCAAGCTTGAAATAAGATGGCACGTCATTTAATCAAAAGGACTTTGCTGCCTGTGTGAAAGATTTACGCCCTCTAGCTAGCCTGATTGCAAGTGAAACAGATCTCTCAAGATATCAGCCGGCTTACAACATGGAAAACCAGAAGATGCCCACTCCGTCTTATAAAGTGATGGATTTAATCCCTCCAATCCGTAAGCATACTTTCGCCCCTGAAGTTGACCCGTATGAACTTATCGATGATGAAGCTGAATTTCAAGCTATGTCTGGCATCGATTGGTCATCACCAAACTTTCAGATGGAGGAGGACGAAGAACCGGTGAAGGATAATCCAGAAGCTTCAAGTCAGCAAGGCCAGGAAATTTGAACCACCAGGTAGTTTATTTATTTGATCCTTTAAAACACTTGATCTTGTTTGGCTCATAGAGTCATGTAATAGGGTAGTAAAACCTTAATCTGTCGTGCCCTTGTGCTCGGTTCTGTTTTTGCACAATACTGTTGATCCGCCAGTTGAACAAATTACTACTTTATGCTTATGATAGTGTTGACTTTATGCAGATCAAATTTGACCATTACCCTGCACACAAACAGATAACAAGTGCCCTAGCGGTTTATCGGCGGGCGGATCATGATACCCAAGTGATGCCACTGGGGACAGATAGTCCATAACCAGGGCCAGTTTAATCACAATGTTGACACAATAGTGAAACAAAGACTCATACCTGTGGTGTGTGCTTAGAGTGTCGGCTTATCAGCTCCATGCAGTTAGAGTCTTTTAAAGCTATAACTCCAAATATTAGATTATCATCCTCTGGCGGCTTATAGTCTTCCATTATGTCGGGTTGCAGAGACCCAGAGATGCTTCAAATATGAGTCGTAAATAGAGGCAGCTTGGCCCGATTTGTAAAAACCATACGACAAGAAATGAGGAAAAATAAAGCCAAAATTGAATAAATCAAAAAACATTCGAGGCTTTTGGAGGCCGCCAAGTCAAAGGTTCTTCTTCAATGAAACTAGCCTGTTGGCCACTGGAAGGTATGCGCTTGCTGTGAGCCGGCTCTCACAGCACCCAATCGACATTTGAACCTATATAAGTTCAGGTCTTTATTTAAAGATAGAGCTATCTAGAGTACGCGGGGTAAGAGTTGCATCATGCATCATAGGCCGATTTATCCAAGTTTCATGGAAGGTGGCTTTGTGAGCCTGGATCTATCCTGACTATCTGTAAGCCGTGCACTCACGTGACAAACCAGCATTGTAACCTTAACAAGCTAAGGATCTTTGGTCGGATACGCCGTAAAAGATGGATTGCTAAGAGTTCGGCGGGTCAATCAGGATGACCTCATGGAGTTAAAGCAGCCGGTATACAGGTAGGATGACCCACAGGTTATGTCCTGTTTGGTCAAATATGCCTATGTTTGAACAAGATAACCTGGTCAAAAGGGTAGTAACTCTATGTTCTGTTTGGTCGAATACACCTATGTTTGAACATGAAGCCCTCAAGTGACATACATACGAATTATGCTCGTCGCGGACCTATCTTTGGTCCCTGTAATTTGGGCGTCAAGCGCCTTAAGTAAACATGTAAGATTATGATAAAGAGTCAGCTTCGAGGAAGTGAAACGATACAGGCCCCGAATTATCAGGGATGCTGGCTTTATTATATTGTTGCTAATATATACATCATCAAACTATGTACATCATGAGAGCTGGTGGCTCAAGTATACTAGGGCCGAAGATGAGCAATATTCCATGGCCGACATGTCTCCTCCTCTCATGTGCATTAGTCCTTGTGTTCTCGAACGTCGATAAGATAGTATGTCCCATTATGCAGATTCTTGCTGACGACAAAAGGTCCTTCCCAAGGCGGTGATAGTTTATGCATGTTAGTTTGATCCTGGATGAGCCGGAGCACCAAGTCGCCTTCTAGAAAGGTTTTGGTTTTGACCCGGCGGCTATGATATCGCTGTAGATCCTGTTGATAAATCGTTGAACGAGCCACCACGAGATCATGCTCTTCATCCAATAGGTCCAGTGCATCCTGATGTGCCCTTTCATTATCAGCTTCAACATAAGCCGCCACACGGGGCGAATCATGATGGATGTCACTAGGAAGAACCGCCTCTGCTCCATAGACCATGAAGAAAGGTGTGTAACCCGTAGATCTGTTGAGGGTTGTATTGATACTCCATAACACCGAAGGTAACTCCTCCACCCAGCAACTCGGCGTTCTCTTTAAAGGAACCACAAGCTGGGGCTTGATGCCTCGCAGAATCTCTTGATTAGCTCGTTCCGCTTGACCATTAGACTGTGGGTGAGCCACGGAGGAAACATCAAGTCAAATATGCTCTCGCTGACAAAATTCTCTCATAGTACCCTTGGATAGATTAGTGCCATTATCTGTTATGATGTTGTGGTGAAATCCAAAACGGAAGATCACCTTCTTGATGAATTGAACCGCCGTTGCTGCATCACACTTGCTAACCGGCTCTGCTTCGATCCACTTGGTAAACTTATCAACCGCCACCAAAATGTGGGTTTTCTTATCCTTGAACCTCTTGAAAGGCCCGACCATATCAAGCCCCCAGGTCGTGAACGGCCAAGTAATTGGAATCATCCTCAACTCTTGAGCCGAGACATGAGCTCATCGTGAAAATTTCAGACAACCGTCATATCTGCTGACCAAATCCTTAGCATCAGCATGAGCCGTCAACCAATAGAATCCATGACGAAAAGCCTTGGCCACGAGAGATTTAGAGTCGGCATGATGACCACAATCTCCTTCATGGATCTCTCCTAGGATCTCACAGCCTTCTTCAGGAGAGACACAACGCTGAAATGCCCCTGTGACACTGCGATGGTGCAACTCCCCATTGACAATAGTCATTGACTTAGACCGTCGGGTTATCTGTCTGGCCAAAATCTCATCCTTGGGTAACTCGCCCCGGGTCATGTAAGCCAAATAGGGAACCATCCATTCTGGAATGAGATGAAGAGACGCCACCAATTGTGCCTCCGGGTCAGGAACAGCAAGATCTCCTCTGTAGGCAACTTGACAGACAGGTTAAGCAGAACATCCAAGAAAGTGTTGGGTGACACCAGCTTACACTGAGACCCTAACCGGCTTAAGGCATCGGCTGCCTAATTCATCCTTCGATCAATGTGCTCAACTTGGTAACCCTTGAAGTGACCTGCAATAGCATCAACCTCTCGATGATAAGCCGCCATGAGCGGATCCTTGGAATCCCAAGTGCCAGATACTTGCTAGGCTACCAGATCTGAATCGCCGAAGCATCTCACCCAGCTTAAGTTCATCTCCTTAGCCATCATAATTCCGTGGAGAAAGGCCTCATACTCAGCTGCATTATTAGTACAAGGGAACATTAACTGGAGAACATAAGAAAATTTGTCACCTCGTTGGGAAGTTAAGACAACTCCAGCACCCGAGCCTTCCAACTGCGTGGGTCCATCAAAGTGAATAGTCCAATATGTGTTATCTGACTTTTCCTCAGGCGCCTACAATGTTGTCTAGTCATTGATAAAATCCACGAGTGCTTGTGACTTGATGGCTGTACAAGGCACATATTTCAAAACATGGGGTCCCAGCTCAATTGCCCACTTGGCTACCCGACCAGTGGCTTCTCTATTTTGAATGATATCCCCTAAGGGAGCAGAACTCACCACAGTAATCGGATGACCCAAAAAATATTGCTTGAGCTTTTGGCTTGCCATGAAGACCCCATACACCAGCTTCTGCCAATGCGGATACCTCTTCTTGGACTCAATAACTACCTCGGTGATGTAATAAACCGACCGTTGAACCGGATACTCCTTGCCGACCTCTTTCCTTTCCACCACGATGGCCACACTGACAGCCCGGCTATTGGCGGCCACATATAACAACAAGGGATCCTTATCAATGGGAGTAGCAAGAACTGGCGGTTCAGCGAGCTGCTTCTTAAGAACTTCAAATGCCTCATTAGCAGCCTCACTCCAGACAAAGTCATCTGTCTTCTTCATCATCTGATACAAAGGGATAGCCTTTTCTCCTAGGTGGCTTATGAACCGGCTCACAGCCGCTATCCGTCCTGCCAAGCGTTGGACATCATTAACACACTTTGGCCTAGCCAGGGAAGTGATAGCCTTGATTTTCTCTGGGTTAGCTTCGATGCCTCGTTCTGAGACCAAAAAACCCAAAAGCTTGCCTGCTGTTACACCGAAGACACACTTGGCCGGGGCTTGTAAACCCGGAGATTGTCAAACGACTCCTTCAAATCGTCGATCAGGGTCTCCTTCTTTCCGAATTTCACCACAATATCATCCACGTAAGCATGAACATTACGACTGATCTGACCGTGAAGGCAATTCTGTACACACCGATGGTAAGTCGCCTGCGCACTCTTGAGCCCGAAAGGCATAGACACATAGCAGAAGGCTCCAAACGGAGTAATAAAAGCTGACTTCTCCTGGCCCTTAACTGCCATTTTGATATGATGATAACCAGAATAAGCATCCAAAAAACACAAACGCTCACAACCCGTCGTAGCATCAATGATTCGATCAATATGAGGGAGACCAAACGGATCAGCCGGACAAGCCTTGTTTAAGTCCGTGTAATCCACGCAAATTCTCCAAGTTTCATGCTTCTTAAACACCAAAACTGGGTTAGCCAACCACTCAGGATGAAAAACTTCAATGATTATCCCGGTCGCTAAGAGCCGGGCCACCTCTTCACCAATGGCCTTCCGCCTCTCCTCGTTAAAATGGCAAAGGAATTGTTTGACCGGCTTGAACTTCAGAACAATATTAAGAGTGTGCTCAGCGAGTTCCCTCGGTACACCCGACATGTCTAAAGGCCTCCATGCAATGATGTCCTGGTTCTCATGGATGAACTCAATGAGCGTGCTTTCCTATTTCGGATGCAAGTTCGCACTAATGCTGAACTGCTTAGATGAGTCGCCAGGAACAAAGTCAACTAGCTTGGTGTTGTTCGCCGATTTAAACTTCAGTAGATGGTCATGCTCTGTGGTTGGCTTCTTCAAAGACGTCATATCCGTCGGGACAACGTTATCCTCGTAAAATTTTAGCTCCTTTGTGGCACAAACAGACTCCGCGTAAGCAGCATCGCCTTCCTCACACTCCAAGGCTACCTTGCGACTCCTGTGTACCATTATAGTGCCCTTGTGACCTAGCATCTTAAGCTGCAGATAAACATAACACGGCCTTGCCATGAATTTAGCATAAGCCGGCCGTCCAAACAGAGCATGATACGGGCTGTGAATCCTAACAACTTCAAATGTTAGAGTTTCTGTTCTAGCATCATACTCATCCCCAAAGGTTACCTTCAAATCAATTTTTCCCACCGGGTAGGCCGACTTACCAGGCACCACTCCATGGAAAACAGTATTGGACGATTTAAGATTTTTGTCAGTTAATCCCATGCGACTGAAAGTATCATAGTAAAGGATATTGATGCTACTGCCCCCATCCATGAGCACTTTAGTGAACTTATATCCTCCAACCTGTTGTGCCACCACCAAAGCCAACTGACCCGGATTATCAACTCAGGGCGGGTGGTCCTCATGACTCCATACAATCGGCTGCTCAGACCATAGCAAGTAACAGGGAACACCCGGTTCAACGGCATTCACAACCCTTTTATGAAGCTTCTGATCCCGCTTGCATAAACTTGTGGTAAAAATGTGGTAGTGCCCACTGCTCAATTACTTCGGGTTGCTCTGATAACCAGACTGCTGCTGCTGATTCCCTTGATTGTTCTACTGATTGTTACCACCTTGATTGCCTTGGTCTTGAAACCCGGAATTTGAACTGCCGCCTCCATGACCCAGACCATGAGAGATGGACCCTGAACCGCCGTTCGGACCATGATTGTGCTGGATAGACTCCCTGAAATGTCTCATAATGCTACAGTCCTTCCACATATGGGTAGATGGCCTTTCCTCGGTTCCATGCTTCAAACACGGCTGATTCATGATTTCATCAAGGTTATATCTTTGAGCCAGCCTCCCCTTACGATGCTGGTTAAAATTCTGCGCAGCGGTGTTAGCTACAAAATCATCAGCTTTCCGCTTACCGCCACCGCCCTGATTGGTCGGGTTAAACTATTGTCCCCTCGTATCACTACTCTTCTTTCCCTTTCCCGATCTTTCAGCCTCAGAGTTGGAGTCCTTGGTACTATCAGAGTCGGCGTATTTGACAAGAGCCGCCATGAGCTCCCCCATATCATCGCAATGGCGTGTAAGCCGCCCCAGCTTCTGCTTGAGTGGAAGGAAACGACAATTTTTCTCCAACATTAAAACTGCTGAACCGGCGTTGATCTTATCTGAAGAATTTATAATGGTTGAGACCCAGCACACCCAACTGGTCATTGATTCGCCCTCCGCTTGAACACAAGAAGCCAAATCCACAATTGAGATAGGCTGCTTGCATGTATCCTTGAAATGCCAGATAAACTTGGCCTTTAGCTCTGCCCATGAACTAATGGAGTTCGCAGATAGCCCCTTCAGCCAATTACGAGCCATCCCTTCCAGCATCATGATGAAATACTTAGCATATGCAGCCTCACTAACATCCAGCATCTCCATAGCCATGTCATAACTCTCCAGCCAAGCTTCAGGGGGCTGATCTCCTGTGTAGTTAGGCACCTTACGAGGGCCCTTGAAGTCCTTGGGAAAATGCTTGTTTTGCAGATCCGTCATTAAACACGGCACACACCAAGTTCTAGAAGCCACACCAGTCTCCACTGAAGTTGTTGGGTAAAACGGCACCTGTTGATGACTCGCCGCCTGAGCTGCCAGCTCGGCCTCCCGGCGTGTTCTGCCCTGATCCACCAAATCTTATGCATTGGCACCATTGTGCACCAGGTCAGGCCCACGAGGTTTGTTATGGTGCTGCTCCGTGCTCGAAGCTGCTGGTAAGTCAATGTGCCGGCTGTAGCTGATGCTTTGACGAGGGGTCGAATGAATCCGGTCACGACTATAAGAATAAGCCTGCTGCTGCGCCAGCACTGTCTGAAGAAGTTCCCTAGCCCTCCGGGTTTCAACTGCCACCGGACTCTCACCCTCGACTGGTAGATCCGCCAATCGCATAGCTGCAGCAATCATATTATCTAGAGGGTTTGTTGGGGATATAAGTGTTAGGTATAAACCGCCCAGGTAGGGGCCTGGTTATACTTGTAGGAAATCACCCCTATTGAAGCCCATGAAGACAAGGACTATGGTGTATTACTATGGAGAGCTAAAAAGCCCAGGGCCCAAAGGCGGATTAGGGCTCATAGACATAAACCGCCATATGATGTATAACTTGTTTTGCAAGATATGGAAGTTAGAAACCGAGCTGGACACGTTTATGAGCCGGCCTCGGGATTCTGTAAACCGGCCGGGCATCCTCTTGTGTATATAAAGGGACGACTCGGCGGCGGTTCAGGGACAAGGATCAATAGCTCGAGACATAGGTAAAGCGGATTCACTCCCTGGTCATCGAAACCTCAGCAATACCACAACAACTAGACGTAGGCTTTTACCTTCATCGTAAGGGGCCGAACTAGTATAAAAATCCCTTGAGTACTTTGTCCGCTCTAACCCCTTTGAGCTAACCTGTCACGATGGCTCCACGACTAAGTCCTTATGCTAGGACATCTGCCATGACAAAACCACGACAGTTGGTGCCCATCGTGGGGCTATCGCAGGATGGTTTTGAGTTCTTACAGGCCAGCTTCGAAGGGCTCAAGGGCTATGCAGTGGGCCGGATGACTAAGAGTCATCACGGCAAGATCTACATCGACGATGCAGGCTTGGTCCCCGAGGCCGACTCAATCGAGTACGGGTACCGGGTCCCCTTCGGCGGCATCCATGTCTTCATTGGCAAAATCGGCAGACCGGGCCCTGAGCCGAACATGTGCACCAAGATCGTCGAGACGGCTCAGCGTGTGAAACCTGCCTGGGTTCGGCCTGCCATGAAGCGTGTCTTTGTGGGAGTGATCCACGGAGCGGAAGCTGAAGATAGATCGGAATCTGGTGGTGAGACCGTTGTTTATTCTGGTGACGAGTCATCTACCGGAGAGACCGAGTCTCTGTACCTACTGCAGGATGGACAGTTTGGGGGATGTTCCGATGGTGAGAGTATTCCGGGCCCCCTCGATCCGCCGAGCCGGGTTGCAGTCTTCATGGCCGGATAACAGTCTGTGCAACACTCTTCGATCGTGGCAGCGTCGACATCCGGTTTAGCGGCGGCAGCAGCAGCTGGGGCAGGAGGCCCTGTGCAGCTGCCGGCTCAGGTCCTGTCTGGTTTATTCGACACTTTGACAGCACTGTTAACTGCGGAGGTTAGCTAGACGGATAAGGAGCAACATGATGCAGAAGTTGCCAAGGTAAAAGGTCAGATAGATCAAGCTAAGTCAGATCTGGCAGCTAAAAACGCCAGGATGGCCGCTAAGCAGGCCGAGTTGGATGCTCAGGCTTATCGGCTGATGTTGGATCAGAACACTTCAAATAATGTGATGAGGAGAAGGTACGAGTCTCGTCTACCTCCGGTTTATGAGGCAAGAAATCTCTTTAGCACACCTGGAGCAGGAACCACCAATCAACCAGTGGTAAACCGGGCAGAAGCACCTGGAACGGGGGCATCGGTTCATCCACACACAACGGATCTGCCTTGTCAGCTCATTCCATCACAACGTGTACCGACGCCTCCGGGTCATTACTCCAACCTCTTGGATAACATAGTCACAGCCGCTTCATGATTGGCAACCCTTCCTGTCAAAGGTGAATCCCCTGTAGCGGTGGAGACGCGACGGGCTAGGGAGTTCCTTCAGACAGCTTTGACTCAGCAGCAGGCCTATTCCTACAGTTGTGAGAGGATTCATTCCACCCCCCCCCCCCGACCGAGCTGGAGTTACAACAGGCACATTGATGAACCGGCCGTGTCAAGCTGTGCGCAATAACGTAACGCGCTTCAGGAGTATAACCCGGCAGGTGGTGGCACAAATGCTCAGGATGTGGTGGATCAGGGTAGACAGCGTCGAGAAGCCGAGTTAGCGGCACAGTATACAAGCCGTCAGCTTACCCCGGTTCGTCCAACCACCTCTTTGGAACCAGGAGTTTCTTCCAGCTCTTTGGGAGTGCCGTGCCTCACCCCCGCTTTACGTAATGTGCGTCTGCCTAAGTATTTCAAAGGACCGCAGAAGGTGCCCAATTACACAGCCGATTTATCCCCTGAGTCATGGGTTGAAATCTATGAGATGGCGATGGAGATGCTGGATGTGGACGATGCGGCGTGTGCTAAGTACTTCACCATGATGTTGGAAGGAATGACTCGTACTTGGCTGAAAAGTTTACCAGCTAATTCCATCGGGTCATGGGCCGAGTTAAGGCGCGGGTTTATCCAGAATTTCAAAGACACATGCAAACAACCCATGTCAATTGTGGACTTAGCTGCGTGTGTCCAAGGAGAGAATGAATCAACAAGTCATTGGGTGCGCCGGGTTTCAGAGATCCTACATTCATCAGACCGCATCAACCCTGACACAACAGTCTTAACTTTGGAAGGCAATTGCCGGTTCACGCCTCTGAAACTAAAGTTGGGACGGCTCAAACATCAATGCGATGACATGGGGACGCTCATGGCAGCTCTGGTGAAGTACGCCAATTCTGATAGTACCAAGGACCCAGAGTCCGACGACGAAAAGTCGGCGAAGGGAAGGAAGAACGGTAAAGCGCCGCAGCCTAATCCGGCGAGCCATGGAAACAGCGGTAAGTGTAACGCGGATAATAGTTCGGATTTTGTGGCTAACACTAGTACGCAAAATGATGGTCAATGTCGTAAAGGTAGGCCACCCCCGCGGAGTGGAGGATCAAATATCAATCTTAAGTGCCAGTTAAATCTACCTTGCCCTAGGCACGGGACGAAGGAAAGACCAGCTACGCACCTCTGGAAGGATTGCTTTATTATGCGGGAGATCAAAAATTCAGACCGTTTCCAATATGATGACGGACCATCCAGTGGTTCAGGGCCTGGTTCTCATGGGCCGGGTTATCACGGTGGTGTTTCTGGCTCAGGATTCCAAGGCAATTAGAGTGGACACGGCAATCAAGGCAGTCAAGGTAACCAAGGAGGTTATAATCATCAAGGGAATCATCAGCAGCAGCAGTCAGGTTATCAAAGCAACCCGAAGCAGTTGAATAATGGGCAATATCATGTCTTCACCACTAGCCTGTGTAAGCGTGATCACAAGGTTTATAAAAGGGCGGGGCACTTCGTTGAACCGGCGGTGCCTCGTTATTTACGCTGGTCTGAATAGCCCATTGTGTGGAGTCGTGAGGATCATCCGCCCCGGGTTGATAATCCGGATTAGCTTGCACTGGTGGTGGCACCTCTGGTTGGGGGGTATAAGCTCACCAAGGTGCTCATGGACGGAGGGAGCAACATCAACATCCTTTATTATGAAACCTTCCATCGCATGCCGTTAACAGATAAAAAACTCAGACCGTCAAACACTGTCTTCCATGGTGTAATGCCTGGTAAATCGGCGTATCCTGTTGGTAAGATAGATCTGGAGGTTACCTTTGGAGATGTGCATGACTCCAGATCAGAGACTTTGACCTTTGAAGTGGTAAAAATCAAGAGCCCGTATCACGCCTTGTTTCGGCGGCCGGTTTATGCTAAGCTCATGGCGAGGCCCTGTTATGTTTATCTGTAGCTAAAAATGCTGGGTCATCAGGGGACCATAATGGTACATGGAAGCCGTAAGATCACTTTGGAATGCAAAGAAGGTGATGCGGCCTATGTTGAGTCAGTTTGTGCAATAGAGGAATTGAAGTTCTACAAGGATAATGTTGATCCGGTGGACATGACCCCTCTAAAAAAGCCAACTACAGAGCATGATCCGCCCTTGAAGTTTAAATCGGCTGGTGAGACTAAGCTGGTCGACATTGTCCCTGGCGATTCATCCAGGCAGTTTAGCATCAGCGCTTACTTGGATCCGAAATAGGAAAGCACGCTCATTGAGTTCATCCGTGAGAACCGGGACATCTTTGCATGGAAACCTTCTGACATGCCAGGTGTACCGAGAGGACTCGCTGAGCACATTCTTAATGTTGATCCCAAGTTTAAACCGGTCAAGCAGTTTCTCCGCCGCTTCAATGAAGAAAGACGCAAGGCCATCGGTGAAGAGGTAGCCAGGCTCTTGCCAGCTGGGTTTATCGTCGATTTATTTCATCCGGAATGGTTGGCTAATCCGGTGCTGGTACTTAAGAAGAACGACAGTTGGCGTATGTGTGTGGATTACACAGATTTGAACAAGACATGTCCAGCTGATTCCTTTGCTCTCCCTCGTATTGATCAAATAATTGATGCTACGGTGGGTTGTGATCGTTTGAGTTTTCTGGATGCTTATTACGGCTATCATCAGGTCAAAATGGTAGTTAAGGACCAAGAGAAAACAACTTTTATAACTCCCTTTGGAGCCTCCTGCTATGTGTCTATGCCCTTTGGGCTCAAGAGTGCCTAGGTGACTTATCAGCGTTGTGTACAGAATTGTCTTCATAAACTGATTGGGCGTAATGTTCATGCATATGTGGATGATATTATGGTGAAATCCAGAAAGGAGGAGACATTAATAAATGATTTGAAGGAAACCTTTGATAATCTTCGGGTTTATAAGATGATGCTTAATCCGGCCAAGTGTGTTTTTTGTGTTTCGGCAGGCAAGCTCTTGGGGTTTCTGGTGTCAAATAGGGGCATCAAAAGCTAATCCGTAGAAGATCAAAGCTATTACATCCCTGGCTAAACTGGCGTGTATCAATGATGTTCAACGTCTGGCAGGCTGCATTGTAGCGCTGAGCCGGTTTATCAGCCGATCGGGAGAAAAGGCTATCCCTCTCTACCAGATGATGAAAAAGACACACAATTTTGTCTGGAGTGATGCTGCTAATACAGTGTTTGAGGACTTGAAGAAGCAGTTGGTAGAGCCACCTGTCCTTGCCGCTCTGGCCGATAATGAGCCGTTGTTATTGTACGTGGCTGCTAATGCCCGGGCTGTCAGTGTGGCCATTGTAGTGGAGCACAAGGAGGCTGGGAAGGAATATCCTGTTCAACGACCGGTTTACTATATCAGCGAGGTACTTATTGAATCTAAACAGAGGTACCCGCATTGGTAGAAACTGGTGTACGGGGTCTTCATGGCAAGCCGGAAGCTTAAACAATACTTTCAGGGTCATCCCATCATCGTGGTCAGCTCTGCCCCTTTGGGAGATATAATCCAAAACAGAGAAGCAACTAGCCGGATTGCCAAGTGGGCCATTGAGCTTGGACCTCACGGGTTAAAATATGTGCCTCGTACTGCAATCAAATCCCAAGCACTTATGGATTTCATCAATGATTGGACATAGTTATAGGCGCCGGATGAAAAGGCGGATCATACTTACTGGACTATTCACTTCGATGGATCCAGGCAATTGGAGGGCTCGGGGGCTGGAGTTGTATTAACTTCCCAAGAAGTGATAAATTTTGTTATGTTCTTCTTTTAATGTTCCCTTGCACTAACAATGCAGCTGAATATGACACTCTCCTCCACGGTCTTCGTATGGCTAAGGAGATGAATTTAAGCCGGGTTAAGTGTTTTGGGGACTCGGACCTGGTGGCTCAACAAGTGTCTCGATCTTGGGATTCCAAGGACCCGCTCATGGCAGCATATCGTCGAGAGGTGGATATTTTCACTTGACATTTCAAGGGTTATCAGGTGGACCATGTGGACCGGCTAACGAATGATGCGGCGGATGCATTAAGCCGTTTGGGTTCCCAACGTAAACCGGTTCCACCTAATGTTTTTCTAGACGTCTTGCATAATCTGTCGGTCAATTTACCTTCAGAGGAGGATTTGGCTGTTCCTGATCCGGAGGCTCAGTTGGTAGCGGCTCTTCATGCTATCCCAGATTGGACAGGCCCATATTTGGCGTATATGAACCGAGGTGAGTTACCAGAAGATGAGATCTTGGCCGGGAAGATAATACGGCGGTCCAAAACAATGACTATCGTTAATGGAGAATTACATCATTGTAGTGTAATAGGGGAGTTTCAACATTGCGTATCTCCAGACGAAGGTAGTGAGATTTTGCGTGAGATCCACGAAGGAGATTGTGGTCACCACGCCGGTTCAAAGTCCTTGGTAGCTAAAGCTTTTCGTCATGCTTTCTATTGGCTGACGGCTCATGGTGATCCTAAAGACTTGGTTAAAAAGTGTGATGCCTGTCAGAAATTCTCAAGGCATGCTCATGTGCCGGCTCAAGAATTAAGGATGATTCCAATCACTTGGCCGTTTGCGACTTGGGGGCTAGATATGGTTGGGCCCTTTAAGAGATCTCCGGATAAGAAGACCGACCTTCTGGTGGCGGTTGATAAGTTTACCAAGTGGGTGGAGCAGAGCCAGTCAGCAAGTGCGATGCAGCCATGGCGGTTCAGTTCATCAAGAAGGTGATTTTCTAGTTTGGCTTTCCACACAACATTATAATTGATAATGGCACTAATTTTTCCAAGGGAGCTATGAAAGAATTTTTTTCAACAAGAGGACATCCGGCTTGACTTATCTTCAGTGGCTCACCCTCAATCTAATGGTCAAGCTGAGAGAGCCAATCAAGAGATTCTGAGAGGCATCAAGCCCCGGCTTAAGGTTCCCTTACAAAGGACGCCGGCTTGTTGGGTGGAGGAGTTACCTTCCATGTTATGGAGCATCAATACCACGCCCAACAGATCTATGGGTTACACGCCTTTTTTCATGGTTTACGGAGCAGAGGCAGTTCTCCCTAGTGACATCCGTCACGACTCACCTCGTGTGGCGGCTTATGCTGATGCTGACAACGAGAAGGCACAACAAGAAGCACTGGACCGGTTAGACGAGGAACGTGATATTGCAGCAGCTCGGTCGGCGATTTACTAGCAAGATCTGCGTCGATATCACAGCCGCCGGGTTAGAACCATAACTTTTCAAGAAGGCAATCTGGTGCTCTGGCTCATCTAGGACCAGACTTATATGCCCAAGTTATCCCCGCCTTGGGAAGGACCCTTTGTGGTCAGCAAGAATTTGCACAACGGGTCATACTACCTTATCGACGTTCGAGAACACAAGGACTCACGCACATCGGAGGAAGGGACCCAACGACCGTGGAACATTTCTCATCTTCGGCACTAATTCACCTAAGCAATAGGCTCCTCTTATGTATATATTTTTGACAATATATATATTATGATCAATATAATAAACCGGCATCCCTGCTAAAGCGGGGCTTCTGCTATTTTTTTTCCATCACAGTTTGTCACATGGGGGCTTCTGTTTATAAAACGGAGTTCTCACGACCCTCTCAAACCGGCTATCAAGCCAACATTATCATAAGAGCACAACTCTGGTTACTTCGGTAATCCGACTATCAAGCCAATACTATCATAAGGGGCAAAAGAGAGTTTGATGCATAGCACAACTCAAACATAGGCACCCACTAAGCACAGCTCACAATGTTACTTGGGGACTCTTGTTGCACAACAACAAAGAGTTTTTAAGGCCCTTGTAATAGGCTATCAAGCTAGGCTTGGAAGCTAGGTGCATGCACCGAAAACCCCGGGTTAACCTGCCTTCATCAAGTAAGTCACTCCGTCCAGGTAAACCTGGTATGACCCATCGAACGTTTGACAACTCAATCTTATATAGACCCTGAACTTATCAACGTTAAAACGATGATTGGTTAATGTGAGGTCCATCTTAAAAGGCTTTGTGAAATGGTTTAACTCAGTGGCCTGGCAGCCCATGAAAGGCCTCGAACTTAGGCCTGGCAGCCCATAAAAAGCCTCGCATGAATTTTTTGACAAGTTCTTTCTTTTTTGCGATTTATGACACTTCTTATGATCAACTTATGTTTATTGACTCGGCCTAGTTGTTGACTATAAGTCACGATTATCAAATAGTCTGGTATTTATAAACCAGTCTGGCTTCGACTACAAATCTCCAATGTTATATGGAGCTAATCCGGTGTTTATCACAACCCGGTATGGTTTTATCGTAAACCAGCAAATATTGTAGGAGTAATCAATGCTCAAGTTGGGGTTATCACCCTTACTCCAAAGTTGGTAAAACCAACAGTGTGATTCCATATCACAGGTATGATATATTTCATATGTAACTATTTCAAAATGTAGCTTTGGTTATAGATCCGGGTTATGCGTTGGGCATTATGACTTGTCAGCTGCTCAAAAGGATAAGAAGGGATATTATAATGATGGAGGATTAATAATTTCATGCAACAGGAATATGCACGATGGCATAGCAGACCAAGTGTTTCAACTAGCCTATTACAAGGCGTTTCAAGGCCCAAAAGAATAAACTGTTTTTCCAGCAAAGTACGGCAGGCAAGACGGCTAAACCGGCTCCCAGTTCATGATTCCTCACTGGGCCAGCTTGATGGCTGTGGGTCATCATGTACCGTCTCCTCTTCTTCTCCGCCCAGTGGCTGGAAGTCAACAGTTGCGCAGTTGATCCCAGTTAGGGCTTTGAATACAGCTTCATTGCTTATAAGCACAGAGGGATCAATATCAGGGGCGTAAGTGTGCTTACGGACGGGCGGATGAGATCTTCCACATCATGAGTTGGTGCGCTGACCCATTTGTTTTCAGCATCATAAACAGACTGGTAGTGGGAAAGATCAGCTTCTTCAGCTAACCTGCTGACCAAGGGGCGCATATCCTTCGTCAAATCTTGAAGATCATCATTATTAAATTATGATCCGTCTTCCTTCAAGCTTGGATAGCCGATTCCCACATCAGCCGGATCAAGATCAGGTACCCATGCCTTCGCCCGGGTTAATGTGGCCAGGGCACCTGCCCTTGTAGCCGATCTCTTCAGTACTTCAAACCGGGTGGGCAGGATTTACAACTTTTCTAGGGTTTCCTTGATCAAAGTTGGGGGCGGCTTGTTGTGAGCGGCTAGTAAAAATAATTCGCTGGGCGCCGGTATAAAGTTGTTCTATAAGTGTATAGGCAGCCTTCAACTTCTTCTGCATATCAGACCTAAATGGGCAGTGCGTTTTCCTGCATCATTGCAACCATTGTTAAACCGGCAGCCTATGGGATAATACATATTGAGAGTTTATAATAGGGGTACTTACCAAAGACAGCAGTGGTCATGGCATTTATTTGACGCTTCAAACCAGATAGCTCTTCTGCCACCGGTTTAAGGGCGGCCTCTGCGTCATCAGCCCTCTTCTTCAAAGCGGATTTCTCTGTTTCCCAATCCGCCCGCTCCTTCTGGAAGTATTCCTTCAGTTTTTCCATATTTTCCAAAGCGCTAGTCAATTCATCCTTGGCTTCGGAGGTTGTTGCATGCTGGAAATTAAGGTTTTCTTGAAGTTCAGCGGTTTGAGATTCCTTCTAACTTAGATCGGCCTATTAGGAGATGTACATATCATTAGTTGGCGAATTATATTGGAAGTCCCAAGCACATAACAAGTTATACACTTGGCACTTGGGGGCTAATGCATATTTGCTGTTATCAGAAGGTTTTTACAAGTCCCAAGCCCAATACAAGTATTGTTCCTGGCACTTGGCGGCTAATGCATATTGGTTCAAAGTAAAAGTTACAGGACAAAAAGTCCCAGTTCATCTTGAAAAGATAAACCGGCCCTTGGGGGCTACAAAGGCGAAAAACTACAAATTTGGTGATCTAAAGTCCCGATTCATCTAGAAGAGATAAACCAGCCTTTGGGGGCTACACTGGAGTTGATACAAGGAGTTTTACAAAAGGAGAAACAGTATTGCAGAAGTCAAGCAACAATTACCTCATATCGTTCCTTCATTAGTCTCACTAAACCGGCCTCATAGTCACGGCTTGTATACAACCGGTTTAAATATCCGGAGTGAAGGTCCTGGGCGCTGAGGTGAGCATAGCTCGATAAATCGGCATTCCACTTGCCCTTGTCCATAGCAGAAATTTCCTCCTTGGCACTATGCTTTGACAAGACGACAGGCTCCCTAGGAGCGGTGTGGCCAAAACCATTTATCAGAACGTCTTCCGTCGTGTCAGCGGCAGCTTTGGCTGGGCTTGACGGTTTATCACTGGCTCGGACTGGGCTGTTTTGTTTGTCACCATGGTCCATTGGTGCAACTTCTTGTATAGCAAAAATATCACGATCCGGTGGCGGCGGATCATCACGCACGGCGTCAGCATTTCCTTCTGCCGGTTCTGGAGTTTTTTCCGGTTCAGGGATTACATCACCATCAGCCGTTTTATTCAATTTGGCCTTTTTGCTTGGTCTTGGCCTACTGAGAAGGATAAGGTAAAAAGTTAGTACATGGAATAAAAATAAAAGTTAATAGTAAATTAAAAGCTCACCCAGGAACTGTCTTGAGGGGTGGAAGCTGTGTGGCCGTTGACTCGCAGATGATGAATGAGGGGTTTCCTGATAGTTTGAATTAGACGGATTAAGAGGCTGTCAGAAATGGCCCGCTCTAGGATAAAGAACAACAGGTATATATAAAACCTCTGATCGGCGCTTCCGGGTCGGAGTATTCGGTAAACCGGTGGAAGTGATTACTTGGCCGCTGTGCCGGGTTGTGCGGCGAGCTTCATGTTGCTGTTTCTTCCAAAGAAAGTTTGGGTCCAAGTAAGCTAAGGGGTGAGAAAATCTTACTTTCCGGTTTGCTCGACGGATTTTCCGTATTGGCAGAGGATCTGAACGAGAGGAAAGGATAATTACCTCTACATCATCAGCTTGGCTGCCTTCAGCGTTTTCCTGAATATAATCATTATCAATGAGGTGCATGAAAAGGGAGCCAAGAGAGTCAAGTTCTACCTATGATTCCAGTTTATCTACATCATCATCATCAATGTTTAACTCGGATGATTCAACAGTTTTCTTCTTGGCAGTCTTCTTAATAACCTTGGTCTTGGGGCGAGATACCTTTGTCGGTTTATCTTGCGGTTTCTTCTTCCAGAATGGATCATCGCCCTGTCAGAGATTGAGGAGGTTTATGAGGATATTTAAAGGATTGAAATAAAACAAAAAGTTGTAGGATACTTACAGCTGGCGGTTTATTGGATTCATAGAAGGGAGCCAGCCCTGTATTATTGCAGGCAGTCACCGGTTCATCCAGTATTTTCTTGACAGATTCATTGATTTCATTTTCTGTTAACAAAACCTCAGTATGTCGTTGAGGGTCTTTTGGGTCCCCTATATACTCGCACATCAAACCGAAGCGCCGACTTAGAGGCAGAATGCTCCAGGAAATCTAGCAACGAATAAAGGCAATGCCTATCAAGCCATTTGCAGTAAAATCCCATAGCTTTGAATGTTGTGGTGCATACTTGGACCGCTCCTTGGCGCTAAGCCGTTGGGGAAATGGATGAGTATTAGATAGCCAGTGAGGACGATAACCCGGCAGAGGATTCTCATCAGTTGGAGAGGTATCCGGGCAGTAAAACCAAGTCTGATTCTAGTCCTTGGGATGACTATGATGCTTGGCGTGAGGGAAGCTGACATCTTTCCTTTTTTGAATTGACATCCCGCCAAGCTCGGTATAGGGTCCGTCCGTAAATTCCGTATGGCGGTTCAGGTGGAAGAAATTCCTAAACAGTTCAACTATGGGTTCCTCTTGCAGATAAGCTTCACAGAATACTTGAAAGTTGCAAATATTGTACACAAAGTTTGGTCCAATATCTTGAGGGTGGAGTTGGAAACTAGCAAGCACATCATGAAAGAATTTTGATCCAGGAGGACTAAACCCTCGGGCCAAGTGGTCAATGAACACAACTACTTCTCCATCTCTGGGTTCAGGAGGATTTTCTGGACCATGGACTCTCTAGTGGATGACATCCTTCTTGGCTAAAGCGCCAATCTCAACTAAACAATTCAGATCTTCTTCAGTAACCCGGGATGGAACCCTGTTACAGGAATAAAATTGCTTGGCCATTTCAAATGAAAAGCTTAAATTACAGGTAAAAGGCCGGTTTATGAATCATGGTTAAACAGGCATAAAGCATCGCAAGGTCAGCAGGAGAGGATATTGACGCATATATACATTATTAAACCGGAGTCAGACATTGGAAGAGTTATGAAGATAACCAAAATGGCGGTTTAAGTGGGGCCTAATGCTACCTACCGGATTATGATTTTCTAAAGTTAAACCACCGGTGTAAGTACGAAAGATGCAGATCTGAAATAACTAGGCGATGGGAAAACAAGTTTCACAAATCAGCATGATAATTATAGATCTACAGCGTGTCAATAAACTCTGGTAAATTCAGATCAAAGTTAAACAGGTATTACATAGTTCATCAGACATAGATGGGATTACTTTAAAAGGAAGGGTGTGCTAATGACAAGAAAGGAGGACTATCGTTGCAACCACATAGGAAAACATCAGATCTACACTCGCCATTGGAGCCATGAAGAAGAATAGGGAAGAACAACACAATAGTTTTGATGAGCTTGCAGAAAATCCCTAATGAGATCTATATGAAGAGCAGAGAAAGGACTTACCAGGGCTGTCGGATGCAGAGGCGCGCCGGCGAGATTCTGGTCAAAATAGGTTGATGCAGTGGCCTGTGTCGGAGCAGACGCGAAGGTCGACGGCGGCGGCTGCGCTCGGGCACTGAGGAGGCGCGAGGTAGGAGAAGGGTGAAGAGGCAAGGGAAGGAAACAGAAAGGGACCCCTCGCCCTATTTATAAGCCGAAGGGATAAATGATAGGCGCGGGAATCAAGGAGCCCAAAAATGGATATGGGGCAGAGCTGTTGCCTCCGTCTTTGGAGGCTTATTAATAGAAGTTAAAATATATATAGGTTTGAAATGAACATGTGATATCATGGCGGTTTATTATGATCCTGGAAGATGACGTCATGGCGGTTTACAAGATCATTCGAACGCACTGAAGAAGAAATTTTTCTAAGTGTTGAAGATCGACATGAACAGGTTCAAATCAATCTGGGGCCTAATGTTGGGGATATAACTGTTAGGTATAAAACCCCAAGGTAGGGGCCGGGTTATATGTGACGCCCGAAGACCAACATCCCAGAAGATTCCAGAAGATTCCAGATGTTCCTGGTTCCCCCGTGTGTTTCAGTTGTGCTTGCTTTATTTATTTTGCATTGCATCATGTCATCATGCCATCATGTCATATTTATTTTTTGCATCTAAACTTAAATAAATTGTGTGGACCTTCGGTCCATATAAATCGAGGGAAGAATGTCTTCTCTTTAAAACATATAAAAGCCTCTCAATATTATTAGGGAGCTATATAATAATATTCCATTTGTTTGGAATTAACCAACACACGTGCATAATTTTCCCCATGCTTTTCCTACTTCGAGTTTCTCCGTCAAAACCTTGCCAATAATTCTTTTTACTTTTATCGAGGCTCCTCCAAAAATCCGAACATTTTTGGGCTCTTCTAAATCATAGTCTTTGTTCACACCATTTGAAATAAATTGAAAGGAATTTGAATTTATTTTCCATTCATGGCCCTTTTCTATTTTTTTGGGAACCAACGTAATTTTGCGAGTCCAGGAATAATAGCCTCTTGTCCAAATTCTTTAGCAACCCTTCCTTTCTTCTTTTTTTTCTTCCTGGCTATTCTTTAGCAACCCTTTCTTTCTTCTGTTTTTGGAAATGGCATACCCAGCAGCCTAGGCCCAAGGCATCCCAGCCTTTTAACCTCCCTCCTAGTCCATATGAGCCTCTCCGGCCGCCGGCCTCTGGGCCTCAGCCCCCCCCCCCAGGCGGCCCAACAGCACCGAGGCCCAGGCCCAGCCTCCTCGCTCGAACCCTAGCCAGCGAGCGACCGCACCGCATCGCTCCTCGTCCCAGTCGCTCGCTCCTCCATATCCCTCCTGACCGCCGCCACCCCTCGCTCTCCCCCTCGCAGCGCCCCATCTCACCCGATCCCGAGCCCGATCCCTCGATCTCTCTTTCTCCCCGTGCGCCCCGTCGCTCGATGCTCTTCCTCCAGCCGCAGCGCCCCGCTCCCTTCCCTCAAGCCGCGCGCCTGGCGCCCCGCACCATCTCCTCGCTCGGCCCGCCCCTCTCTCCGTCGCCAAGGTCGCCAGGAGCAGCTCCCCGTCGCCCTTGCTGGACGCCCGCCAGGTCGCCAAGGCGAGCCCCGACGCGCCCCGTTCCCCAGCGCACGCCGTGGCCTCCCTCTGCGCAGCGTCGCTGGGAGGAGCTGCCGCCGTCCGCCGCAAGGGCCGCCGCCCCCTGCTGCCTTCATCCCCGCCGCCTGTACCACGACAGCGCCGCCGGGAGCCTTCCTCTCGAGCCGAGCGACGCGCCCTTCGATGCTCCAGCCAGCCTCGATGGCCTCGTCGGCCCTCCTCCTCCTGCTCGCGTCCTCCTTCCTCTGCGTTCGTCATCAGGCCGAGCGACGCGCCATGGCCCTGCGCGCCCAAGCCCCTGCCTCCTCTTCCTTGCCTCCCGAGCTCTTCTGCACCATCGTCATTGTTAGTTGCAGGTCCAAAAGAACTGGCCGGCATGGCCTCCTTGTGCCCCTACTTCGTCTCCAGCAGCCTTGTGCCCGCCATGGCTGTCCTTGCTGCTGCTTCGTTTTGGACCATCGAGGCCGGCAAGTCCAACCAGCACCGGTGCCCCAAGGGCCCTGTCTACGACTATGGGGATTCAACAAGTACCACGACGTCCGTCGAACGCCAAGTACACAAGTGGTGAGGTTTCGCCAGGACCGACAAGACCGACCCCGACAAGTACCTCGACGCCGATGTCAAGTCCGACTACGAGGAGAAACGCCAAGTTCAACTACCGTCGCCGAGACCGCAAGTACCACTACATAAACCAGTACCACTACGATCGGCGATGCGACAAGTACCTCGACACAGACCCGTGAACGACTACGTGAACAAGTACCACTACCGACGCCCGGAGCCATCGGAACCCTCAAGTACCTCTACGGAACGTGTACGACGACCGTCACCGATGAACCGAGTACCACTACCGTCGCCCCGTGTACAACTACGAACGGAACAACTACTACCCCTACCGATGAACGAGAATGGCTACTTCCGCTACTTCCACTACATCCCTCGACGAACTCGAACCCCTCCGAGAACGAACGCTTTGAAGGTATAACCCCGAGACGATGACCCGTGTGATGCATGTGTTGTATGAGATGTTTCACTTGTGTGCTTCGTGCCCGTATCATCTTTTGTCGTGCTCCTCGGTTGCCTCGTCACCGACCCGTGGGAACCCGGCAACGGGATCACCCCACCTTCATCTTGTTTCGCTCGCTCACGCTCTCCGTCATCTTTTGCACCGGTCTCTCAACGAGTTACCGGAACCGAGATGTTGCGTTGCATCATTTTCGGATCGTTGCCGTAGCACCCTTTCCTCCACCACGGTGACAATACTTCATATCTCTCTTGTCAACCTCTATCTAATAATTGCATAAACTTGATCATGTCATCCGCATCATGTTAACAACATTTAAAATGTGTGAATTGTTGTTTGCTTAAGAATTACTAAACATGCTCATGGGGATTTTTCGGAATTGTTGTTGTTATTTTCCGGCCTGTTTTAAAATGTCTAAATAGGTAGTTTATTTATGCTTCACCTCTTGCCATGTTAAAAACATTTAATCGTGTCTTGTAAATAACCGAGAGTCAATTAAATAATTAAAATGTGGTGTTTCGTCAATATGCAACTCGTTGCATATTGAGCTCCACTTAACTTGTAGTGTTGTTTGTGCACTTTGCCATGCCATGCATAATTAAACCGGACATGCATCATACTTGGATGTGCATCGTATGCCATGTTTATGCTTGTGTGTTTACCGTGTTGTTTGCTTCTTTCCGGTTTGCTTCTCTTGATAGCTTCGGTTTCGTTCCGGAGCTTTGAGGATTCTCTCGACTATGTTGCTCCGTCTACTTCGAGGATCCGTTCTTCTCCCTTGTGGAATCCCAGGCAAGATGACCGAACCCGGATACCATTACTATCTTTGCCTATTGCTAGAGTATCGCTCTTGAGTATATTGCCTCGATGCCCATGTTTTCCTGTCAGCCTCCTATTGTAACCATGAACCTGTCTAACCACCCTACCAATGCAAACCGTTGAATGGCTAAGTACGCTTCGCTCAGCCCCTCTTATAGCATTGTTAGTTGCAGGTGAAGATTGAAGATGCTTGCTTCATGTTGAAGTTGTTGGGTTTTATCACACTATATTAATTATTAAATGAAATCATCTATATATTGGCAAGGGTGAAAGGGTAAGCCTTTTGCTTGGTGATTTGTTGCACTCATGCCATTAGGAACAGTATAAACCGGTGTTATGTTCCTTGATTATGCGTTCCTCACACGGTTGGGGTTTATAGGGCCCCCTCAATAAACCGCTAAGTGCTAAGTCTTTTCCAGCAAGTCCCAACATTGGTACTATTCGTCTAATAACTAATAAAACTTGCATAGGGTCTTGCAAACCCTCTTTCTTAATCAACAACCCCGGGCCAGTGCTCCACATGAGTGTTGGTCCGAAACGGGGAGTCTGCGGGGCCACCACGAGGAAACTCGAGGTTTGGTAAAAACCTGTAGAATCGCCCATCCGGTCGTGTCCTGAGACTAGATA
Source organism: Secale cereale (assembly GCA_902687465.1). NCBI lineage: Eukaryota > Viridiplantae > Streptophyta > Magnoliopsida > Poales > Poaceae > Secale > Secale cereale. The sequence continues at coordinate 321,899,206 of LR738713.1, forward strand.
CGCGCGGCTACCTATCAGGGTGTCGACACGCCGGGAGGATTTGCTGGATTAGCCTTACCTTAGTTCGGAGTATCTTGAGCACGGGATTCCGAGAATACTCGGGTCTTCCCACCTTGGAGTTGCGACTCCGCGGATCGTGGGCTTGTCATGGGCCAAGTTGGAAGACCCCTGCAGGGTTATGAACTTTCGAAAGCCGTGCCCACGGTTATGTGGCAGATGGGAGCTTGTTAATATCCGGTTGTAGATAACTTGACACCATGTTCCAATACACTACCAGCGTGTGTACCGTGACTGTTATTTTCCAAATAGGGATTCGGGAGATGAACACGGTGGGGTTATGTTTGACGTGTTGTAGCTAGGATCACTTCGTCATCATCTCTCGACCGAGGCTCTTCTCTTTTGGCTCTCTTCTACGTAAGCTAGTGCTAGTTGCTGCTGCAGACTCTTATTCTTTTCTTCAGCCTTATCCTCTCCCAAGGCTTAAATAGTCGTGTTACCCGGGAACGGGATTGCTGAGTCCTCTGTGGCTCACAGTTACTTCACCACACCAGATGCAGGTTCAGCCGTGTTTGATGCAGGAGATGGATCAGAACTTCCGGGAGTTCGATGAAGAGCGGGTCCGTTTGCTTGTGTCAGTTTTCGACGATCAGTAGTGGTTTCTACTAGGATTCGATCTAGGCCTGTGGCTTTATGTTGTTTTGGTATCTTTCTTTTGATCTTCGCTTGTAGTCGGGTTGTGATGTTTTGAATGATGATTTGCTTATGTAATCTATTGTGTGAAGTGGCGAGTGTAAGCCAACTATCTCCTTTTGCATTTAATCCCTCTTTTACATGAGTCGTGCAAAGATACCAAACTTGAGATCATTCTTGGATGGGCTTATACCTTTAAGTCATGCCTCGACACGTAGGAGGTATATTCCCATCTTGGGCATTACAAGTTGGTATTCAGAGCCTTCTCCGACCTAGGAGCCCCCACTGATTGGTCGAATCGTTGACGGTTGAGTCTAGGCACACACTAAAAATGTTTTGAGTCCTATATATTTATATCGGAGAGTAGGATTTCTTTGCCTCTCATTCCCTTTCACTCTGGTGAGGACTCCTGACGACTACTCTTGTCTCTTCTATCTTCAAAAATTGCACCAATTTTTTTAGGATCACGCGAGTATTGTTTGGATTGTTCCGATGCCTTTGTGACGAGAACATTGTTCCCGATGCCTCCTGTCATTAGGGGTTGTGGCAGTGTCCCGGGGAGTTGAGCTCCGAGGTGTTGTCGTCACAAATCCATCGCGGCAGTACTAGAATACTTAAGACGGCCGACATTGAAAACTCTCCTATGCGGTTAGTGGCAAGATAACCCCGACATCACCCAGTACTGGGAGGTAGTTCGGGAGTATTGCCATAGCTTGTATAGTGGATGCGTTTCGAAGGTCCGAGGTAAACGGTTTCCGGAGAAAGACTGGTTATGTGTTGAAGGATGGATACAGCTGGATGTAGGTTTAGAGTTGATTGCGCGGTGCTTCCCCTGTATCCCCAACACATGATTGCATAATTGAGAACTTTCGGAAATTAATAGGTGGGTTCATCTAGTAGTTCTAGGCATTCTTCCAACGAGTGCACGATATGAAGTTCGGGGTTCTACATTTAGTGAAGTGGTTTTATGGGCTTGTTCCGATCGGGAGTTGCATCTTAAAGGGTCCTTGGCTATGCTGATCCGGGGATTGCAAAACCCTTTTGTAACACGTTCCATGAGCTTGCAGCACGAATATGTCGGACGAAGCTTCTATCTTGTATTTGTTCTATCTGTTCCTTGTTCCTTTTTTATTTACTTTTTGTTCTCCAAGTGGCTTCTCGTCAAGTTGATGTACCTACGAAATTCATTCGTTCAATTCTCTGTTCGGATAGATATGTTGAACATAATCTTCTTCTTAAACATATCTATCCTTTGTTTCATTTTGATTCTGGTATTCGAGTTGCTTCGATGTCAAATGTTGATTCCATACCTTTCCTAATCGGTATTCTCATATTTCTTTGGGAGTGCTAATTCTTCTTGACCATCAAGATTTTCATGTTAACTCTTTTCAACCGGTGTGCCTTCTCTTCAAGTTATTCCATACAGACGCCATTGAGAAATCTGACGATTTGTCTGTTTCATTCATCCCAAGTTGTCTTTGTTTTCCCCACCCTCCCACCCTTCTTCTTCTCGGAGCAAGAAATTCTCAAATGAAATATCCATTTTATTCATGTGATATTTCTTCATTCTTTCCTTCAATGTTCTTATCCGGTGAATTATCGTGAAGATGCTCAAGAGCTTCAAGTTCATCATTCTTCGTTCTCGTTTCTTCTCTGGTGGATGTAATTCAAGATTTCGGTGTTGATCTTATCATTTTCCTCATTTCTCAATGCTTTCTTATTCTGGTGCACCAATTAATCATTCTCCTCTTGCTATTCATATTCGGAGTACTGAAGATTCATAATTCCATTCTTAATCCGTTCAAGCTATTTTTTTGAGGATTGTTATCTTATTCAAGCCATTTAATTCAACCGGTGTAATATCTCTTAAGCAATCTTTTCAACGGTGATTTCTTTGAGTGGGCCCTAACCCACAGGTCTTTTCCCAGGATCTTACCTGACTCTTCTTTTTCCGGAGTTATACTCAAATTCTTTTCAAAGTGTGACGTAAGAATGATTTCCATCAGTCACATGCCTTCTCCAAGATCGCTTTCAAATTCTTGTTCATCATTGGTTCAACCTTTTTAATTCTTCATTCCGGAGTGCTCAACAATTCTCATGGCATTTCTCGTCTTCACTCTCAACATTTCAAGATCGGAGAAGAGTTTCTCTTAAATTTTGACCCGTTCTCTTGATGAGTTGTGATTCTAGCTTCATGCCATTCTCATTATTGTTCCGATTGTGAGGAATCATTTTCATACCCACCCGAAGCATTTCATGAATTCTTTTCTTTGTGTTCCTCCGAAGGCCATCATTTCAGAAGATTCTTCGTTCTCAGTTTTCAACTTCGTACTCCAATATTCTTCATTGATGCCCCTTCGTTCGTCTCCTTATTTTTACGGTGGTTCATTCAAGATTTCTCTTTCGTTATCGTATTAATTCATTTGTTCTTTTCATAATTCTACCGGTGGTTCGTTGGAGATTTACCCAAGCTTGTGCGAGATCTCTTTTAATTCTTTCCAACGAGAATAAGTAGTATGCCAAATCCTTTGGTTGTCATCAATTTAAATTGGTGAAGGAGATGCATGACATAATTCTTATTCTTATTCCTTCAAGGTGATTTAATCTCTGTTTTCCGGAGCTTGTTCATCATATCATATTCTCGGTTCTAAGTTGTTCATCTTGTTTCCGGAGCTTCAAGCTATTTAATTATCATTTCAAAGCTCCATCTAATTCATCGCAGGCCTTGAATCTTATTCTTTTCATCTTTCACTTCTTATGCTTTCATTACCGGAGTTCTCATGGTGGTTCATCATTTAATTCATCCTCGAAGTTTTCATCAAGATTCTTGTTGGAGCTCAAGCACTCTTCATCATGCTTTCCAATTGCAATCCTTTCTACCTTATCTTATCAGATGGTGTTATGTCATTCTTGACAATTCCTTCATGTTTCATGATTCATGAGTTATCGGGAATGAGATATTTAAACCCATATTTTTCGTTGTTCAGGAGATCTTTCCAACCATTCAAATTATTTGTTGGAGTATTCTTGGGTTGTATTTCACCTAAAAGCTTTCCCTAAGGATTGTTGCTATTATGGTGCATAATAATGACCCAAGTTCTTCATTTATCATTTCGGTGAAATAAGTTTTTCATCTCCTTGTTGATGTCAATCAAATCAATTGTTTAAGTTAGTGCCAGAATTGTCACCTCATAATTTTGAGATGTTTTCCAAAAGCCCACATCAAGCTTATTCTTTCGTTGTTGAATTTCCAACAATTCTGTTCAACCGTTCTTTGTAAGGATGCTCTTTCAAATTCATTCGGGGGAGAAGTTATCTTTTTCTTCTCCGTTCTTTTCTTTCCAACGACCTAGCATATATTCTTTCATTCCGGAGGCATTGTGATGTTGCTCTCTTTAACCATCATCTCGTTTTTTATCGAGATCATGTTCTTTCCTTGTTTATCTATTTAACCGGAGTGTTGTGTCCTCCATTCTAGTTCCCTCATCTCATCTAGTTTTTCCTATCTTTTCAACCGGAGTGCTGTCTGAATCTTTCTTACCCCTTGTGCCATTCTTTTAATGTCCCGGAGGCTGTGTGTTGTTGTTTTCATCAAGTATCTTCCCCATCTCCTCAAACTCATGTTATTCCTTCCATTTTCAGACGGAGTGCTGTCCGAATTCTGTCATTCTTATTCCTTGGCTGTACCGTTGCAGGTTCATATTCTTTTGGTTCGTAAGCTCTTGCTTCATGTCTTCTAACCTACAAGGTTATCGTGATGTTCCTTGTTCATCCTTTTACCGGAGTGCTCTTAACTTCGTTCATCCCTGTTGTATTCTTTCTTTCATCTCAGGTTCGTGGTTTCACTCGTCTGTCAAAGAAGCAACTTTGTTTTACATCTTCCTCTTCCGTTTTTTTACCGGTGCCATCTCTAGGATCTCAGGTCGAGATCCTCTGTTAGTGTGGGAGAGTTGTGACGCCCGAAGACCGACGTCCCAGAAGATTCCAGAAGATTCCAGATGTTTCGGGTTCCCCCGTGTGTTTTAGTTGTGCTTGCTTTATTTATTTTGCATTGCATCATGTCATCATGCCATCATGTCATATTTATCTTTTGCATCTCAACTTAAATAAATTGTGTGGACCTTCGGTCCATTTAAATCGAGGGAAGAATGTCTTCTCTTTAAAACATATAAAAGCCTCTCAATATTATTAGGGAGCTATATAATAATATTCCATTTGTTTGGAATTAACCAACACACGTGCATAATTTTCCCCATTCTTTTCCTACTTCGAGTTTCTCCGTCAAAACCTTGCCAATAATTCTTTTTCCTTTTATCGAGGCTCCTCCAAAAATCCGAACATTTTTGGGCTCTTCTAAATCATAGTCTTTGTTCACACCATTTGAAATAAATTCAAAGGAATTTGAAATTATTTTCCATTCATGCCCCTTTTCTATTTTTCTGGGAACCAACGTAATTTTGCGAATCCAGGAATAATAGCCTCTTGTCCAAATTCTTTAGCAACCCTTCCTTTCTTCTTTTTTTTCTTCCTGGCTATTCTTTAGCAACCCTTTCTTTCTTCTGTTTTTGGAAATGGCATACCCAGCAGCCTAGGCCCAAGGCATCCCAGCCTTTTAACCTCCCTCCTAGTCCATATGAGCCTCTCCAGCCGCCGGCCTCTGGGCCTCAGCCCCCCCAGCCGGCTCAACAGCACCGAGGCCCAGGCCCAGCCTCCTCGCTCGAACCCTAGCCAGCGAGCGACCACACCGCATCGCTCCTCGTCCCAGTCGCTCGCTCCTCCATCTCCCTCCAAACCGTCGCCACCCCTCGCTCTCCCCCTCGCAGCGCCCCATCTCACCTGATCCCGAGCCCGATCCCTCGATCTCTCTTTCTCCCCGTGCGCCCCGTCGCTCGATGCTCTTCCTCCAGCCGCAGCGCCCCGCTCCCTTCCCTCAAGCCGCGCGCCTGGCGCCCCGCACCATCTCCTCGCTCGGCCCGCCCCTCTCTCCGTCGCCAAGGTCGCCAGGAGCAGCTCCCCGTCGCCCTTGCTGGACGCCCGCCAGGTCGCCAAGGCGAGCCCCGACGCGCCCCGTTCCCCAGCGCGCGCCGTGGCCTCCCTCTGCGCAGCGTCGCCGGGACGAGCTGCCGCCGTCCGCCGTAAGGGCCGCCGCCCCCTGCTGCCTTCATCCCCGCTGCCTGTACCACGACAGCGCCGCCGGGCACCTTCCTCTCGAGCCGAGCGACACGCCCTTCGATGTTCCAGCCAGCCCCGATGGCCTCATTGTCCCTCCTCCTCCCGCTCGGGTCCTCCTTCCTCTGCGTCCGTCATCAGGCCGAGCGACGCGCCATGGCCCTGCGCGCCCAGGCCCATGCCTCCTCTTCCTCGCCTCCCGAGCTCTTCTGCACCGTCGTCATTGTTAGCTGCAGGTCCAAAAGAACTGGCCGGCATGGCCTCCTCGTGCCCCTACTTCGTCTCCAGCAGCCTTGTGCCCGCCATGGCTGTCCTTGCTGCTGCTTCGTTTTGGACCATCGAGGCCGGCAAGTCCAACCAGCATCGGTGCCCCAAGGGCCCTGTGTACGACTATGGGGATTCAACAAGTACCACGACGTCCGTCGAACGCCAAGTACACAAGTGGTGAGGTTTCGCCAAGACCGACAAGACCGACCCCGACAAGTACCTCGACGCCGATGTCAAGTCCGACTACGAGGAGAAACGCCAAGTTCAACTACCGTAGTCGAGACCGCAAGTACCACTACATTAACGAGTACCACTACGATCGGCGATGCGACAAGTACCTCGACACAGACCCGTGAACGACTTCGTGAACAAGTACCACTACCGACGCCCGGAGCCATCGGAACCCTCAAGTACCTCTACGGAACGTGTACGACGACCGTCACCGACGAACCGAGTACCACTACCGTCGCCCCGTGTACAACTACGAACGGAACAACTACTACCCCTGCCGATGAACGAGAATGGCTACTTCCGCTACTTCCACTACATCCCTCGACGAACTCGAACCCCTCCGAGAACGAACGCTTCGACGGTATAACCCCGAGACGATGACCCGTGTGATGCATGTGTTGTATGAGATGTTTCACTTGTGTGCTTCGTGCCCGTATCATCTTTTGTCGTGCTCCTCGGTTGCCTCGTCGCCGACCCGTGGGAACCCGGCAACGGGATCACCCCACCTTCATCTTGTTTCGCTCGCTCACGCTCTCCGTCATCTTTTGCACCGGTCTCTCAACGAGTTACCGGAACCGAGATGTTGCGTTGCATCATTTTCGGATCGTTGCCGTGGCACCCTTTCCTCCACCACGGTGACAATACTTCATATCTCTCTTGTCAACCTCTATCTAATAATTGCATAAACTTTATCATGTCATCCGCATCATGTTAACAACATTTAAAATGTGTGAATTGTTGTTTGCTTAAGAATTACTAAACATGCTCATGGGGATTTTCCGGAATTGTTGTTATTATTTTCCGGCCTCTTTTAAAATGTCTAAATTGGTAGTTTATTTATGCTTCACCTCTTGCCATGTTAAAAACATTTAATCGTGTCTTGTAAATAACCGAGAGTCAATTAAATAATTAAAATGTGGTGTTTCGTCAATATGCAACTCGTTGCATATTGAGCTCCACTTAACTTATAGTGTTGTTTGTGCACTTTGCCATGCCATGCATAATTAAACCGGACATGCATCATACTTGGATGTGCATCGTATGCCATGTTTATGCTTGTGTGTTTACCGTGTTGTTTGCTTCTTTCCGGTTTGCTTCTCTTGATAGCTTCGGTTTCGTTCCGGAGTTGTGAGGATTCTCTCGACTGTGTTGCCCCATCTACTTCGAGGATCCGTTCTTCTCCCTTGTGGAATCCCAGGCAAGATGACCGAACCCGGATACCATTACTATCTTTGCCTATTGCTAGAGTATCGCTCTTTAGTATATTGCCTCTGTGCCCATGTTTTCCTGTCAGCCTCCTATTGTAACCATGAACCTGTCTAACCACCCTACCTATGCAAACCGTTGAATGGCTAAGTACGCTTCGCTCAGCCCCTCTTATAGCATTGTTAGTTGCAGGTGAAGATTGAAGATGCTTGCTTCATGTTGAAGTTGTTCGGTTTTATCACACTATATTAATTATTAAATGAAATCATCTATATATTGGCAAGGGTGGAAGGCTAAGCCTTTTGCTTGGTGATTTGTTCCACTCATGCCGTTAGGAACCGTATAAACCGATGTTATGTTCCTTGATTATGCGTTCCTCACACGGTTGGGGTTTATGGGGCCCCCTCGATAAACCGCTAAGTGCTAAGTCTTTTCCAGCAAGTCCCAACATTGGTACTATTCGCCTAATAACTAATAAAACTTGCATAGGGTCTTGCAAACCCTCTTTCTTAATCAACAACCCCGGGCCAGTGCTCCACATGAGTGTTGGTCCGAAACGGGGAGTCTGCGGGGCCACCACGAGGAAACTCGAGGTTTGGTAAAAACCTGTAGAATCGCCCATCCGGTCGTGTCCTGAGACTAGATACGCGCGGCTACCTATCAGGGTGTCGACACGCCGGGAGGATTTGCTGGATTAGCCTTACCTTAGTTCGGAGTTTCTTGGCACGGGATTCCGAGAATACTCGGGTCTTCCCACCTTGGAGTTGCGACTCCGTGGATCGTGGGCTTGTCATGGGCCAAGTTGGAACACCCCTGCAGGGTTATGAACTTTCGAAAGTCGTGCCCACGGTTATGTGGCAGATGGGAGCTTGTTAATATCCGGTTGTAGATAACTTGACACCATGTTCCAATACACTACCAGCGTGTGTACCGTGACTGTCATTTTCCGAATAGGGATTCGGGAGATGAACACGGTGGGGTTATGTTTGACGTGTTGTAGCTAGGATCACTTCGTGATCATCTCTCGACCGAGGCTCTTCTCTTCTCGCTCTCTTCTACGTAAGCTAGTGCTAGTTGCTGCTGCAGACTCTTATTCTTTTCTTCAGCCTTATCCTCTCCCAAGGCTTAAATAGTCGTGTTACCCGGGAACGGGATTGCTGAGTCCTCTGTGGCTCACAGTTACTTCACCACACCAGATGCAGGTTCAGCCGAGTTTGATGCAGGAGATGGATCAGAACTTCCGGGAGTTCGATGAAGAGCGTGGCCGTTTGCTTGTGTCGGTTTTCGACGATCAGTAGTGGTTTCTACTAGGATTCGATCTAGGCCTGTGGCTTTATGTTGTTTTGGTATCTTTCTTTTGATCTTCGCCCGCAGTCGGGTTGTGATGTTTTGAATGATGATTTGCTTATGTAATGTATTGTGTGAAGTGGCGAGTGTAAGCCAACTATCTCCTTTTGCATTTAATCCCTCTTTTACATGAGTCGTGCAAAGATACCAAACTTGAGATCATTCTAGGATGGGCTTATACCTTTAAGTCGTGCCTCGACACGTAGGAGGTATATTCCCATCCTGGGCATTACATTATACTTGTATGAAATCACCCCTATTAAAGCCCATGAAGACAAGGAGTATGGCGTATTACTATGGAGAGCTAAAAATCCCAGGGCCCAAAGGCGGATTAGGGCCCATAGACATAAACCGCCATATGATGTATTACTTGTGTTGCAAGATAGGAAAGTTAGAAACCTAGCCGGACATGTTTATGAGCCGGCCTCGGGATTCTGTAAAATGGCCGGGCGTCCTCTTGTGTATATAAAGGGATGACCCGACGGCGGTTCAGGGACAAGGATCAACAGCTCAAGACATAGGTAAAACAGATTCACTCCCTGGTCATCGAAACCTCAGCAATACGACAACAACTAGACGTAGGCTTTTACCTTCATCGTAAGGGGCCGAACTAGTATAAAAATCCCTTGCGTCCTTTGTCCGCTCTAACCCCTTTAAGCTAACCTGTCGCGATGGCTCCACGACTAAGTCCTTATTGTAGGACATCTGTCGTGACAAAACCACGACAGGGTTGGAATAATGACCCAACAGTGTCAATGGGTGATGAGGTGGGGCGAGATTCACATGTGGAGAATTTGTCACGCGTGGCTTGTCAGGACCGGTTTTCCAATAAATCATTTATTGAGAAACCGACCTTTTCATAAGACCAGTATAGAAGAATTCTCATTACTGGTAGACAAATCCTTGATACAGAAATCTATAAGTACTAAATATTATACAAGGTTGAGCTAAGGCTGCTCAACAATTTATTACCAGCACGCCGATAATATACATAAAGGCGGATATGACACAAAGGGTATGGTGGCATAACTACTGACTCGTAATAAAAGTGGTCGTGGATATGTCACAGTGATGCGGGTGACATGACTCCAGAATCTTACAGCTCATCAAGCGCCGGAGTGAGGCTTGATGATTTTATTAGGGTAGCGGAACCGTATATAATACAAGTGGCCAACTCCAGGAACGCACGGGACTGACTGGGACTCCTCTAGGCGTCGGACTCGCTATCGTACTCTTCATCCATAAGACAAGATCGCCTTCGTCAACATCTGGCCAAATCAACAAGCCAGGTGAGTACTTTTAATGTACTCACAAGACACTTTGGACATAAGATATAACAAATGCAAACATGATGCACAAGAGCAGACTAGAAATGCGCACTCAGATAATAAATTTGCACTGCATGTTAAATAAAAAGGAAGTCAGGCGGTAGTCCTCCCGAAATCCCAATAAAATAGCTGAAGACCGATCGGGTGTCTGAAGCGACGCCTCGAAAGGTAAAATAAATTAACATGCCGCAGTCGGGCATCAGGGCGACACCACATAAAGGGCTTATACCGAAAAGTAAATGACAGAACATGCCACATTCGGACGTCTAAGCGACATCTCGAAAAGGGCTTATAATGAAAGTAAATAACAAGGATGCCACAGTCGGACATCTGAGCGACATCACATAAAGGAATTATATCAAAAGTAAATAACAAGAATGCCACAGTCGGACATCTGAGCGACATCACATAAAGGGCTTATATCAAAAGTAAATAACAAGGATGCCACGTCGGACGTCTGAGTGACATCACATACAGGGCTTATATCAAAAGTGAATAACAAGAATGCCATAGTCGTACGTCTCAGCGACATCACATAAAGGGCTTATATCAAAACTAAATAACAAGAATGCCACAGTCGGACGTCTGAGCGACATCACATAAAGGACTTATATCAAAAGTGAATAACAAGAATGCCACAGTCAAACGTCTGAGCGACATCACATAAAGGGCTTATATCAAAAGTAAATAACAAGAATGCCACAGTCGGACGTCTGAGTGACATTGCATAAAGGGCTTATATTTCATCATTTGAATTCAACTAGCTCATGAAGGTAAATCATCCCAAGGAAATACTCAGTACATAATAAGAATAAACTGGTTAGTCCATCCACAGGAATAACATTCGACCGGGTTTACCACTCTTAGTTCCATGTTTATTCACCAGAGACTATCACTGAGACTGACACTGAGACTGACGTTGAGACGGACGCTGAGACTGATGGTGATACTGACATTGATATGACGATCAAAGTCCTTGACCATGGACATGGTTACTCGAATGGTTTTGACTCTGCGGAGTTTGTACTCTTTAACCACATCCAACGGATTTCAGTAGTCACAAAGGACTAGTTCCGTTTACGATATTTTAGAGGAAACACATCTAACCAGTACGCACCCATTCCACATTCCGCTGCCAGGAATCACCCTAGGCAATGTTCAAGAAAAACTTTAAGACGGGGAGGCCACAACCTCGAATAGCATGGGATCAAATTTATATCGCATGCTCTAAGGGGTGCCACCCTCTCGGTCCCAACCAGAAACACCCATGCCCCCTGACCGGATGACGGACTTTAATCCAGGGCCGTGGAACCCTCATCATGGCCCCTCTATTTGGTGTGTACAAGGAAAGAGGTTTGCAACTGACTAGACCGCATTCTTTGCAGAAGCCATGTGGAAGCACCAAAAAGGGGACGAACGGGAACATGACTTGATCCACGTTAGTACTGGAGTTAAACGGTTGACATAAAATTGGCATGCTCCAACAATAATAGCTTACAACCTATCATGCCACCACATGATCAGGTTGTCTCACCATCTTATGAACACATCAACTTTCGAAGCTCACTTGCAGCTTGCCTTGCATGCAGTATAGCATTCACAAATGCTTAAACAAACATGCCATGAGAAAACTACTCAAGCAAACAAGCAAAACACTCATCATATCAAAGGTTCAAACATGCTTGCTTGGTTCGGAGTAGTCGGAGTCTAGCTCGGTGAAGTTTGCGGCTCCGTGACCTCCTTCGGTATTTACGTTATAAAATAAATCGGATACTAACGTAAATACCATGCGTGCATAAAAATTGTTCCAAATATTTTTCAAATAAATATGATTAAAAACTAGACAGAAAAAAAAGATGACAGAAAAAGAATCAGCTAAAAATCATCTTTTGTTTAAAAGTTATAAAGGTTTTAGTCAAGGGACTAATCTATGATGAAACAGAAACTTTCTAGGGGCTAGTTTAGAAAAATAGAAAACGCTTCGGTTGGAAATACGCCAACCCAAAAGGGAAAACGTACTTTTCCCGAAGGCGCTTTCAGAAAACGTTTCAAATAAAAGAAGAGAGGCGGACGAGGGGGTCCCGCATGTCAGGTTTAAAATCCCACCGCCGGCCGAAGCAAACGATGATTGACGGCGGCGATCAATGGCGATCCAGAGGAGGGCAAGGGTATGGTTGCACTCACGGGACAATTCCGCATCCGTGGATGGTGGACTTGGTCGTCGGCGAGCACCACGTCGACGGCGGCTTCCACTCCGGCGGATGGCGGTTCGGGCGGTGATGGATCTTGCCGAGGAGGGCTGCAAACGTCAAATTGGGGCTCGGGTTAGAACAGTGGGTGCACTAGGAGGCTACTGACACAGTCTGGGAGGCGGGGGTGCTCTCACCAAAGAGAATCTTGCCGGAGCCCAAAGCGGATCGGGGCGGCTGGAGGCAGGGAAGAAGGCTCTCTCGAGGCTTCTGGTGGTGTGGGCGGTGCTGGACGGCGCCGTATGGCAGGGCTGGCCCCTGCTAGCTGCCACAGGCGATTCTGCCACCGCGGAAGACGCCGGAGTTGGCGAGACACGTCGCCACCAATACTCGCGCCCATCCAAACGACCGTGCAGCGCACTGGATAAGAAGGAGGATCAGTGAGCAACGAGCCAACGAGGGCACTGGCGAGATTGACGCTGCTGACTGACGAAAACGACATTGCCTCTGAACTGAAACACTAAATTCTGAATTTTGACAGGAACAGTGCACACCAGTTGTTTGACAAAATGTTTTAGGCACGTGGAAATTTTTTCTGGAGCTGGGACTTGGTGAAGTGATCTCTTAATGCATCTAGAGGCTGCCTGATTTACCTCAGATTTTTAGGAAGAGAAAAAGAAAGAATTTCACCAAAAATGGCAAATCTGGTCCAAACTTGCAGCAAGCAAATTTTTTAAAAGTTTGAACTGTGAACCAGCAGATCTTGATGGATCTAGGTTGAGGGTACTAAGGAGTAGCTAGGGTAATTTGCTTGGGCTCAGAAACTCAAAGGATCAGGTACTTCCTTTGTAAGTCCCAAGAGTCCAAACTAAATTACAGAAAAAGGTTTGAGGATAAAATAAATAGAAATAAAATCTAAAAGAGGTTGAAACTTGCTTGACTTGGATGTTAGACTTGACCCAAAGTAGGGAGGTTGGTTTTGGAAGAAAGTTTTCAACATAGGTCATGGCAAGAGATAAATCTTTTTTGAATGGGGAAGAATAAATCCATAATTCATAGGAATTCTTTTTAATAGAAAGAATTGTAAAACTTTCCAAAAATTATTTGTGTTGAGCCAACACAAGATGAAAAACCCTCAAGACCAATAATTAATGATGAGAAGAACACATAAAATATTTGTCATAGAAGATTTCAGAAAGAGAGGCTTTAAAAAAAATTAAATAACCTCCTTCCAATTAATTAAAGAATTTGATAAAACCAAATAAAATTTTTGGGAGTGTTACAACACCGACCCCCTTAGGAAAAATGTCGTCCCCGAGATTTCAGCTGATCCTCAAATAGGTGTGGGTACTCTGTCCGAAGAAAATCCTCTCTTTCCCATGCTGCTTCATCCTCGGTGTGATTGCTCCACTGAACCTTGAGAAACTTAATTGTTTTCTGACGGGTCCTCCTTTCAGACTCCTCCAATACTTTTATTGGACGTTCCCCGTAGGTGAGGTCTGGTTGCACGTCAATGCTCTCATGAGATACATGCTTCTTTGGGTTGCTTACACACTTCCTCAACTGTGAGACGAGGAACACGTCATGGACGTCTGACAGTTCTTTGGGTAGGTCTAGCTGGTAGGCTACTGTGCCTCTTCGTGCAACTACACAGAAGGGTCCAATAAAACATGGTGCTAGCTTTCCTTTATCTTTGAATCATTGCAGGCCCCTCATAGGAGATACTCATAGATACACATATTCACCGGGTTCAAAGCTGAATTCACGATGTTTTTGATTGTAATAACTCTTTTGTCGGCTCTGGGCTCTCTTGAGTCGATCCTTGATTAGTCTAACCTTCTCCTTAGCTTCCTTGAGCATGTCTGGGCCGAAGATACGACTGTCTCCTGTTTCTGACCAATTTAATGGGGTACGGCATATTCACCTGTACAAGGCTTCAAAAGTTGCCATTCATAGACTGTCTTGGTAATTGTTGCTGTATGCGAACTCGGCATACGGCAATCTTTCTTCCCAACTGGTTCCATAGGTGAGAACACATGCTCTTAGCATGTCCTCTATAATTTGGTTCACACGTTCAGTTTGTCCTCCAGTCTGGGGGTGGTATGCCGTACTGAATACTAGTTGAGTTCCCAGAGCTTGTTGTAAATGATCCCAAAATCTAGAGACGAATTGAGTGCCTTTGTCGGATATTATAGTCTTTGGAATTCCATGCAGAAAAACTATACGGGGGAGATAAAGTTTGGCAAGCTTCTGAGTGGTGTGGGTTGTCTTTACTGGGATGAAATGTGCCACCTTAGTTAATCTATCTGTGATGACCCATATGGCATCATTTCCGTGTCATGACCGAGGTAGTCCGACAATAAAATCCATTCCAATTTCGTCCCATTTCCACTCAGGTATCTTGTTTGGCTGTAATAGTCCTCCTAGTTTTTGGTGCTCGGCTTTAATGCGATGACATGAATCACAACATGCAATGAATGTGGCTATATCCCTCTTCATACCATGCCACCAAAAAAATTCCTGAATGTCCTTGTACATTTTGGTTCCTCCAGGGTGGATTGAATATGGAGCAGTGTGGGCTTCGACTAGAATTTGCCGTTTGAGGTCCTCTATATTGGATACGCAAAACCTGTCTTCGTACCATAATATTCCATTATCGTCTACGACGAATTCTGAGGCCTTGCCCAGACTCACTTTTCTTTTTATGCCTTCGATGCTGGGGTGTCCATGCTGAGCCTTCTTAATCTGTTCCATTAGGGTGGGCTGTATTTCCAAATTTGACACATTGCCTTCAGTGACCATCACCAAGTTGAGTTTGGAGAACTACTGCTGAAATTCATGTCTCAAGTTCTGTAGATGGTCGTTGCCCGAGCTGGGGTTTCGACTAAGAGCATCGGCCACTACATTCGCCTTTCCCGGTTGGTAGTGAATGCCAACATCATAATCTTTCACTAATTCCAACCAGCGTCGTAGTCGTAAATTGAGATCGGGTTGTGTGAAAATATATTTGAGGCTTTTATGGTCCGTATATATTTCACAACGATTCCGAAGAAAAAAGTGCCTCCACTCTTTGAGTGCATGAATGACTGCTGCCAATTCCAAGTCATGAGTAGGATAATTTTCTTCATGCTTTCATAGTTGCCTGGAAGCGTATGAGACTACTTTGCCTTCTTGCATTAGTACGCATCTGAGGCCCTTCCAGGATGCGTCACAATATAGTTCAAAACTTTTATGTATGTCTGGTACAACCAATACTGGTGATGTTGTTAATTTCCTTTTGAGTTCTTGGTAACTTTTCTCGCAAGCTTCAGTCCATACAAATTTATTATCCTTCTTGAGTAACTGTGTCATTGGTTTTCTATGGTGGAGAACCCCTCCATAAACCTTCGGTAATATCCGGCCATTCCCAGGAAACTCCGTACATCTGTTACGTTGGCTGGTGGTTTCCAGCCAAGTACGTCCTTGACTTTTTCTGGGTCCACGGCAACACCTTCTTGGGTCAATACGTGGCCTAGAAAACCAACCTGTCTTAACCAAAATTCACATTTGCTGAATTTGGCATATAGTTGATGTTTCCTTAATTGTCCCAGTACAATTCTGAGGTGTTCAACATGTTTTTCTGGCGTCTTAGAGTATACCAGGATATCATCAATGAACACCACAACAAATTTGTCCATAAATTTCATAAACACTTTGTTCATGAGGTGGAAAAAATATGCGGGGGCGTTTGTCAGTCCAAACGGCATTACTGTAAATTCATGTAATCCGTATCTGGAGGTGAATGTTGTCTTAGGGATATCTTATGTCCGTACTTTTAATTGATGATACCCCGACCTTAAATCAATTTTTGAGAAAACCTTGGCTTGTGCGAGCTGGTCAAATAAGTCATTTATCCGTGGCATCGGAAATTTGTTTTTGATGGTGACCATGTTGAGTGCTCGATAGTCTATACATAATCTCAGTGTCCCATCCTTTTTCTTGGCAAATAATACTGGTGAACCCCATGGTGAGGAGCTGGCCCGTGTAAATCCTTTGTCCAGTAATTCTTTTATTTGCTTCTTTAATTCCACCAACTCGGAGGGTGCCATTCTATAGGGTTTCTTGTAAATGGGGGTGGTTCCAGGTGCTAGTTCAATGATGAACTCTATTTCCCGGTCTGGTGGCATGCCTGGCAGTTCTTCGGGAAATACGTCCGGGAACTCACACACCACTTGAACTTTTCTTAACTCTAAAATGTCCACCTTTTTCAACCTTGGATGCCGTGATACTGGTCTTTCTTGAGCTGCAACTTTTATCGTCTTCCCGTGATGATGAGTAAGAATTACAGTCCGATTAAAGCAGTCGATAAATCCCTTGTTGGTGGTTAACCAGTCCATTCCAAGGATAACATCCGGTCCCTTATTTTCCAATACAATGACGTTTGCCTGAAACTTTAGTCCCGCAATCTCAATAACCACACCATGGCAGTAACTCTGAGTGATTTGCTTAATCCCGGGGGACTTGATGGTCATGGATTTTTCCAAGAGAAGCATCGAAAAATCATGTTGCAAAGCAAATTCCTTTGAAATGAACGAGTGAGAAGCTCCAGAATCGAACAAAACCGTGGCAGGTATTGGGTTGACAGGGAACGTACCGAGTACGATATCCGGGGCATCATGTGCTTCATCCTTGGTCACATGGTTCAAGTGACCCTTCTTGTGATTGTTATTGGGGTTGAAGTTGTTACGCTTGTGTGTTGAATTGTTTCCACTGTTGTTCGGCTTGGGGGCCGAGTTTCTCGGTTTTGGGCACTGTTTGTGTCGGGGAAACTGATCGCCCACGAACACCTATTGGACCGGAGCCCCTTTTCGGTACGGCAAGGGGACTGAGGATGCACAAAGAGCAGATCGAGGCAAGCACGCGAGCAGTTTACCCAGGTTCGGGCCGCACGGATGCGTAAAACCCTACTCCTGCCTTGGTTTGTATTGCGTTCTGGGCTCGGGAGCGAGAAGAGCTACAGTGATGATCGCTAGCAATACCGAGCGAGAGAGTGATCGATGATCGGAACCCCTTCTACGTTGCGCATGGGCCTCCTTTTATAGGTCAAAGGGGTCACCGACAGGTGGCAACGCAGATGAGGGTAAAAACGTAAAATTGGTGGTAGATGGAACAGTGTTTGTATAGTGCTCTATACCTAACCCCGACGGCAGGGGACAAGGGCATTAAATGCCCGACGCCGTTGCCCCAAACAGTGCAAAAAGCATCAGTCAGGGCACCTCCGTCCGCCACGACGGTGGCCTCGTCATCGTAGCTCGCCACCGTGTGCCCCATGCTGCACAGCCTTCCGTCACGTGCGCCTGGAAGGGTACCAGGGCGACGCGTGGGTGGATGTGCTGGAGCGTGGGTACCTAGTGGAAGTTCGCCGCGGCAAGCGCCTTGCCGCGGTTGCTATCTTGTCGCGCCAGGGAGCTTGTCGCTCTCCGGGCCTTGTCGGGACGCGTGACGCGTCGCGGCAAGTCTCTTGAAATGCTATGTTTGGCCTTCCCGGCAAGCTCCTCTTGCCAGGGTCTTGTGCCAAAGAAGTGGTCTTGATCCTAGAGTGGCCTTCCCGGCAAGCTCATCTTGCCGGGCCTTGTCTCTTTAACTCGAATACTTTGTTCTTGAATGGCTCCAAAGGAACCATAGTGGGCCTTGGCGACCGCGCGGCAAGCCCTGCCACGGGACGCTGCAACTGCCCGTGCACAAGTTCGTGATACTAAGGTGCCCCTACTTTAGTACACCGACAGGAGCCCCCGGGCCTGGGCCATACACGATGCCGAGCGCTGTTGGGCCAGGCCCAAAACAGTGCACGGGCAAGCGCGGCCTGCGGCACGCCGTATCCCACTCCGTATCCACCGCGCCCCTCCCTAACGGCACGCGTCGATCGCGGCGTCATGGGAGAGATCGTGGCCTGTTTCTTTAATGGGGAAATGCGGAACGTCCCCCCTCCCCCCTTAAAAGTAGGGGAAACAGGGGCAGTTCCTTCCATTCGCCCGTTGCTTCTTCATCCTCCAGAAAACCCCGGCCGCTCCCCCCTTCCCCGAAGGTCGAAAGAGAGCAGCGCTCCGCCCCCCTCCGCCGCCGCCAGCATCACCAGCGCCGTCGACTTCCCTCACCGTCCCCGCCATGGCCCCGAAGGGCGAGAAGGCGAAGGCCGCGAAGTCCGCTAAGGCGCTGCGGCTAGTAGCAATGCGGAAGAAGATGGCGGTCTTCCCGCCGAGGCTTGATGCGGAGGAGCTGAAGGACACCTTCTACCTCTTCTGGTCGAGGGAGACAAAGGCGCATCCGCGCACCAAGGTACTCCCCGCCGTGGCTTGCGAGATGATCCCGAACGGCTATGCCTTCTTCGCTCTGTTCTTCTACTGCGGGCTCTGCCCGCCCTTTTCGGAATTCTTCTGTGACATCATGAATACCTACGGGTTTCATCTCCTTGACTTCACCCCAAACGCCGTCTTGACCATGGCCATTTTCGCACATCTGTGCGAAAATTTCTTCGGAGTTTACCCCAATGTAGCCCTCTTCCGCCATTACTTCATACCTCGAGTCGAGTCAGGGTCACCTCTGTCTGGCGGGATCTCTTGGATTTTTAGACTCCACAAGAAAGAGGCTTACTTGACGGGGGAGCTCCGCGGCAAGTGGGATGAATGGAGGGCTAACTGGTGTTGGATCATAGAGGACGACCCGCAGACGTTCACTACACAACGCCAAGTCGCAGTAGTACGCGGCAATGACTGGAGCGATCTGGCACCCGAGGACGACAAGCTGAAGATAGCCATCACTCGGATCCTTCGCCTCCGGCAAGCCAAGCTTATTGTAGGTGCCGTCGGGGCAGACTTCCTCCGCCGCCGCATCGCTCCCTTGCAGGAGAGAAAGAGGGCTGCTTGGGAGTTCGAGAACGCGGCAGACATCATGAGGCTGCGCCCGGGCCTCAATTACAATTTCACTGTCCTGGAGCTCAACGCAATGCTCCAAGCGCTGTTTAAGTATGACTCCACCCATCCTGAGTGGTTTGCGTTGCCGCCGGGTGTAGTTCCATTGTGCAATAGTTCTGCACTCAGTGCCATCCACGCGGCGATGCCGTTGTGTGATTCCCACGGAATCGACCCCACTTGGCGGGAACCTTCCGACGAAGCCGTGCAAACGTTCTTCGACAACCTGGTGGAGCTGCCAGTCGACGCCGACGAGAAGAGGGGACTCACCCGCGACACCACCGACCAGGAGATGGCATACATTGCCACCAGGTTGGAAGAGGCAGCTGCAGTCAGGGCCGCGGGCGAGTTTGGGTATACTGTGGAGGAGGCGGAGGCGGCAGAGGCGGTAAGTCTCACCGAGAAGGAAGAGCTTCGCAAAGCAGGAAAGCTTGCCGGGCGACTCGCCGAGACAAGCGAGCCCACCGAGCAAGGCGCCGGGTCGAGCGGGCCCGCCGAGCAGGGCGTCGGGTCGAGCGATCCTGCCGAGGACTCAGGCGGCTCGCTGGCCCTCGACTCCTCGTCTTCGTCCTCGGGTAGCTCACCGCCACCAGCAAGTCCCCCGGTTCAGACAAGGAGGCGCCTCCGCTAGGCCGCAGACGTGGCGGGGCGGCCGGCGGGCCAGCAGCCGCAGCGCCGTCCGACACGCGCCACCGCGACGAGCAAGGCCGCCAAGGGAGTGCCTCGTGCTTCAACGGCAACTGGAGGGGGATCTTCCCGGACCGGCTCCACTGCTCCTTCCGCCCCTCGTGCCTCGGCGACAACCGGAGCGGGGTCTTCTCAGACCACCGCCCCTGCTCCCGCCAAGCGCCCAAGGGAGCCCACTCCCCCAGCTCCTCGTGCCGGGACGCGCGAGCCGGACTTTGATTTCTCGGCGCTCAGCTCCGACGACGAGGAGGAAGAAGAGTAAGTCTTCGCGATTTTTGTTTCTATCTGGTTTTCTGTTGATTCTTGCCTTGTATCTCTTTTATTTAATCATGATCCTGTCTTCCTTCCAGAACCCTGGCCCAGAGGGCGGCAATGAGGGCCAAGGTTCCGGTGATCGTCATCGAGGACGAGCCCGCCGCAGTAGCAGGGGTTGCGCCTGCGACAAGCTCGTCGGACCCGACAGCCGTTCTCCAGAGCAGCCCCCAGCGCAGCCCCCAGCGTAAGTCTTTCGTCTACTTTCCGCTTGTCGGGCGCGCTTGGGCCTTCTATCTTTGTTGATGTTTTGTCTGTTGACTTGTGCAGGAGTAGAGCAGCAACATCAGGAGCGCCAGGAGACCGCCCCCGACGCGCCGCACGTCTCGACCGCACCGCCAAGGGGAAGCTCCCTGGCAAGGGAGGACACTCCGCCAAGGGCGAGTACCCCGCCAAGGGCGAGCACCCCGCCAAGGGAGAGTACTCCGCCAAGGGTGAGTACGCAGCCAAGGGACGGCGCCAGCGGCCCTCCGCCGGCAGGAGCTACCACCACGCCGCCGAGGGGGAACTCCCCGGCGAGGAACCCCACCGAGGAGGAGGCCCGCGCAGGTAAACCTTGGACTTTTCTCCTTGTGATTCTTCCTTTTTTGGATATTTGCTTGACTATTCTTCTTTTTTCTTTTTTTCTTCTATCAGACCCGTCCGCCGCAGAGCCGATGGAGACGGAGGTCGCCGTCGAGGAGGACGCGCACGGCAACACTGGCAGTGCCGCCGCTACCGAAGAGGCGGCTGGTGCTGACGAGCCCGCCACCGACGAGGCTACCAAGGCTGCCGGCGCGGCGGCTGAGGAGGGATCCGGCAGTCACACTGACGGCCCTGAGGCCGCAGGAGCGTCAGACGCTGCGCCGGCTGCCGATCCCTCGGCTGCCGCGGCCGAGCCAGGCGCCTATCTGGAAGCCGGCAACGGAGTCTTCATCCAGCTCCCATGGGCGTCCATGTCAAGGGCGGCCGCGGAGGGAGAGGTCTTTGACGGGGAGGTCCTTGCCTCCGCCGGGTTGAAGCTCGTCGACGCGCCAAGCAGCAGCGGCGAGCCAGAGGAGGAGCGGCTGCTGCGCAGGCTTCTGGCTTTGTACCGCGCACGGCAGGCCAAGCTGGAGTCCCGAGAAGCTCTGGCCGCCAAGGCGGGCGTCGACTTGGAGAAACGCGCCGAAGAGCTCTGAGCCAGCAACCAAGCAGCTCTCCGATCCATGGCGGAGGAGTGAGAGCAGCTTGCCGAGGCGCATCAGGCCTTCATTCTGGAGAAGGCTGAAGCAGAGGAGCAGCAACGGCTCCCCGCCGAGGAGTTGTCCCGACGAGAGGGCGAATTGATGCAGCGGAAGGTCGACCTCGACAGCCACGAGGACGAGCTTGCCGCACGTGAACAGTCTCTTGGCGGAGACCTGCAGGAAGCGAAGGATGCTGCTGTGGCTGCCGAGACCGCCAAGAAGGACTTGGAGATGAGGGTGGCGCAGCTGGAGGCCAACTTGAAGACGAGCGACGAGAAGGTTGCCGCACTTGTGCTCGAGAGGGAGAAGGACGCCCACAGCCACTCCGAGCTGCAGGTCCGCCTCTCTGACAAGGGCAAAGAGCTCGCCGTCGCCAAGGACTCCATCGCCGATCTGGAGTTGAAGCTGTCCACCCTCACCACAACGCTTGACGGCACCAGGGAGCGGGAGGCGAACCTGAAGGAGGAGCTCAGGGCCGAGAAGGCGCTGTTGGACAGCGCCGCCATCTCCCAAAACAACTTCAGGCTGACGGTGGAGCACTGGACCGAGGGTCTTGTTGCCGCCACTGCCGACGTCGATAAGGAGCTGGCGGAGCTGGGGGCGGAGCACCTCGGGTACTCCACCGACGAGAATCTCCCTCACAGCGCCAAGTTGAGCTTGTTCTTCAGGGGAGTGGCGCCGGCCCTCCAGCAGCTCCGGGAAAGGATCCTAAAGCAACTGGCGGACGAGTCGCGCAGGCTCTGCGCGGGGGCCCTCGAGAAGGTGTTGATGAAGATAGTGCACCGCAACCCAGGCCTCAACCTCACCAACGTCCTCAGGACCTTGCCGCCGGACGTTGATCAGGAGGCGCTTAAGGCCCTTGTCGCGCCCATCGTGAATAAGGTGGGCGGCATCAAGAGGGTCGAGGGCGACCGCGCAGATTAGTCTTGTTTACTTTCTCCTTTCCTTGTCGCTGCCAACTACGTTATGAACAATAGTCTATTAGAACTGCGACAAGTTGCTTTGTAATATAACCTTATTTTGGGTAGTTAATGCAACGTTATTTCCTTTACTTGACTTCTTTGCTTTGTATGCTTTTACCCTACGCTTTTAGGGAACTTGCCGGCGTAGGGACCCTTGCCGCGAGCGTTGAGTGCGGAACTTCAGCAGCCTGCTGGCAATGCCGTTGCCGACAAGAAACCTTGTCGCAGCTAGTCGCAGCACACTTAGGTTGTTGAGCGAACTCGAAAACGAAGTAAGAGCGCGACACTTGTCGCAGCACACTCAAGCTGTTGAGCGTGCTCGAAACAAAGTAAGGGCGCGGCTAGCCACGAGTTGGTTCCTCCGCGCATAGGTTTTCCATACAAAGTGTGGCCGTTCAAGGAAGATAACTCAAAAATTTAAAATTTTGATTGCTCAAACTTTGGCAACTTAGCTTTTGTGTTGTTTGCTTCCCGGCAAGGCAGGGTTTTCTTGAATGGCGCCTGGTCCATACCACTATCTTTCTTCCCCCCCCCCTCGGCAAACTTGTGCGCGAGGGAAACTTCTTCTGCTTGAGAGAAAAGAAAGGAGAGAAAACAGAGATATGGAGTCTTGTGGCTCGTTATTGCTTACCGGGGATAGGTGCTGCACAAAGTGTCAGATAGTACATGCAAGAATGTAAAAAGGGCATGAAATGACATGTTTTGCGAGGCACATAAGTTTTACTGATGCACGGGGTCTGCGCCCGGCTTTGTACAAAGGATTACATGCATCAGCGGCAAGACTTGTACAAAAGGTGGTTGCCGGAGCGGATCACGGCAACCGCGCCTTACGGGTAAAATTTGCGAAGATGTTCAATGTTCCAGGAGTTGCTCACCGGTAAGCCATCTTCGGTCTTTAGGCGTACTGCGCCGGGCCTAGTGACTTGTTTCACCCGATAAGGGCCTTCCCACTTCGGCGTCAACTTGTTGGAATTCTTGGCGGACTGAACGCGCCGAAGAACAAGGTCGCCTTCCTCGAGACTTCTGGCTTTAACTTTGCGGCTATGGTAGCGGTGCAAAGCTTGCTGGTATCGAGCAGCTCGTACAGCAGCCTGAAGACGGTCTTCCTCAAGGAGCAGCACGTCGTCTTGTCGCAGCTGCTCTTGCTCGAGCTCATCATAAGCGAGCACTCGAGGTGACCCGTATACGAGTTCCGTGGGGAGAACTGCCTCTGCTCCATAGACAAGAGCAAAGGGTGTCTGTCCAGTGGCTCGATTTGGCGTCGTCCTGATCGACCAAAGAGCCGCTGGCAACTCCTCGATCCAGTTTCTTCCGCACTTGTGCAGCCTGTCGAAAGTTCTCGTCTTGAGTCCGTGCAGCACTTCAGCATTTGCCCTCTCCGCTTGATCGTTGCTCCTTGGGTGAGCAACAGAAGCGAAGCAGACCTTGGCGCCAAGGTCTTGGACATATTGCATGAAGGTGCGACTTGTGAATTGTGTACCATTGTCGGTGATGATCCTGTTAGGGATCCCGAAACGGCAAACAATTGACCTGAAGAACTTGACTGCTGACTGTGCGGTCACCTTTCTCACTGGTTCCACTTCTGGCCACTTTGTGAACTTGTCGATGGCAACGTACAAGTACTCAAAGCCCCCAGCTGCGCGAGGAAAGGGGGCGAGGATGTCGAGCCCCCAGACCGAAAATGGCCAGGACAAAGGGATTGTCTGGAGAGCTTGAGCTGGTTGATGTATCTGTTTGGAATGGAACTGGCACGCTTCACACTTGGTTACTTGTGCAGTTGCATCCTGGAGGGCTTCTGGCCAAAAGAAGCCTTGCCGGAACGCCTTGCCGACAAGTGCTCTTGCGCCAATGTGGTGACCACATATGCCACCATGTATCTCTGCCAACAGCTTCTGTCCATCTTCCCGGGGAATACACTTCAATTTCACACTGTTGAGTCTTCTTCTGTACAGTTCGTTGCCGACAAACTGAAACATACTTGACTGCCGGGTTATTCTTTCTGCTTCTTCTGGCTCTTCGGGAAGTTCTCCCGTCTGGAGATGGCGGACGATCTACTGCACCCATGCCAGAGCCCGCGGCTCGACGACAAGGACTAAAGGCATTTGTGCTGCTGTGGGAACGTCAGCTTCCACGGCAAGAACTTGCAGCTCAGCCGGAGCTTGACGTTCCCCGGCAAGCTTGCCGGAGCAATTCTTGTCGGGAGCGTCTGCTTCAGCTGTACAAACCCTAGGGTTTGCAGGAGCAGACTGCTCTTCAGCAATCTTGTCGTTGATCTTGGAAACCTTGTTGGCGGCGGCTTCAGGAAGCTCTGCCGGCAAGTAGTCACCAGAAACCAACTTCCTCTTCTTACTTTGTCCAGTTGATGGTGTTACGGATGGTTGAGTTAGCTTGAGCACAAAGATCCCTGGTTCCACAGGTAGCTTTAGTGCAGCACACTTTGACAGGCCGTCTGCGATGTCGTTTTGAGCTCTTGGAACGTGCTCCATCTGTAAGCCTTCAAAGTGCTCTTCAAGCTTTCTCACTTCATCGACGTAAGCTTCCATCAACGAACTCTGGTAGCTCTTGTTCACTTGGCGGACGACCAACTGCGAGTCACCCCGCACAATCAGCTTCTTGATCCCAAGGTCTGCTGCGATTCTGAGGCCGGCAAGCAAACCTTCATACTCTGCAGTATTGTTCGTTGCTTGCTCCTTGGGAAAGTGCATCTGGACCACGTACTTGAGGTGCTCTCCGGTGGGCGCGACAAGCAGCACGCCGGCACCGGCGCCTTGCAGCGAGAAGGCACCGTCAAAGTACATTATCCATTCCTTGCTTGCTTCTTTGGCGGGGATGTTTGTCACTGGAATCTCTTCGTCTGGCGTTGGCGTCCATTCTGCTATGAACTCTGCCAATGCTCTGCTCTGGATTGTTGAAGTACTTTCAAACTTGAGGCTAAAGCTTGACAGTTCTAGTGCCCACTCGACAATCCTGCCTGTTGCTTCCGGATTTTGCAGTATCCTCTTCAGCGGGAAGCGAGTGACCATTGTAATCTTGTGTGCTTGGAAGTAGTGGTGCAGCTTTCTCGAGGCCATAAGAAGGCCGAAAAGCAGCTTCTGCACCCCAGAGTACCTTGACTTAGCTCCCTGAAGAAGGGAGCTGACGAAGTAGACTGGGCGCTGCACCATCTTCTTCCGCACTTCCTCTTGCATCTGCGCAGTTCCATCCTTGTCGGGACCAGAGCTTGTCGGGGAAGCCACCTGCTTGTCGCTGGATGTGTTTGCCGGGGCTGTTGGCTCGTCATCCGCCTCCCTCTCCGCTACTAACGCAGCACTAACCACTTGATTGGTTGCTGCTAGGTACAGCAGCAACTTCTCTTGTGGCCTAGGTGCGACAAGTATTGGAGTGGAGGACAGGTACTTCTTCAAGTCTTGCAGTGTTGCCTCTGCTTCCGGAGTCCATTTCATTGGACCTGCCTTTTTCAAGATTTTGAAAAACGGCAGGGTGCGTTCTGCAGACTTAGAAATAAACCTGCTGAGAGCAGCCACGCAGCCGGCAAGCCTTCGTACATCCTTGACGCGCTTCGATGCTTCGATCTGCTCGATGGATTTGATCTTATCGGGGTTAGCTTCAATCCCCCTTTGAGACACGAAGAACCCGAGAAGCTTGCCGGAGGGGACTCCAAACACGCACTTCTCGGGGTTGAGCTTGAGTTGGATCTTGCGCAGATTGGCAAAGGTTTCATCTAGATCTTGAATCAGAGTAGCCCTGTCCTTGCTCTTGACCACTATATCATCCATGTAAGCTTCTACATTTCTGTGTATCTGTGGCTCAAAAGCGGTGTGGACTACTCTTGCAAAAGTTGAACCAGCATTCTTCAATCCGAAAGGCATACGTATGAAGCAATAAGTGCCACATGGAGTAATGAATGCGGTTTTCTCCTCATCTTCTTCAGCCATGAAGATTTGGTGATATCCTGAGTATGCATCAAGAAACGAAAGCAACTCACATCCAGCCGTGGAGTCAACGATCTGGTCAATGCGCGGCAAGGGAAATGGATCTTTGGGACAAGCTTTATTCACATCGGTGAAGTCAATACAAAGCCTCCACTTCCCATTCGCTTTGCGCACGACGACGGGGCTGGCCAACCATGTGGGGTGGAGTACACCTCTGACAAGGCCTACCGCTTCCAGTTTCTTGATTTCTTCAGCGATATACTCTTGGCGCTCCACCGCTTGTTTCCTAACTTTCTGCTTGACCGGCCGCGCGTGAGGACAAACGGCAAGCTTGTGCTCAATTACTTCCCTAAGAACGCCGGGGATGTCAGACGGTTGCCATGCAAACACGTCGACATTTGCCCGCCGGAAAGCTACGAGCGCGCTTTCCTATTTGGGATCAAGCGTGGCACTGATGGTGAAAGTACCACCAGTGCCGTCCTGATGACCCACAACCGTAAGGGATCTATTGCAGCGTTTTCGATAAGTAAGAGTGTCGAACCCAACGAGGAGCAGAAGGTATTGATAAGCGATTCTGAGCAAGAAATTACTGCAAGCACTGAAAGATAACTTTTTAGGGGTTTTCTCGATATAAGCAACAGGAAAGTAAAAGCAAGCAATGTAAAAGGCACTGAGAGTAACAAGTGGCCCAATCCTTTCTTAGCAAAGGAGAGGCCTAGCAACTGAACTTATAAAGGCTAAAGCATTCCTGAGGACACACGGGAGAGGTAGTCATGTGCTTTCGCCATATTCTGTATCGATACTATGTTATGTGTTGATAAGTGTTGAGTGGGTGGATCTATGCTAGTACACTCTCTAGACTAAGATGAGTGCACTCTTATGATTAAACACCTTGCAAGCATCCGCAAATACAAGATAGTATTTAAGGCAAAAGCCTAACCATAGCAATATGATCGAGGATCCATTATTCCCTTATGCAAAAGCGTGCGAACTGGGGTTCAGGTTTCTGTCACTCCGGCAACCCACCGTAAGCATTCTTTGTACACAATGTATTTTCCGAGGTCCTTAACAAGGCGAAGTGTTGAGTGTTCGACTCACACAACACCACTAGTAGAATGACAACGCAACTTAAGTATCAAACAACACATATTACTTCAACAGCATATGACTACTAACAACAAGACTTTCCCCATGTCCTCAAGAACTAAGGTAACTACTCACGAGACATAAAAGAGATCATGATCAGTGGAGATAAATGGGTGATAAACAATCTGGACATAATAATATTTCTCCAACAAAACTCAATAGCATTCACCACGAAGTAGTAATCAACACCGATGGAGTAGAGAGGATAGGTAGTACGAGTTACAGCACAAGTTGCAATTGTGAGATGAGATTTGGATGAAGATGGAGATGGTGCTGGTGTTGGGGATGATGTTGATGATGATCTCGATGATGCCCGTGACGATGGTGATGACGATGGCGACGATCTCCCCTTCCGGGAGGTGATCTCCCCGGCGGAATCTGCCCGCCGGAGATGGCTTTTTCTTCTCTGTGGGTTTCCGCCACGGAGCGGCGGCAGAACTCCGTAAAAACTCTCGTTTTTAGGGTTTTCAGATAACGGAGAGTATATAGGCAAAAGGGGGCAGCCGGAGGTGGGCCAGGGGCTCCAGGCGCCCCCCCGGCGCGGCCAGGGGGGCGCCTGTGCACCCTGTGGCCCCCCTCTGGTTGCCCTTTCGCATGTCTTCGTGATTCGTCCGGAAAATATCCTCCGTCGATTTTCAGGTAATTTGGAGGTATTCTTCTTCAGCAACTCAGCATCCACTTTTTGTCGCTGAATCCTGCGTCTGCTGCTTCGGCACCGGAAAGTTGCAAACTGTGTAAAATAGGCCAAAACAACATAAGAACATCATCGTAATGTGAAATATATCAATGCATAAGGATAAATTATGATACAAAATAGTGATGCATTTTGGACGTATCAACACCCCGAAGCTTAGACCTCGCTTGTCCCCAAGCGAATACTCAGCTCGGTAAACCTGTCCACAAGTTTAGAGAGTGGAGTGTCGATAAATAGAATACGGACAAGAAGCATCACAGTTTCTTCACCAACTCAAATATCCTCAACAACAATCTTCAACTCATAATGCCCTTATAAAAGAGTGGTAACACTTATATTCGGAAGTAGGGCTAAGGAAACTCATTGAATAATGGCAAACATGTCCTTTGGTCAAAGAACAACTAATAACTTTTACTTTTGCTCTTTCTTTATGTTTTGATGAGCTTAATTGAAGCTTTTGAAAGAACATGTTTATCAGGCAAGAAGTGAAAGTGTTAACACAAAGGAAGATATTTGCCTTAGCTGGGCTTGACAAACAACTTACTTATCAAATGATAATGTCAACAAGGATATGATATGACAAATCTTAATGCAACTTTATATGAATGAATCCTTATCAACATCAAATGTCTGCTCTCTTTGAGAAATAGAAAGGAGTAGGAATAACTGACTCAATCTAAAATTAAAAGATATGCCCTGCTCTAGGGTAGTAGGGAAAACTCATGTGCTATCCTTAAATCAAACAGAATGAAAACAAGTTTTGAGAGGTGCATGATTTGTCAACGAATGCTAATAGATAACTCAATTACTTCTTGAGCTGGACAAGTTTCGAGGAACGGCTCCCGCACGAGGACGATCACATCCTCTTATTCTCCTTTGTTTATCACTGCCAAAGTTTTCTGATTTCTCATGAACAGAGCATGAAGGAGGGTTTGTTTGTTATATTATTTTTGAGTTGGGCGCACTCTTTGCCAGTTCCTTCTCGTATTATGGGTTTGCACATTAGACATGCAGTCACGGGGTGAAGCTTGTCCAACTCAAAAAGACCATGAATTGACTATTACTTCCTCATGAGCTAAAACAGAGGCACAAAATAAAAGATTTTTGAACATTTAAGGATAACACATAAATTCTATACTTTAGGAGGTGGTAGTGGAATACCACGAGTAGGAAGGTATGGTGGACTCATATGGAAGGTATTGGTTTAAGGGTATGGATGCACAAGCAGAATTCTGCTTAGTACAGAGTTAGGCTAGCAAAGGTTTTGAGAGAACAGACAATTGATGATGACTAAGATGCAAAACAATATAAAGCATAAACATTGAAATAAGCATAACACATCAAGTTGTCTTCCTTGCCAACATAACACTTCAAGCATAATAACATAAAGGTTTTGGCTATGTCGATACTTCTAGGAAAATCATGCTTGTTGTTATGACCAAAGCTAAGTTTGCCAAGATTAAATAAAGTTTTCACAGCCATACCTGATATAAGATCAATACTCCTCATAAGAGTCATCATATAAGGTCGATTGCGTGAAGAGAATACCGAGTGCAGCAAAAGGAACCAATAAACTTCCCATTAATATTCCATCATAGACGACTCCACACTCACGGATACAATCTCCCCACCGAAGGAGTGATAGACCTCAATGCATACACCTATTTTATATAATAACCTCCCTAAATATGATATGACTCTATTTGAATCTAAAAGACAAAATATATAGATAAAGATACCGGGCACTCCCCCAAGCTTGGAACAAGCCAAGGGAATGCCGTTACCCAAGGAGATTTCACTCCTCATCCTTGTTGGCGTTGATCACGTAGTCTCCGGCGAAACGCTTCCATGGAAGGGGTTCTCCAGTCGCATATGAGAAGTTTGTCTCCTGAATCCTGCATTCAGCACCCATACCCATGCGCATAAACCTTAGTTCATACTCACAGTTCTGGTTATGTAGATCATAAATTTGCCCTTGGAGCTATTCAATTCTTTCTTCAGACGCTGTGATGCTTTTCCACATCTCCTTCATCTCCTTCAGAAAGTAGGTCTTCAGCTCGTTGGTGATGTCAAAGTTAGCTTCAACACCACGCTCGATCATCTTCTTGTACTCGAAGACTTCTTGCTCCACTTCTTCCAGCCTGGCCTGGATGCTCCCCTCCTTGATAGGTCCCTTTAGATCTTCTTGATGAAGGACACCGTCCTCCATCCGAACAACCTGAGGGTGCTTCTTCACCTCAGCGAGGTAAGGGTTGATGACGTTGACGACGAACTTGTCCTTGGGGGAACTTGGAGAAGCCATGGCACCTAGATTCAGCTGAAAGATTCCCTGGCAGAAACAGATCGAAAGGAAAACACACGAAATCGCAAGATACGTTGCCGGAACAATCCGGGCAAATATATAGCAAAAATTTATGCACATAAAGGAAGGTAACGGGATAAACCGGGGTCGGAGACGGACTCCTGGGTGTCCAGGCGCCCTGGCGGCGCGGCCAGGAGGTAGGGCGCGCCAGGGGGCGCCTGGACCCCCTGGAGCTCGTCTCCGGCTCCACATAGGCTCAGAATTTTACTAATTTTGCAAAAACTCCTAATACGGAACTTTTATGGCGGTTCGCAATGTTTCCTTACCGTACTACATACCTTTTCTTTATTTTTCTTTTGCTGGTGTCTGAAACGGGGCTGCAACATGTTCTTCATGAGATGTTGTGTATATTATATTCACATCAACATTGACAGGATCTCCTGCTATGTAATGTTTAAGTCTTTGCCCATTCACAACTTGAGGTTTGGTGCCTTCAAAATTGTTAATCTTAATTGCACCAGACCGATAAACTTCTTCAATATGAAATGGCCCTTCCCACCTGGAAAGTAGTTTACCTGGGGAAAACCTGAAACGGGATCTAAACAACAAAACTTTATCACCAACATTAAATTCACGTTTCAGAATCCTCCTATCATGCCACTTCTTTACCTTTTCCTTGAACATTTTAGCGCTCTCGTAAGCTTCACTTCTCCATTCATCTAGAGAAGTCAAGTTCATGAGACGCTTCTCACTAGCTAATTTTGGGTCAGCATTAAGCTCTCTAACGGCCCAGAAAGCTTTGTGCTCTAACTCTAATGGCAAATGGCAAGCCTTGCCATACACCATCTTATAAGGGGACATGCCCATGGGGTTCTTGTAAGCAGTTCTATACGCCCACAAATCATCTCCTAACTTGTTTGACCAGTCCTTTCTATTTCTGTTTACTGTCTTCTGCAAGATCAACTTAATCTCTCTATTGGTGAGCTCAACTTGCCCACTAGTTTGAGGGTGATATGGTGAAGCAATTCTATGGTTGACATCGTATTTTGCTAAAGCTTTTCTAAAAGCTCCGTGCGTGAAGTGTGATCCTCCATCAGTCATGAGATACCTTGGTACACCAAACCTAGGAAAAATTACATCTTTAAGCATTTTCAAAGATGTCTTGTGATCAGCACTTTCAGTGGGGATTGCTTCAACCCACTTGGTCACATAATCAACAGCTACTAAAATGTGAGTGTACTTGTGCGAAGAAGGAAAAGGACCCATAAAATCAAAACCCCAACAATCGAAAGGTTCAATCACTAGTGAGTAATTCATAGGCATCTCATTCCTTCTACTAATGTTACCAACTCTTTGACATTTATCACAGGCTAAAACATAATTTCTAGCATCCTTAAAGAGAGTAGGCCAATAAAAACCTGATTGAAGAACCTTATGTGCAGTCCTCTCACCGGCGTGATGTCCTCCATAGGGACTATCATGACACAGTCTGAGGATGTCCTTCTGCTCATGTTCTGGTATGCATCTTCTCACGATCCCGTCGGGACCTTCTTTGAAAAGATGTGGGTCATCCCAAAAGTAGTGCCTCAAATCATGAAAGAACTTCTTCCTTTGCTGAAATGTAAAACCTGGAGGCAAATACTTTGCAACAATAAAATTAGCATAATCTGCATAACAAGGATCGGAAAGAGATTGTACTTTTACAACGGCAAGTTGCTCGTGTGGAAAACTATCGTTGACCGGGATGGGGTCGTGCGGTATATCTTCCATCCTTGAAAGATTGTCCGCCACCGGATTGTCTTCCCCTTTCCTATCAACAATCTGCAAATCAAATTCTTGAAGAAGGAGTACCCATCTGATAAGCCTTGGCTTGGCATCCTTCTTTGTCATAAGGTACTTAATGGCAGCATGATCAGTATGAATAATAACTTTGGAATCAACAATGTACTGTCTAAACTTATCACAAGCAAATACTACAGCTAAGAATTCCTTCTCAGTAGTAGCATAATTCTTTTGAGCTCTATCAAGGGTTTCGCTAGCATAATGTATAACATTCAATTTTTTATCAACTCTTTGTCCTAAAACAGCTCCAACAGCCAAATCACTTGCATCACACATAATCGCAAAAGGTAAATTCCAGTCAGGTGGTTGTACTATAGGAGCGGTTATTAAAGCTTTCTTAAGGACTTCAAAAGCTTCCTTACAATCCTCATTAAATACAAAAGGGACGTCCTTCTGGAGAAGATTAGTGAGGGGCCTCGAGGTCTTAGAAAAATCTTTAATAAATCTTCTATAGAAACCAGCATGACCAAGAAAACTGCGAATACCTTTGATGTCCCTTGGATAGGGCATCCTCTCAATAGCTTCGATCTTGGCTTTGTCCACTTCAATTCCCCTTTCGGAAATCTTGTGACCAAGAACAATTCCTTCGTTAACCATGAATTGGCACTTCTCCCAGTTGAGTACCAAATTTGTCTCCTCGCATCTCTGCAAAACTTTATTAAGATTGTGAAGACAATGGTCAAAGGAGGTTCCATAGACGGAGAAATCGTCCATGAAGACTTCCATAATATCCCCACAGAAACCATGAAAGATAGCAGACATACACCTTTGAAAAGTAGCAAGGGCATTACAT
The DNA here is from genome assembly GCA_902687465.1 of Secale cereale. NCBI lineage: Eukaryota > Viridiplantae > Streptophyta > Magnoliopsida > Poales > Poaceae > Secale > Secale cereale. The sequence goes on from LR738713.1 coordinate 321,932,455, forward strand.
AAACCAAAAGGCATACGCCTGTAAGCATAAGTACCAAAGGGACAAGTAGAAGTGGTCTTCTCTTGATCAGCAGTGTTAACATGAATTTGAGAGAAGCCAGAATAACCATCGAGATAACAAAAGTGGGTATTTTTGTATAACCTTTCAAGCATTTGGTCGATGAACGGCAACGGGTAGTGATCCTTTCTGTTTGCCTTGTTCAACTTCCTGTAATCAATACACATTCTATATCAAATAATAATTCTCTGAGGTATTAGTTCATTTTTATCATTAGGAACCACAGTTGTACCTCCTTTCTTAGGAACACAATGTACCGGGCTTACCCACTTACTATCAGCTATAGGGTAGATAATACCTGCGGCTAGAAGCTTGAGAATTTCAGTTCTTACAACATCCATCATCTTCGGGTTCAACCGTCGTTGATGATCAACAACTGGTTTAGCATAAGGCTCAAGGTTGATAGTATGTTGACAGATAGATGGACTAATCCCCTTAAGGTCATCAAGGGTATAGCCAATTGCGCCTCGGTGTTTACGGAGTACTTCCAATAGTCGCTCTTCTTCATATCCTGAAAGGTTAGAATTGATAATAACAAGATATACTTTCTTTTCATCTAAATAAGCATACTTGAGCGTATCGAGAACAGGTTTAAGATCGAACACCGGGTCTTCTTTTGGTTTTGATAAAATTCCCAAAGGTTCAACCGGAAGGTTATGCTTCAGGATAGCAGGTTGCCTCAAGAATATTTCATCTACTTCATTTCTTCCTGCATATGCAAATCATTCTCGTGGTCCTCCATATATTACTGCAAAGGATCATTAGGGGGAATAGCAATAGAAGCAATGCTTTCAATAAGTTTATCATCACTAGGTAAATTGTTACCACGAGGCTGCTTAGAGAACTTAGAAAAATTAAATTCATATGGCTCACCATTGAATTCAACAGAAACTTTACCTTTCTTGCAATCTATTATAGCTCCACAAGTTCTAAGAAAAGGTCTACCAAAAATAATTGGACAAAAATTGTCCCTCTCTGAACCAAGTACTAGAAAGTCGGTAGGGTATTTTACCTTTTCACATAGGACTTCAACGTCCCTCACAATTCCGATAGGAGAGATAGTTGTTCTGTTTGCAAGATGAATAGTAACATCAACTTCTTCAAGTTCACAAGGGGAAATCTCACCGATGATCTCTTCATAAAGTGAATAGGGTATAGCGCTTGCACTCGATCCCAAATCGCATAGCCCATAATAATTATGATCTCCTATTTTAACAGATACCACTGGAGTACCTGAAATTGGGCCTTTATTCTTGGCTGTGACAAGGTTAGTGGAAACAGCTCAAAAATTTATATTAGAAACCAAAACATCATTAGTAGCAAGATTTTTAATCAATGCAACTTGAGGATCGACCCTGATCTGGTCCTCAGGCTCATCAACTCTTCTCTCACTTTTATTTATTATGCCTGTCACAAGAGAGTGCTCCCTTATCCTTGCGGGAAAAGGGGGCTGTTCATATATAACTGCAGGCAAAATAGGGTCAGCAACATGAATATCAATAGGTGGCTCTTTAAAAGGTTCATGATGCTGGTCTCTCTTCTTTTTAAAAGAATCAACGTGAGAGGCAAAATTCTTACAGAAATCAATCATTAGATGGGAATCAAGACCAATCTTAGAGCAAAAAGTATTGAAGTAATCAGTTTTCACATGGCTCTCAATATAATCATGTTCATAATTTATAGCGGGTTCAATACCATTATCAATTTCCCAATCTTCGATATTCCTCTGGATCCTTTCAATGAGATCCCACCTTTCTTCAACACTCTTCTTCTGAAATACCCCACTAGACGAGGCATCCAGCATCTCCTTATCCTGACGAGAAAGCCTGGCATAAAAATTTGTAAGTATAATTTCCTTGGGAAGCTTATGAATAGGGCATTTGAGCATTAGGGACTTCAATCTCCCCCAAGCTTGAGCAATGCTTTCTCCGTCACGAGACCTAAAGTTATAGATATAGTTCTTGTCTCGATGAATTTCATGAAGAGGGTAAAACTTAGTATAAAAGAGAGACATAAGCTCCTGCCAGTCAAGCAAGTATGAGTTATCGAGAAGCCTATACCAATCTGAAGCTTTATCTATAAGTGATATAGCAAACAATTTCCTCATGACAAACTCCCTCGATACACCTGCAAGCTTAAATAATGAACATAGTTGTGACAAATATAGCAAGTGTTCACCGGGATGTCTGTCTCCTGCATAACGATTAGCCAAAACATAATCGATAATACCGGCTGGTATTTTATAAGGCACAATTTCAGTAGGGGGAGGATCAACCACCACAGGTGTGGGGCGCCTTCCCGCAAGCAACGATCCAATAACAGGGTTGTCCATAAGGACAAAGAGCAGCAATAGCAAAAATAAAAATAGAATTATAAAAACTTTCTTACCAGTTTCACTTTACCAATAGCGCTACGCTCCCCGGCAACGGCGCCAGAAAACGGTACTTGATGACCCACAACCGTAAGGGATCTATTGCAGTGTTTTCGATAATTAAGAGTGTCGAACCCAACGAGGAGCAGAAGGTATTGATAAGCGATTCTGAGCAAGAAATTACTGCAAGCACTGAAAGATAACTTTTTAGGGGTTTTCTCGATATAAGCAACAGGAAAGTAAAAGCAAGTAATGTAAAAGGCACTGAGAGTAACAAGTGGCCCAATCCTTTCTTAGCAAAGGAGAGGCCTAGCAACTGAACTTATAAAGGCTAAAGCGTTCCTGAGGACACACGGGAGAGGTAGTCATGTGCTTTCGCCATATTCCGTATTGATACTATGTTATGTGTTGATAAGTGTTGAGTGGGTGGATCTATGCTAGTACACTCTCTAGACTAAGATGAGTGCACTCTTATGATTAAACACCTTGCAAGCATCCGCAAATACAAGATAGTATTTAAGGCAAAAGCCTAACCATAGCAATATGATCGAGGATCCATTATTCCCTTATGCAAAAGCGTGTGAACTGGGGTTCAGGTTTCTGTCACTCCGGCAACCCACCATAAGCATTATTTGTACACAATGTATTCTCCTAGGTCCTTAACGAGGCAAAGTGTTGAGTGTTCGACTCACACAACACCACTAGTAGAATGACAACACAACTTAAGTATCAAACAACACATATTACTTCAACAGCATATGACTACTAACAACAAGACTTTCCCCATGTCCTCAAGAACTAAGGTAACTACTTACGAGACATAAAAGAGATCATGATCAGTGGAGATAAATGGGTGATAAACAATCTGGACATAATAATATTTCTCCAACAAAACTCAATAGCATTCACCACGAAGTAGTAATCAGCACCGATGGAGTAGAGAGGATAGGTAGTACGAGTTACAGCACAAGTTGCAATTGTGAGATGAGATTTGGATGAAGATGGAGATGGTGCTGGTGTTGGGGATGATGTTGATGATGATCTCGATGATGCCCGTGACGATGGTGATGACGATGGCGACGATCTCCCCTTCCGGGAGGTGATCTCCCCGGCGGAATCTGCCCGCCGGAGATGGCTTTTTCTTCTCTGTAGGTTTCCGCCACGGAGCGGCGGCGGAACTCCGTAAAAACTCTCGTTTTTAGGGTTTTCAGATAACGGAGAGTATATAGGCAAAAGGGGGCAGCCAGAGGTGGGCCAGGGGCTCCAGGCGCCCCCCGACACGGCCAGGGGGGCGCCCCCAGGGCGCCTGGGCACCCTGTGGCCCCCCTCTGGTTGCCCTTTCGCATGTCTTCGTGATTCGTCCGGAAAATATCCTCCGTCGATTTTCAGGTAATTTGGAGGTATTCTTCTTCAGCAACTCAGCGTCCACTTTTTGTCGCTGAATCCTGCGTCTGCTGCTGCGGCACCGGAAAGTTGCAAACTATGTAAAATAGGCCAAAACAACATAAGAACATCATCGTAATGTGAAATATATCAATGAATAAGGATAAATTATGATACAAAATAGTGATGCATTTTGGACGTATCACGTCCTCCTTGGCGGACACCTTCTTGGTTGCGGGTGGAGCTACCATTGCCTTCTTGCACTTGCCAGTGGAGCTCGATGGTGCGCCCTCGACGGCAGCGCAGCACTCCGAAGAGGTGCGTTTGCTGGAGTGGGATCCAGAGCACTTGCCGGACTTGGTCTTGTTCTTCCCCCCGGGAGCTTCAGCGGCAAGTGTTTTGCTATCTGTTGCGGCTGCTGCATCCCGGTAAATCTTATCGGCACAGATAAGGGCGTCCTTCTTGTTGCCGGGGATAGAGATGACGCTTATCGGGCCTGGCATCTTGAGCATGTTATAAACATAATGAGAGCTGCCATGAACTTGGCGAGCGCTAGACGGCCAAGTATTCCATTGTAGGGTAATGGAATATCGGCCACGTCAAAGGTGATCCTCTCAGTCCTGAAGTTCAGCTCTCCGCCAAATGTCACTGGCAGTGTGATCTTCCCCTTCGGCTTGCTCCTTCCCGGGTTGATCCCTTGGAATGTGCCGGTTTCTTCGAGCTCGCCGTCGGGGATTTGGAGTTTCCGGACCACTGCGGAGGAGATCAAGTTCAGGCCGGCCCCGCCGTCAACCAGCATCTTGGTGACCTTGAGGTTGCGGATGGTTGGCGAAACCAACATCGGCAAGCACCCGACCGCAGTTGTGCGGTCAGGGTGATCCTCAATGTCAAAGACGATGGGCGTGCTGGACCACTTCAGAAGTTTGCGCAACTCGACGGGTGGTTCTGCCGCATTGACTTCCCGCACCCATTGTTTGAGTTGGCGGTGGGAAGTATGCAGAGAAGCACCGCCGTCTACGCACAAAACCTCTGTTGCCTTCTGGAACTCCTGCTCGCTGTTATCTCCATCATCCATGTCTTCGTCGTCGTCTTCGTCTTCGTCCTTGTCGCGGCCGCGGGGAGGTCTGTCTCCTTGCCGCTGCTTGGCCTTGCCGCAGCGTCCTCCCCGGCCGTTGAACGGCCGCTTCTTGTCGGACTCTCCACCACCTCCCTGGGCCTTCTCCTTGTCGCGTCGCTCGTACTCAGCTTTCTGCTGCTTGACGAGGTACTCGACCCTTTTCCAGTTTTGGAGGTCGTGGCCCTTGGTGCGGTGGATCTTGCAGTATTGCTTGTCGGAGCCGTCCTGCTTGTCGGCGGCAGCCACAATCTGGCAATTGGTGCACGGGGCAGCCTCCTTGCCGGAGCCACCAGTCTGGGCTTTCTTGGTGCCAGCCTCCTTGCCGGACTGCCCAACGACCAGCACTTCTTTGTTCTTCTTTTTCCTGTTGTTCCGCCACCGGTTCTTCTTTGCCGGGGCGGCGTCCTCACTATCTGATCCTCCTGCTCCAGTATCCTCTCTGGGGAGTTTCCTCCCCTCCTCAGTGCGTGCGCACTTGTCGGCCAGGGCATAAAGCTCACTGACGTCTCGGATCTTGCACATCGCCATCTCCTCCCTCATCTTGCGGTTACGCACGTTCTGGTGGAACGCGCTGATAAACGCGGCAGGGTGGACGTCTGGGATGTTGTGCTGGACACGGCTGAACCTCTGGATGTACTTTCGCAGGGACTCTCCTTCCTTCTGGGCAAGTATGTGAAGGTCACTCTCCTGGCCATGGGGCTTGTGGCCACCTGTGAAGGCGCCGACAAACTGATGGCACAGGTCGGCCCAAGAAGAGATGGAGTTCTCCGGCAAGTGCATGAGCCAAGATCTGACGTTTGGCTTGAGCACGAGCGGGAAATAATTGGCGAGTATCTTCTCATCTCATCCCCCGACAGCCTGCACCACAATGGTGTAGATGCTGAGGAATTCTGACGGATGAGTCTTGCCGTCGTACTTCTCGGGTACGTCGGGCTTGAAGTTCTTCATGCTGGGCCATTGGACTTGCCGCAGCTCACGGGTGAACGCAGGGCAACCTGCCGCGTACGGCAGGTCGCCTGGCCCCCCTGGCGCTTGCACGTCAACAGCGGGCCCAGCGCGCTGGTCAGATTGACGCCGCGCTTCTCTTCGACGCTCGATGCGAGTTCGATCGTCCTCTTGCTGTCTGTCGTCAAGGACTTGGCGCCGATCGCGGCGAGCTCGCGGATCCGATGACGCTGTGGAGTCGTCGTCGATGTTGATCCGGCGAGTCAGCGATTTTGGCCTTCGAGGCGGGGAGTGCACGGTGGTTGCACCCCGGGCAGTCTTGTCGCCATCAGCCCGCGCCTGGCTAACCTGCCGCGTCCGTGATGTGGTCGGCTGCTGCGGAGTGTCGCCGTTGGCGAAGGCGATGAGGCTCTAGATGGTGGCCCTCCAGTCGTTGGCCTTGTCTGCCGCTGGAGGGAAGTCGAGGAGCAGTTGAGCTCGAGCTAGAGCTTCTGCTGGAGTGGCGGGGAGCGGTGGCGACCGCGCCTTGCTCGTGCCAGCATGTTGGCCTTGAGCGCCCCGCGAACCGCCAGCTTGGCCTTGACCCAGCAAGCGTATGGTACCTTGTGTACCACGTCGCTACCGGTCCCGCGCCTCCTGAGATGGGCGCGGTGCATGCACGGACGCCGAGGTCTTGGAGTGCGCTTGGTCGTCCGTCTTGTCCTTGGACTTGGCGGCGCCGTGAGTTTCCTCGCCGACGTCCGTCCTTCCACCAGCGTCTACCCCACCAGCCGTTGGCTCCGGCGGTGGTGGGATCGACGCGGACGGGCCTGCTGCCTCCGAAGCCTTCTTCTTCGGCGGCATGCTGATGGGGTCGATGAAGTTGATGAAGTTGACGAAGTTGGTGGAGATTTCGCTCACGTGAACGCCGGATCGGGTTCACACAACCTCGACGCACACCTACCTGGCGCGCCAAAGATGTCGGGGAGACTGATCGCCCACGAACACCTATGGGACCGGAGCCCCTTTTCGGTACAGCAAGGGGACGGAGGATGCACAAAGAGCAGATCGAGGCAAACACGCGAGCAGTTTACCCAGGTTCGGGCCGCACGGATGCGTAAAACCCTACTCCTGCCTTGGTTTGTATTGCGTTCTGGGCTCGGGAGCGAGAAGAGCTACAGTGCTGATCACTATCAATACCGAGCGCGAGAGTGATCGATGATCGGAACCCCTTCTACGTTGCGCATGGGCCTCATTTTATAGGTCAAAGGGGTCACCGACAGGTGGCAACGCAGATGAGGGTAAAAACGTAAAATTGGTGGTAGATGGAACAGTGTTTGTATAGTGCTCTATACCTAACCCTGACGGCAGGGGACAAGGACATTAAATGCCCGTCGCCGTTCCCCCAAACAGTGCAAAAAGCATCCGTCAGGGTGCCTCCGTCCGCCACAACGGTGGCCTCGTCATCGCAACTCGCCACCATGTACCCCAGGCTGCACAGCCTTCCGCCACGTGCGCCTGGAGGGTCCCAGGGCGACGCGTGGGTGGATGTGCTGGAGCGTGGGTACCTAGTGGAAGTTCGCCGCGGCAAGCGCCTTGCCGCGTTTGCTATCTTGTGGCGCCTAGGAGCTTGTCGCTCTCCGGGCCTTGCCGGGACGGGTGGCGCGTCGCGGCAAGTCTCTTGAAATGCTATGTTTGGCCTTCCCGGCAAGCTCCTCTTGCTAGGGTCTTGTGCCAAAGAAGTGGTCTTGAGCCTAGAGTGGCCTTCCCGGCAAGCTCCTCTTGCCGGGGCCTTGTCTCTTTAACTTGAATACTTTGTTCTTGAATGGCTCCAAAGGAACCATAGTGGGCCTTGGCGGTCGCGCGGCAAGCCCTGTCACGGGACGCTGCAACTGCCCGTGCACAAGTTCGGGATACTAAGGTACCCCTACTTTAGTACACCGACAGTTTGGCATAGTGTCCCTCCTCTCCACAAGCGTAGCAAGTAACACCTGGGCGATACGTAAAATCCTTGTCCCTTGCATGAAATTTTTTGTTCGGGCGTGGGACATTGGTCGTGGATTTGTTCGCTCCATTTTTCGGAAAATCGGTCTTGTTCCGGTTGTTGCGAGCATGAGTAGTCTTGTCCCTTTTGCGCTTGCGAATATCCTCCAAGCTACGGCGCTCATTTTCTAGTGTAATAGCTTTGTCCACAAGTGTTTTGAAATCAGGAAAGGTGTATACGACCAGCTGGCATTTAAGTGTTGGTGCCAGACCATCCAGAAATTTTTCCATCTTTTTATTTTCAGTCATATGCTCTTCGTTGGCATAATGAGATAATTGAGTAAACTGACTATTGTACTCAGTCACTGTCATGCTTTTCTGCTTGAGGTCATCAAACTCCCTTTTCTTGATCTTCATAATGCTTCTGGGTATGTGCGCCGCACGAGAACCTTCTTTAAATTCTTCCCAGGTGATGTTATTTTCATTGGGGTGCATGTGTAGGAAATTTTCCCACCATGATGCAGCTGCTCCAGTGAGGTAGTGAGGTTCATAAAGTACATTCTCATGGTCCAAACATTGTGCAATAATTAACTTCCTTTCAATGTCTCGAAGCCAGTCATCAGCCTCAAGAGGTCTATAAGTGTGAGAGAACGTTGGGGGACGTGTCTTTTGTAGTTCAGACAATTTGGAATGCTGCTGATATGGTTCACGGTGATTTCCCATATTGATAACATGGTTCATCATTTCTTGATCCTGCTGCTGGCTTTGCTCGTAAAGGCGGCATACTTGAGAAAATGCTGCTTCACTGCCTTGCTGACTTGACTGCCCCTGTGTGAAATTGTTACTTGTCTGGGTACCATAATTTTCTTCCGGCGGACTTGGAATGGAACGAGTCCAGGGACGAGGCATTTTCCACTCTGAGGTATTTTTGCAGAACTCATGAGAAAAACTGAGTGGCAAAAATAAATAATTTTTGCAAAGGCGGAAATTTTAAGAACTCCAAATTTTTTCATGAAAATACTTGATTGCGCATGGAGAAGGACCGCTCAGTACATATCTTACACGCAAGCCGTAATTATACAATACATCACTCAGGATGTGCGTATACAATCCTGACATGTTATTTAGGCTAGTGCACTTCTCCGAGTTCCTACATGATGCGCACACAAACTAATTCTCACCAAACCTATATACATATAAACATATCATACAAGCTGGTACATCGCACGGCTGCTAGGCGCACTCAGTCGGAGATGGTAAAAACTTCCCTCGGTCTGCCGAGGGTAAGACCCAGTGATGCTGGAGACTCAACCTCCTCCTCACTAATAGGCTCCAGGCGCGAAGTACTGGGTTGAGGAACTGGTGCGGGCGCGGCAGGTGGTGTAGCACTGACTGGAGTAGGAGCAATGACTTGGTCAAACTCCTCAGTGGTAGGCAGGCAGCGAGCGGTGGCTAAGATGGCAGGTGTATAGGATGTTGAGGACGAGACGTAAGTCAGTGGTGGTGCTGTATGGAGGAGCTCCCTCTTGTTGGCGGAACAGCCCTGAACGAAATCCATACGAGCAGCCACAAAGTCATCCACGAGGTTATCAAAAGCTGCCTCAAGCACTTTGAGATACTCAACCAACATTTCAATAGCCTCATCTCTCTCTCCCCTAGGGCAAGCGAACGCATAGTGACAAGTGTAGGGCACGTGGCATGGGAGGTAGCGGTAGCGACGAGCCTTCATTGAAGGAAGAGCATCCAGGAGATGAGCTATCGCCTCACGGGCAGCCATCTGCATGGCATGCCTCTCCGTAGGCACGGCCCTTCCCACAAATCAGAAGCGATGTGACTCAGAACGTCCTCCCTTGAATTGCACCGCGGCCTGGTGCATAGACACACTGTCGCTGATCTTGTGCTGGTAGAGTGTGAACTCCGGACGAGCCGATGGCCCGATCGCAACCTTGGTGATGGAGACGAGAAGCCTGATAAACCCCTCAGGTACATTGGCGAACACCTGTGACTCACAGTCGCTGCCAGCCATCTACAAAAGTAGACAAAAATTCCGAATAGTCAAATCATAAATTTATGATGACTAACAGAAAATTGCTACAAATTGCAAAATGCTAAAAAAAATTACGCTAATAAACGATTAGCGATCGCACCTAGTGGTTTCCTACAGTCAGCCTGGCTCTGATACCAAGGTTGTCAAGACCGGTTTTCCAATAAAACATTTATTGGGAAACCGACCATTTCATAAGATCAGTATAGAAGAATTCTCCTTACTGGTAGACAAATCTTTGATACAGAAATCCAGAAGTACTAAATATTATACAAGGTTGAGCTGAGGCTGCTCAACAATTATTACCAGCACGCCGATAATATACATAAAGGCGGATATGACACAAAGGGTATGATGGCATAACTACTGACTCGTAATAAAAGTGGTGGTGGATATGTCACAGTGAAGTGGGTGACATGACTCCAGAATCTTACAACTCATCAAGCACCGGAGTGAGGCTTGATGATTTTATTAGGGTAGCGGATGCGTATATAATACAAGTGACAAACTCCAGGATCGCACGGCACTAACTGGGACTCCTCTAGGCGTCGGACTCGCTATCGTACTTTTCATCCATAAGATCGCCTTCGTCAACATCTGGCCAAATCTACAAGCCAGGCGAGTACTTTGAATGTACTCGCAAGACAGTTTGGACATAAGATATAATAAATGCAAACATGATGCACAAGAGCAGACTAGAAATGTGCACTAAGATAATACATTTGCACTGCATGTTAAATAAAAAGGAAGTCAGGCGGTAGTCCTCCCGAAATCCTGATAAAATAGCTGAAGACCGATCGGGTGTCTGAAGCGACTCCTCAAAAGATAAAATAAATTAACATGCCGCAGTCGGGCGTCAGGACGACACCACATAAAGGGCTTATACTAAAAAGTAAATGATAGAACATGCCACAGTCGGACGTCTAAGCGACATCTCGAAAAGGGCTTATAATGCAAGTAAATAACAAGGATGCCACAGTCAGACGTCTGAGCGACATCGAATAAAGGGCTTATATCAAAAGTAAATAACAAGAATGCCACAGTCGGACGTCTGAGCGACATCACATAAAGGGCTTATATCAAAAGTAAATAACAAGGATGCCATAGTTGGACGTCTGAGCGACATCACATAAAGGGATTATATCAAAAGTGAATAACAAGAATGCCATAGTCGGACGTCTTAGCGACATCACATAAATGGCTTAAATCAAAAGTAAATAACAAGAATGCCACAGTCGGACGTCTGAGCGACATCACAGAATGGGCTTATATCAAAAGTAAATAACAAGAATGCCATAGTCGGACGTCTGAGCGACATCACATGAAGGGCTTATATCAAAAGTGAATAACAAGAATGCCACAGTCGGACGTCTGAGCGACATCACATAAAGGGCTTATATCAAAAGTAAATAACAAGAATGCCACAGTCAGACGTCTGAGCGACATCGCATAAAGGGCTTATATTTCATCATTCGAATTCAAGTAGCTCATGAAGGTAAATCATCCCAAGGAAATACTCAGTACATAATAATAATAATCTGGTTAGTCCATCCATAGGAATAACATTCGGCCGGGTTTACCACTCTTAGTTCCATGTTTATTCATGAGAGAGTGTCACTGAGACTGACACTGAGACTGACGTTGAGACGGACACTGAGACTGACGGTGATACTGACATTGATATGACGATCAAAGTCCTTGACCATGGACATGGTTACTCGAATGGTTTTGACTCTGCAGAGTTTGTACTCTTTAATCACAGCCAACGGATTTCAGTAGTCACAAAGGACTAGTTCCGTTTACGGTATTTTAGAGGAAACACATCTAACCAGTACACACCCATTCCACATTCCGCTGCCAGGAATCACCCTATGCAACGTTCAAGAAAAACTTGAAGACGGGGAGGCCACAACCTCGAATAGCATGTGATCAAATTTATATCGCGCGCTCTAAGGGGTGCCCCCCTCTCGGTCCCAACCAAAAACACCCATGCCCCTGACCGGATGACGGGCTTTAATCCAGGTCCATGGAACCCTCATCACGGCCCCTCTATTTGGTGTGTACAAGGAAAGAGGTTTGCAACTGACTAGACCGCATTCTTTGCAGAAGACATGTGGCAGCACGAAAAGGGGGACGAACGGGAACATGACTTGATCCACGTTAGTACAGGAGTTAAATGGTTGACATAAGACTGGCATGCTTCAACAATACCATCTTACAACCTATCATGCCACCACATGATCAGGTTGTCTCACCATCTTATGAACACATCAACTTTCGAAGCTCACTTGCGGCTTGCCTTGCATGCAGTATATCATTCACAAATGCTTAAATAAACATGCCATGAGAAAACTACTCAAGGAAACATGCAAAACACTCATCATATCGAAGGTTCAAACATTATTGCCTGGTTCGGAGTAGTCAGAGTCTAGCTCGGCGAAGTTTGCGGCTCTGTCACCTCCTTCGGTATCTACGTTATAAAATAAATCGGATACTAACGTAAATACCGTGCGTGCATAAAAATTGTTCCAAATATTTTTCAATTAAATATGATAAAAAAACTAGACAGAAAAATAAAGATGACAGAAAAAGAATCAGCTAAAAATCATCTTTTGTTTAAAAGTTATAAAGGTTTTAGTCCAGGGACTAATCTGTGATGAAACAGAAACTTTCTAGGGGCTAGTTTAGAAAAACAAAAAACGCTTCGGTCGAAATTCGCCAACCCAAAAGGGAAAACGTACTTTGCCCGAAGGTGCTTTCAGAAAACGTTTCGAATAAAAGAGGAGAGGCTGATGAGGTGGTCCCGCATGTCAGGTTTAAAATCCCACCGTCGGCCGAAGCAAATGGTGATCGCCGGCGACGATTGACGGTGATACGGAGGAGGGCAAGGGTATGGTTGCACATACGGGACAATTCCACGTCGGTGGGTGGTGGACTTGGTCGTCGGCGAGCACCACATCGACGGCGGCTTCCACTTCGGCAAACGGAGGTTCGGGCGGTGATGGATCTCGCCGAGGAGGGCTGCAAACGTCAAATTGGGGCTCGGGTTTGAAGAGTGGGTGCACTAGGAGGCTACTGGCACAGTCTGGGAGGCGGGGGTGCTCTCAACAGAGAGAATCTGGCCAGAGCCCGAAGCGGATCGGGGCGGCCGGAGTCGGGGAAGAAGGCTCTCCCGAGGCCTTCTGATGAGCGTGGCGGGGTTCTGAGGCGAGGAGGGGAGGTGCTGGGTCGAGAACGAGCTCGGGGCCTCCATTTATAGCCGGCTCGAAATGGTTGCCGAGAACGGGATTTCACCAGCGAGCGATTACGGCAAGGCAGTGGTCGAGCTAACGGCTTAGGTGACTGGGCAGCTGTGGATTGGTTCACTAGTTCCATTCATGGCTAATCTTGGTACAACTTGGGAGATACTCCAGGCCTTCGACGGAACGGCCTCACGGGCTCGTCGGCGGCAGAGAGCATGCTCTGCGGCTCTCAGGCCACGGTGACTGTGCTGCAGCACGCACGGGGAAGAGGACGGCCACGTGGAGGCTTCTGGTGGTGTGGGTGGTGCTGGACGGCGCCATATGGCAGGGCTGGCCCCTGCTGGCCGCCACCGCGGAAGACACCGGAGTTGGCGAGACACGTCGCCACCGGCGCTCGCGTCCATCCAAACGACCATGCGGCGCACTGGATAAGAAGGAGGAGCAGTGAGCAACGAGCCAACGAGGGCATTGGCGGGATTGACGCTGCCGACTGACGAAAACGACACTGCCTCTGAACTGAAACACTGAATTCTGAATTTTGACAGGAATAGTGCACATCAGCTGTTCGACGAAATGTTTTAGGCACGTGGAATTTTTTTCTGGAGCTGGGACTTGGTGAAGTGATCTCTTGATGCATCTAGAGGCTGCCTGATTTACCTCAGATTTTTTGGAAGAGAAAAAGAATGAATTTCACCAAAAATGGAAAATCTGGTCCAAACTTGCAGCAAGCAATTTTTGAAAAGTTTGAACTATGAACCAGCAGATCTTGATGGATCTAGGTTGAGGGTACTAAGGAGTAGCTAGGGTAATTTGCTTGGGCATAGAAACTCAAAGGATCTGGTACTTCCTTTGTAAATCTCAAGAGTGCAAACTAAATTACAGAAAAAGGTTTGAGGATAAAATAAATAGAAATAAAATCTAAAAGAGGTTGAAACTTGCTGGAATTGGATGTTAGACTTGACCCAAAGTAGGGAGGTGGGTTTTGGAAGAAAGTTTTCAACATAGGTCATGGCAAGAGAGAAATCTTTTTGAATGGGGAAGAATAAATCCATAATTCATAGGAATTCTTTTTAATAGAAAGAATTGTAAAACTTTCCAAAAGTTATTTGTGTTGAGCCAACACAAGATGAAAAAACCCTCAAGACCAAAAATCAATGTTGAGAAGAACACATAAAATATTTGTTATAAAAGATTTGAGAAGGAGAGGCTTTTTAAAATAATAATTAAATAACCTCCTTCCAATTAATTAAAGAATTTGATAAAACCAAATCAAAAAATTTGGAGTGTTACATGGCTGAACCGGTGCTCCACCCCTGGTGCTTCGGCCCTTCGGTTTACCACCGGCGGGTTACTGTTCCCTACTCCAGTTGTATTTAAAAGATTCATCGGCTCATAAACAAAAGGCAGACGACTCCAGTGCTTTCTCCCGAAGACTTCATTGGCAGCGTTCTGATCCACCGTCAGCCGGTACGAATCCACTTGAATCCGCTGAGCTGGAGCGTCCAAAACGGCCCATTCTACGGTCATCCTAGCGTTCTCTACCGCCTCTTCCTTCTTGGCTTGTGCTATCTCATCACGCAGTTTAGCCACGTCTACTTTGTGTTGGTCCTGGTTATCTGGGGTTACCTCTGTTCCCATCAGAGTTGCCAGAGCCTCCAATAGATTTGTTAAAACTTGAGTCGGCGGGTGTGTTCATCAGCCCGCGCCTACCGCCGTGATCGCCATTGCGCCGGCAGTCATGGTCGTGGCGGCTGTTGAACCGAGAGCCGGCTAGGTGCCAGTCTTGAATATCGCCACCCTGTTTGGCCGCTCACGTGGGTCTGGAATACTGTTACCATTGGACCAGCCCCCAAGCTGTCCGTTCTGTAGCTAATACATTGAATTATTCTCGTCGGTGTAGAGTAGACGACCGTCTCACCGCGAGATCCAGAGCCTTCAGCCCCATGGATATATCCAACAAAGGCGTGCCCTACGGCGGGCTGAACCCGAGCAGGTCGCGCACGCTGAGCCGTCTCGACAATGTCGGTGCAGATGTCCGGCTCACGGCCTGGTTCACCGATCTTGCCAATGAAGACGTGGATTCCGCCAAAGGGGACCCAGTACCCGTACTCAATTGAGCCGGCCTCGGGGCCCCATCCTACATCGTCGATCTAGAGCTTGCCGCGACGACTCTTGGTCATCTACCCACAACGTATCCCATGATCCCTTCGAAGCAACCCTTCAAGAACTCGAAACCACCGTGCGCACGCCCCACGGTGGGCGCCAACTATCGCGGAGTTGTCACGGAAGATGTCCTAAGGGAAGGACTTAGTTGTAGGTCCATTGCAACGTAGTTAGCTTAAAGGGGTTAAAACGGGACAAAAGACATGGGGAGTTTATACTGGTTCGGCCTCTTGTGGTGAAGGTTAAAGCCTAATCCAGTTTGTGGTGGTATTGCTAGGGTTTCCATTGCTAGGGAGTGAATACGCTAGCCTGGCTTTCAATTTGTTGTTTCTTGCCCTAAGCCACTGCATGGTCGTCCCCTTATATACACGGGTTGACGCCCTGCGGCTTACAGGCCGGCTCATACAAACGTGTCTGGGCCGGTGACTTATCTTTACATGCCTTAAAGTACAAGTCGAACATACATGGCGGTTTACACTTATGGGCCTTAAGCCGCTCTGGGTTTTGGGCCCTTTTATATGCCTATCTTCCTGAACCGCCATCTTCAACATGCTCCTGGGCTTGGCCCATGAACCGCCATTGGGGTAACTCGACCCCTCCTGGGTGGGTCATATTGAATAGTTATATCCCCAATAGGGGGCGCGTGCGTGAATGGTTATCGCCACCCCCTCCCCCCAATTTGCAACCACGAGATGAACATGGGGGAGTGGGAACGGTTGCGCCAACCTTTTGCACTTCCTCGCAATGAGTGGGCATGATCCACGCATGTATTAAATGCATCGAGAAGGGCAACCGTCCTCGGCTGCCGCAATAAATCCCGTGCGCGGGCCGAGGGCACGGAGTGGTAGGCCCCGACCCTACCGTTACGTCCCGTCACGCGTGTGGCCTGTCAGACCTCTTCAGCTGCCACTCGCTACGTGGCCTTCACATCGAAACCGTGGGGGCGCGTCCCTCCCCCTTTAAGACTTGGCGGGCTTTTCAGTTTCTTGCTCTTACTAGGATGTCGTGGTCCGGCTTCTGGAAGCCGGCACACAATGGGTGTTGCCGGACCCGGCAGCCGCAAGCTCCAACAACATCTGCCGCCTCTTCAAGGGGGTGAAATTGCGAAGGCCCCCCCTAGCTACTAGAAGCCGGCGAGCCTTCACAGCTTTGGGGACTAGTGTCGGGGGGATGAACCCTGGGCAGGAAACAGAACCAAGATCCTTTTCAAAAACATCAGGATCAACATCGCCCCTCAAGTCCGGCTCACACTTGGCTGGGTTCCACAACCCGGCCAAGCCCTCAACCCGGCCAAGACTTCAACATGGCCAAGGCCGGCGCATGCCGGCAGAACCGAACAAGCCGGACCCCGATGCAGCCCTCAACCCGGCAACAAGTCAGGGCCCGTCCCGTCCAAGCGTACGGCGGGGCAGACCCCCACGAGGAGGTGCGCGTGGCTACAATTGCCCACCTACCCCCGTTGACTGGCTACAGTGTGCATCCATCCCATCGGTGAGTACTGACGGCGACGGGGCGTCCCGACACGTAGCTGGTCAGGCTTGCCCACTTCGTGACGTACGGAACTCTGAGGCACAGTGCTTTCCAAAGAACCCAGCATACCCTGGTACCCGGCTGGCCCCAACGCCGGTTTCCTGTCAATGGCAACCCGGCCCCACGGCCTTGTATATTTACCATTGTAACACTGGGGGGTTAACCTATAAAACCCCCAGTACCCCTCCATGTACATGGCGACTCTCAGTAGAACACACAGACACACTCACCCATCGGAGAAGGGGTAACCTAAGCCTTGGCCTACCTTCCTTCTTCCTTCGAATAGCTCTAGGAGCAACTCTGTACTACTACGTGCACCCATACTTAAAACACTCGGTAGGACTAGGTGTGTTATCTCTCTGGAGAGCCCCAAACCTGGGTATGTCTTTCGTCCCTCGCTCGCTCATGCCAACCTCGCCTCTAGAGCCCACCGGAGCCCTCAAGCATGTCCCTCTCTTTAGCCTTCCCTTGGCATCTGCCGTGATCCCACCACGACAGCTAGAAAATAGATTGAGCAGCGACCAACCATGAAGCGAAAACCATCATAAAAGAACATTAAACATAATTAACACCGAATAATGTACCACAAGTAGGATATAACTTCATTGCATAACTATTGACATAACGTGTATGCATAGGGATCACAAACCTTAACACCAATATCCTTACTAGAGCATAATTACTCACCAACATAACCCACATATCACTATCTTCATATCACAAAACTATTGCGATGACAAAACTACTGCATCCCCAATCTTTGGCTCTTTTCACTCCTTATTCCTTCATCCATCGTAATCTCACCCAAAACTTGAAAACTTCAATCACACAAAACTCAACAAAACCTCGTGAGATCCGTTAGTATAATAAAACTCATCTTTACTCCAAGTACTGTTGCTATCCCGTTTATATTTTGTTATTACATTATATCTACTTTATTCTAACTTTACCATGGCTTATAGCCCCAGATACAAACCATAGATTCATCAAAATAAGCACATAATGCAATGAAAACAAAATCTATCAAAAAACAGAACATTATGTAAATACATAATTTTTATTCATACTTATGTAACTCTAAAAATCCTGAAACATTTGGAAAACGTGCTAAATTTGTATGTACATTATGTGTAAAAAATTCAGAAATTCTTCGTGCTTCAGTAGTTGAAAATAATTCTGCTACTAGACGCAAAAGTTTATGTTAGTGCACTTAATCAAATCAACTCTCACCCAAATCAATCCCAAAGGATTTGCTTGGCACAAACACTAATTAAAACACCAAAAACGCAATCATAATAGTAGTTTAATTGTGTATTTATTGAGAAACAGAAATAAAACCAAAAAGCAGAAATATAACTATTGGGTTGCCTCCCAACAAGCGCTATTGTTTTATGCCCCTAACTAGGCATAATGCATAGAACTTTATGTGTTATCATTTTTGCTTTCCAGCTCCTATATTTTACATCCACAATTCCTTAGAGATCTAGCATGCATATTCTCGATGATCATGCTTCTAGGGATAAAGTTAACGAGTTCTTTCACACGAGTAGGTTCTTTCATCAGAAAAGTTGAGGCGAGCACTAATCTCTTAATATCTTCATTGTTGCTACTAGAAGAAGCTCCCTTGTTCTTACGGGTAAATATCTTACTAGGAGAAGTTTTTTCAATAGTTTTAGTGGAAGAAAAAACTATGCTCAAATTGCTAAAAAAATCTTCCAATTTATCAATCCGCGCATGACTCTCCTCTACCCTTTCGTTAGCTACCGATTGTTTTTATCTTAGTAGTTTAAGGGTATCTCCTATCTTTGACCCAATTCTATTAGCAACACTACTGCAGGACGCTGCTAACGCGACACTACGATCAGAGACCCTTCAAGAAACTGTGTGCGATGCAATAATCGC
>LR738713.1:321951180-321964928 GCA_902687465.1 Secale cereale
ATAAAGTTAACGAGTTCTTTCACACGAGTAGGTTCTTTCATCAGAAAAGTTGAGGCGAGCACTAATCTCTTAATATCTTCATTGTTGCTACTAGAAGAAGCTCCCTTGTTCTTACGGGTAAATATCTTACTAGGAGAAGTTTTTTCAATAGTTTTAGTGGAAGAAAAAACTATGCTCAAATTGCTAAAAAATTCTTCCAATTTATCAATCCGCGCATGACTCTCCTCTACCCTTTCGTTAGCTACCGATTGTTTTTATCTTAGTAGTTTAAGGGTATCTCCTATCTTTGACCCAATTCTATTAGCAACACTACTGCAGGACGCTGCTAACGCGACACTACGATCAGAGACCCTTCAAGAAACTGTGTGCGATGCAATAATCGCAAATGGTGCTGTATGAAAACCGTCGGAAATGTGTAAAACGTTTGTGATGACAGATGCATCAAACACGATTCAGGTTTTAGTTGCGTGTGCGATGAAGGGCATACGGTTCAGTTCAATTAACTATTTGCGATGAGGAGGAACAAAAGAAACGAGAAGCCAGATGAAGGCGTGTGCGATACACAGCATATGGTTCACTCGGATGAATTGTTTGTGATTAGGTAACACAAAAGAAACGGTCAGCCAGATCAAGGTGTGTGTGATATACGTCTGCGGTTCACTCAGATGAACTGTTTGCGTTGAGACATGAGAACAGAAATGGTTCAACTTAACAAGATGTGTGTGATACGGGGCAAACGGGTCTGTAATCAAAAATGTGTGTGAAGACCGATAATAACACACACGATTGCTGCTAATAAGACATGTGTGTTGTGCGATGGGATTGCATACAGAACAACAATATATATATATATATATATATATATATATATATATATATATATATATATATATATATATATATATATATATATATATATATATATATATATATATATATATACAGGCGGCCTATTCTCATAACATTATGAGAATAATATTCTCATAACACTTCTGAACTGCATTGAAATACTGCATTGGAAAGCTATGTGCACTGCTTCCTTCTTCTGTTGCGAACCACATAAAAGGGCAGTAGGAAACCTTCATGCAGCAGCGTTTCTGGCTAGTTTGATCGATTTCTATTGGTTTATTTGTGTGTGCGCTGATTTAATATGTGATTAAACACTGAATTCAGCGAGAAAACGACGGAAAACTTTTGATTTGGCGGATCTGCGTCCGTTCTTTCGCTCGTGCAGGAGTTTCGCATCCTAGTGCTGGCTGTTCGTATTCGATTTTATAGCGTGGTCCTAGTGTGTTACCAATTTCGCGTTCATGTTTGTGTTATTCCGCGACAGATTAATTTGCTAATAGGATTGAAATTTTAGTATAATTGGTCGAGTATCTCTCTGTTCTAGCGCAAAAACGTCAGTTCTCTGTCCTTCCCCGTCCGGATCGAAATTGTTGTGTTCTGTATGTAATTTTCTGTTGTTTTCGGCAATTATGTGCTGCCTTTGATCCTATCCATATGAATTGGAGCGGATTAAGTTGTTAATTTTGAAGAATTTAACTTTTTGTCCATGTTTTTTGTGTTCTTGCGGGTGCCACTGACTCTGGTCATTACTCAAGATGTTTTTTGAGATTGTTTTGCATTATATAGTTGTTAGAACTGCATTGCAGGCTGTGTTTTTCGTCTGCGAATCATGGTCAAGAGCGGTGGACTGCTGTAATATGCAATGCGCGGTGAACTGCAGTAATATGCAATGCGCTGCGAATATTTGTAGCGCGGCGAACTGCATTAATATGCAATGCAAGCCCGTGTGAACTGCATTACAGCCACGGGGGTGTGGGGGACTAGTTTAATAAGTTTTTTTGCTTGGTCAAGCGCGGTGGACTGCAGTAATATGCAATGCGAAATGCACATTGTTATGTAACCGCACTGCTTTATTTGTCGTTTTGTTGTGTTGTGTCTTTACACATATATATATATTGGTGGGTCAATTGGCTCCCCTCCCACCTTATCCCTGGCGGCTCCCATCTCACCTTATCCCTGGCGGCGCCACTCTTCCTTGATCTGTTTTTCTCCCAACCAGATCCCTACGCATGGCAATGGATTGCGCGTGCGGCTGCCTGGCAAGGTTGGAGCCCATGCTGGAGACATGTGTTTTTTCTGAAGGTTTGGTTCTGAACCAGAGGCGGTGGCACATCGTGCTTTGTTCCCTTCTCTATTCTTCAGGTATTGGATTTTGGGCTCCATTCATCCATCAGATGACTGACGATGATGTCAGTGATTCATGGGTATGTATTTCTCGCATATTCTTTTTCTTGTGTTGTTTGTAGTTAACACTATCTAAATTTTTGTAGCAGTATAAGTGCACTAAGTATAAGTGAACTGCTTTTTCACACAGAAGTTTTATTATGAACATTGTAGGAGCAGCAGCAATTTTGTCTAGTCAATATTATTATATGTTGACATCAATATTTTTTATGAAGATTGTAGCAGCAATTTAGTTTCTGAAGATTGTAATCTTTTTCTTATTTGTTCTTATTTTTTCTGTTCTTGATGTTTTGCTTGCAGAAATTCCCTTCTGGTCTAGTCAGGGTAACAAAAAGCTGTGTTAATTTGGTCTTGGTTAGCAAGAATGGATATCATGATGTTGATGTTATGTATTCTGTTCGCTCTGATGATTGTTTGGTTCTCAAAGATGGCTGGAAGGAATTTGTGGAGGAAGCTGGTCTTCAGGCTGGGGATGTTGTCATGGCTATGTTTTATAGGCATGCAAAGTGTTTGGAAATCAAGTTAAATTTGCTTTAGATCAGTCTTGCTTGAGCAGCAGCAGCATGAGAATTTTTTGTTGTAATAATTTGACATTTTTGTGTGGCTTCTAGTGTATTTTCCTATAAGAATTCTGAGTATAAGTGAACTGCTTTTGACATATAGTTTTTCATGTGCATCATATCAGCAGCAGCAGTTGAAGAACATACATACTGTAAACCCCCACCGAGCTTTGTTTTTTTTAATCCACATACGGAACTAGAGTTTTTTTAATAAAATAGGACTGCATCAACCATTATAATAGCAGCAATTTTGTGAAAGAATACTCTCTGTGAACTGCTTTGATAGATTGTTTTTATGTGTATCCTAGCTACAGCAGCAGTTTGAAGCAATATACATACTGAAAACAGACAACTGAGAACTGCATATTGTTGATAGATAGAAACCAAGGTTCTGCGCTCATAATTAACAAAGTACATCATCAAGCAATCTAACGCAACATAAGCAAACATTGTCCCAAAGCAAACTACAACGAAAGCAAACTAATCAACATAAGCAGAAGGAAACAAATCGAGCACTTGCGACAGGAATCCTTGGCTATCAGCATCTGGCCTGCTTCACTAGTTCCACCCGTTGGAGTTGGAGGTGGAAGTTGATCCCCCCTTGCCCCCCACCCTCCAGGGTGACCTCGGGCGCTTCTTGGTCTTCTCTTTTTCAGCACGCGCGAGGCCCTTCTTCATTGTGGTGATTCGGTTCCATACCTCGAACGCAGTGTAGGCGTCCTTGGCAGCATACACGACGTGCCTCATGCTGAGAATCGAAGTCCACATGCTGTGGTCGTGGTCTGACATCTTTGTCTTCATGTCTGCGTACTCGTCGTCGATGATGGCAGCAGCTACATCGCCAAGCGAGTCCAGTGGCTTCGTTCCATCAGGCACCCTCCAGTTCGTCTGGATGTCGACGAAGTTGGGGATGTGGAGGTTGCAGCGTGAGAGCTTCTCCTTGTCCTGCTCGATGGAGAAGCCAGCGAACTCGAACCTAAGGAAAGTGAACCGCAAGTTATACCTTTTGGAACTGCATACATAGGCATATAGAACTGCAACACATACTCGGCAGACAGAATTGCTTACCTTGGGTCGCCGAGGAACCTGTCGAAGGGGATGCATCTCTCGCCCAATGTACCACATACCTGGAAAAGAAGCACTGGGTGGTACTTACCGATGGATAGTTGAACCAGGGCCGCTCTGCTCCTGTTGGGTGTGTACTCCACGTCGATGCCGACAATCTTCTAGCGGCGTCGCTGGAGAACTGTCTTGTATTCTTCGACGTACGTCGCCATGGCGTCCACGTCGGTAGTGTAGATCACCTTCAGCTTCGTCTTCCCGTGCGCATGCACCTCGTCGTAGGTCCTGGTGAACCCCATGGTTGCAAAGAGGAGGAAGAGGAGGAGGAAGGGCAGCGTCATGTGTTTGTGCGGACGGTCAGGTTGATGGAGCGCGGGATTTAAAGCGGAGCGGCAGCAACTTCTGCCGAGGCCACGATCTCGTCCCCCAACCGTGTTGGCGATCGTGGGTTCGTCATAATCGTGGCCTTCGCGCGGCTTGCAACCGGCCGGATAGAGGATCGGGGGCGCGGCGCTTCGGGCGATAGTGGGCGCATTTATTTTAGGGCAGGCGAACCGAATCGTTTCCCGTAAGCGAACTGCATCGCTTCAGAAGCGGAATCGTTTTCCGTAAGCAAACTGCATCGCTTCAAAAGCCGAGTCATTTTCCGTAAGCGAACTGCATCGTGTTACAACCGAGACGTTTTTTTTATTTTTTGTCTATGACCTGTGGGCCTGTTGGCCTTTTATTCATTAAGTCTCTCTTTTTGCTTCTACTTTTCTTGCAGCCCCCTTGCCCCCTTCCGCTCCCTCTCCCCCGCGCCCGCACAGAAATCCCCCCGCCCTCGTGCTCTCGTGGTGGAGAGCGACGACGCCCGCAGCCGCCGCCGTCCGTAGGGGCTCTCTTGTGGTGGACAGCGTCGACGCCCGTAGCCACCGCCGTCCATAGGGCGCTTCCTCCGCCGTGGCCGTCCGCACCCGCCTCGTCCGGCCGTCACATCGTCCCACGGTGAGCCCCAAATCGCCCCCAATCCGTTCCAGATCTTGTGCTAGGGTTATTTTTTGAGCCAGCATTCTCTTCTTAAGGTTGTTTTGTATGCTTGAAATTGCAACGCCCTATGGATTGAAAGTTTTTCTCTGCCTGCTTTTGGGGTTTGCTGTCTAGGGTTTAATTATTATCCCTTGCTGATTGCAGGCACAACATGGCTTCTTCCTCCCCAATTGATGCGTCACCAGTTAGAACGGCTTCCCCATCTGGTATCTACATCAAAGTGAACTGCATTTTTCATACATGGTCAATTTACTTCTTTTGTTGAACGAAATAGTGCACTGCATCTTAGATTCCTTTTTCGCAAGGCCCATTTTTTCAGACATGTGGCAAACTGATATGAACTGCCTCAAGTTAATTGTTTTTACTTTTTTGGAAGGACATTAAGTTACTTGTTATGTTTTAATTTTTAAACATAAACTACTAAAAGAGCACTGCATTTTGGACATTGCTTTGTATTTTTTGTCTATCCACTATGCGGTTGCCAAATTGATATGAGCTACATTAAGTTTTAGTTTTTGCCTCTCACAGAACTGCATGAATTTGTTTTGTTTTGTATACCTAAGCGCACTTCTTTTTTATATGTGGTCAATTGGTTAGTGAACGAATTAGTGCACTGCATCATATATCCCTTTACCAATGTCCATTTTCAGACACGCGTCAATATGATATTCAAGCGACATGAACTGCATTTTTAGGTTTACTGTTATGTTTTTAATTGTTAAACATAAACTGCTGGAAAAGAGCACTGCATTTCTACATTTTTGTGTTTCCAAGTTGATATGAGCTGCATTAAGTTTAGGTCTCCCTCTCACACACATATCTTTCTTATGTTTTTTCACCCACATTTTTATCTCCTGGTGGGTCTGGGGGTGCTGGTGTTAACTATTTGATTACACGTTATTTCACAGCCGATGTTGTCGGTGGCGGTACATCTGATCAGGGCAGCATTCCACCTGAATTGAGTGAAACCCAGTCGCAATCTGTTGATGGCACAGAGCCAGTTACACAGGATTGATGGTCCCTGATCAGATTGCAGCCGATGTTGAGAGGAGAAGGCAAAAAAGCGATTGCGCTCGGTAATACTTTCGTGAAGGCTCATAGGGCGAAGCAAGTAAAGTTTGAGGAGGGTAAGGAGATAGGAAGGAGGATTGCAAATTCAAAGAAGTCTGCTAAGTTTGCCTTCGCAAAGAATCCTGTGAAGAGGAAACTCAACACTGTTGCAGAGCAAGGTTTCAGTTCTCCACGCCGGAGCCCGTGTGTTGATTACTCAAAGAGACCTAATTACGCAGAGGTTGATGTGGGTGGGATTCAAGGAAAGCGGAGACGCGCGGACGATCACTCTGGTGTTGATTCTGAGCGTCGATCTAAGCTTGCGCGGGAAAATGCAGCTGAAGAAGCTCTGGACAGTGATTCTGATGAGGAGGATGTTGATATTAGTAAGGTATACGCTGTTTATTTACTTTTTCTTTTGTTTTTTTAAGTTGTTTTGGCATGAGTTTGCTGATGTGAACTGCATTTTTTATTCTTTTTTTTGTAGACTGCTAAGAGTACGAAGAGGAAGAGGTCTGAAGATGATGTTGCACATGAATGGTGTTTTAACAAGACTGTTCGGCTGTCCATTCCAAACGTAATCAAAGCTGTCGCTTTGCTGGGTGAGGCGCACAGAACTTTGGTGCGGCAAGCAGGTTTTGGCATTGTCTTTGACCTGAAATTAGAGAAGAATGTTTCTCGTGTTTTGATGTGCAAGCTGATTGGAAAGATCGACCCTGATACGATGAGATTGGATTGCGGGCCAAACAAGGTTCTGGAAATCAATCGCGAGGCTGTCCATCACATTTTTGACTTCCCTATGGGTTCTCACACTGCTCCCAGGCCTGCTGCCAGCGGGCATGATGATTCACTGACTAATCTGAAGGATGAACTCGGTTTCAACCGTTCTCGTAGCATATATGTGAAGGACCTGCTTATTTTACTTCGCACGGTGGCTACGGACCCTGCGAAGGTTAATAAGACGGTGAAGGTTTTTTTTCTCATTGTTTTCAAGTGCTTGCTTTGTCCCAGCCCCGCAACTCGGTTGTCCAGGGTAGCTGCTATGGTCGAAAACTTGGATATTGCATCTATGGCTAGCATGGACTTTTGTCAGCTTGTTGTCGACGAGCTGCAGGCCGCTGTGTACAAGTGGAATTCTAAAGGGAGCAAGCAGAACTGCACTGAGGCTTGCACCATCGTGCCCCTGTTCATGTACCTGGATTCGTTGAATCTTCGAAAAGTATCGGTTATGGATAAACGCACGCCACGCGCCGCAATACTGTCCCATGTGCAGTTGAAGAAGATTCACAATGCCGACATCATTGTCAGGGGAAAGATACACCTGGACTCTTACAAGTTTGGCAAGCTGCCGGTGAGTGCATAGCCAGCTTTTGTTTTTGTTTTATTCCTTTTTTTCGCGCATGCTAAATGTGAACCTCTTATGTACTTTTTTTTGTGAACTACATCTCTTTTTTTTTGTTAATTTTTTCAGTGGAAGGCGGAAGCGGACATTGTGTACAAGCGGACTGCAGTTGCCGAAGTGCCTGAAATGTCTTGTGAGCCTCTTGCTAGGGCGGCTCCAATTCAACGGGGTCGTGGTTTTGCTAGGGCGGCTGCTGGAGGTTTTTCTGGCCAGGCTTCTGGTGATCGCAATAGATTTGTTCAGGTCGATGAGCTTCTCGATAGGGTCATCAATATAACTAGTGATTTCCCAACATCCGGTTCCAGGATGAGGAATATTGCCGGATTGTTTCCTGAAGGCAAAGGCCCTTCTGAAGCAGAAAACGAGGCCGCTCATAACTTTGACCGTGGGCAGCTTGAATTCCTTAAGCAGACTGTTACGAATATCAGGTCTTCATTCGTTCAGTTTAAGCAGTCTCAGGACGACATGTGTGCTACGTACGAGCAGGAAGCTGATGCAATTGTGAAGGAAATGAACAGGCATGAAGATGTTGTCCGGCCTTCTTTACCCGACCCCGTAGATGTGGATGTATGTCTTTTTTTCATATGCGAACAGTTTTTTTACCCATATTTGTTATCTATTTTTTCTGTGTGTTTGTGGCATTGACTATTTGTTTTCACATCCTTTTTTGTTGTTTTCGCAGTGTGGAGGAGAATCTTCTAAGGCTAACGCTTGTCGTGATGATGACCACCAGGACCCCGGCGGTGTTGATTCTGATTATTTGTTTGACAGGCCATTGTCCCCCGTTGACGAAGCTGCCAAAGACAATCCTATTGACGAAGTCGTCATCGACAAGGTTTGATTTCTTCCTTTTTTTGGTATAGTGAACTTCATTGTTTAATTTTTTGTAGTGTCCAAAACAAACAATCATATTTTTTGCACCAGCAGTGGCAGCGAACTGCAGTTTTTAACTTTTTTTGTATTTCGTGCACCAGTAGTGGTAGTGCACTGCAGTTGTTGTTTAGAGAAGAAGCATCATCTTTTTTAGCAGTGGACTGCATGATCTGGTGTTGGTTTTTTAGTTGTAGAACTGCAGATTTGGATAATAGTTTTATTTATGTTTTAATGTTTTTTGGGATGCCGAATCAAACG
The DNA here is from genome assembly GCA_902687465.1 of Secale cereale. Classification (NCBI taxonomy): domain Eukaryota; kingdom Viridiplantae; phylum Streptophyta; class Magnoliopsida; order Poales; family Poaceae; genus Secale; species Secale cereale. Next base: position 321,959,668 of record LR738713.1, read on the forward strand.
TGGAAATACATGGGAAGGAGGCAGAGGGTGACGCTGGCAAGGACGAGGAGGCTGACAAGTGTAAAGAAATGGAAGGCGACGACGCTTCCCTGGTGAGTATAGAGAATTTTTGCATTTTTGTGTTTTATTTTTTATTTTTCATGGGAGCTTCATGGTCCCTTTTATTAGTGAACTGCATTCTATCTTTTTTGTGTAATGTGTTTTATTTTTTAACTCATCAGAACTGCGGATTAAATGTTGAAACCCAAGCGGAGCGCAACATTGGGGATGATAATGTGGAAGGGGGAGGAGGGGAGGAGCCTGATGCGGAGGTTGATAAGGCAGAAGGTAGAGAAGGAGGGGAGTGTTCTGTTGAGGCTGATAAAGCACAAGAAAGAGAAAGAAGGGAGGATATCCTCGATTGTGATAAGCATGAAGAGGAAGAAGGAGCTCCTAGTGTTACAGTTGAAGTTGCAGAAGAGACAGAAGGAACTCCTAGAGTCGGATTTGACGATGCGGGGACATCCGCTGGCATTGATGGTGTTGTTGGGCCTACTGTTTTGTTGCTTGGCGATGAGGTGCCTGAGAAATTTTGTGTCGTCCCTCGCGCCCCCGAGCAATCTGTTGGCAATCTGGCTTTCCCAGCCGATACAACAAAAGTCCCAGCTGAGGCAGTTTCGATTGTTTCTGAAGAGGAACAGCCAAGACTCTCTCAGGACATGAGCAATCAAGCGCCGCTTGACGATGATATTATCGGGCTGGAGCACTTGACGCTCAGCGAAGATGTATATGAGCAGCCGCATGAAGTTTATTCTGAAACCGAAGGTAAGCGAACTGCATTATTTTTGTTCTTTCCCGGTTGCGAAATGGACCGTGTGTGTTTTATAATCTGATATCGTTCCCACTCTGTATGCAGATGAGGAATTACCTGTTGTTACTCCTTCAAGGGTTGATCCAGCTCTTATGAGAAGATACAATGAGTTATATGACGCTGTTACGAGGGCTAGGAGGGACAAGAAGAAGCAGTATGACATTTTTTGTCTTACGCCCCGGTTATTTAATATGTTATTTTTTCAGGGACGCACCCATCTTATCAATTTTTGCTGGGCTTTTTTCTTCTTGTCTGAAGGCATCTAGTTGCGTTCAAGGGCGAGTTTGGTGATATTACTATCGGTCATGTTGGCGAGTCTTTTTGGTCGTATGGAACGCTGAGCACGCGCCTTGAAAACATTGGCGTCTCTATGCTAGCTGAGAGGTTCAAAGGATCTCAAATGATGACTGTGCCGTACAACCTATGTGTAAGCATTTTCATTAATTTATATTTTATCCCCTCGTCCATTTTTTCTTCGTGCTATAAGAATTTTCATTAACTCTCTGGTTTTGTCTTTTTTGCAGAATTCCATTTGGAACGGCGGTGCCACAAATAGAGCTTTGAAAAAGATGTTTTCTTCAAGCGCAGAGGAACGTGCGGACAAGAAAAACTTGGTAACGCATTTTGACCATTTTGTCGTCATCTTGAAAATACGTTTTCTGTTTTTCTATTTTTCTCATCTAGTTTGTTTTATTCTTTTCTTTTATTTCAGATTATGTTTGCAACATTTGACCCTCCTCCCGCAACAATGAAGGACGCGATAGGCCACTACTGCTTGGTCACTTTGAACCTGCGAGAGAAGCGTTTTGAGTTTCTCGACTCATTGAACGAAGGCGACAGCGCTGCTGCAAATCTTGTCTTCCGGAAAATGGTCAGGAACATCAAAAAAGTTTGGAAAGATGGCAGCGCAAGCTGCGATGAGCCGTTGAACCCTCCCACCCTTGACGGCTTTGCGCTGACTCATATTAATGTCCCGCAACAGGGAAACGGGTTTGTACTTGTTCTCCTTTTTTCTTTTTCCTCCTTCAGTTTTTTTGTGTAAGTGAGCTGCATTGTTTTTACTAAATTAGAATCACCTTTTCCCTTGAGCGAATTGCATTAGTAATGTGTTATTGGTTGTTCTCCCTCGGTTTCTTTGTGTGTATGGAGCTGCATTGTTTTACTAACATCAGTAGCACTTCATTATTGAGTGAACTGCATTAGTAATGTGTTTTGTGTTCATTTTCTTGCAGGCATGATTGTGGATTTTACATGTTCCAATTCATGCAGACCTGGGATGGTGAAACGATTGCCAAGTTTGGGAAGGAGCACATTGGCTACATCAGGAAGGCGATGCTCTATAGTTGGCTGCCTCGTCGCATAGCTGTCTGGACCTGACATCACTTTTAATTTTCAAAGAAGGTTATTACATTTTTTTTCAGTCACACACCCTTTTTATTAAGTGAACTTCATTGATACATAGAGGGAGGTCCGCTACTTTTGTTAAGCTTTTTAGTAGAACCCCATTCGCATGTTTAAAATGACTTTCCTTTAGTGAACTTGATGATTCTTTTTCATTTTGCTCATTATCCCATTTTTTTATGCAGGCTTTGACGAAGGCGCACACCAAGGTGGTATTTCCTTGTTTGAAACTCAGGTTCACACTCCAACAATTCAGAAACTTGCCCTTGATGAACCCCCTGTTAAGCTTGCGAAAGAACCTGTGTGTAAGAGGTTGAGGAGTGGCGCCGGCACTTCGAATGAAAAAGCTCCTGAGAAATCTCCTGTCAATGTCAAGCATGGGAAGAAAGGAGTGAGCCCTCCGAATGTTGAAGATAGCGATGATGATTTTGAGAGGCCACCACCAGTGCCTAGGAGGACCAGGAGCGTAGCTGTGGAACGCCCGATGGACAGCGAGGCACTAATTCTATCAAATAAGAGGCCTGTGCAGAAGCCATCGAAGTTTCGATCTCCTGTACAGAAGTTGAATCCTGCGAGATTCAGCTATCTTGCGGAGATGAGGAAAGTCTTGCAACTCATCACGAGCACAGCATTCAGGCAGAAATACAGTGAGTCAGTTCTTTTTTTGTTAGTTTTTTCGCTTTTTGATTTTTAATGTGTGTAATGTTCTTCTGTGTTTTTGCTTTTGTGCTCCTAACCCCCCCCCCCCACCTTCGCCGTTTCTTTTGTGCAGGTGCGCGCTTTTCATGCACAGGAACACTATCGAAGTCTACACTGTGAATGTGGACTACATGTTCTTAACTTTCACCAGAGGTGGTTTTATGGACTCGGAATTGATGGATCATATCATTAGGTACTGGAAGAATGACGAGCGTATGAATGTGGTTTATCGATCTGGCGAACGCGTTCTGCTGTCCCCTTTGTTTATCCCGGTATTTCTCTTTTTCCCTTTTTTTCTTATTTTCTGCTCGAGTGAACTGCAGTAAATAGTGCATAATAATTTGTTTTTAGAATGTACTGAACTGAATACATTTATTTTTTTTGTGTTTAACCCATGCATCTTAAATGAAACAAATTATGGGGAGAATTGTGAACTGCATACTGTTTTTTAGAGAAACGTGACCTGTTTTTTTATTAAGCGTCGGAGCGAACATCTTAAGGGGAACTGCATTAATGTTCTTTTGTGAATTACCCACACGCAGTATGTGCTTCAAATGAATGATCACGCAGATAGAGATAAAGATGGAAATGTTGTGTTGCCTTTTGTCCACGGCAAGTTTAACGTTGAAGATGCAGCAAAGCAGTTCAAACTTTATGTTCGTGATGACGAGAACGTTCTTGATTGCAAATTAGTAAGTTATCGGATTTGCTTTTGTTCAGCCTTATGTACTTATTTTTCTCCTAATTTTTTCCAGTAAACCTTTTTCACTCATCAAACCCATAACAAATTTGATGAAACAAAATCAGATTCTGTTACCACGGATGAAAGACCAGCATTATTCGCTATACACGATGAATAGGCACCGCGAGACCCTTGACATTCATGACACTAGGAGGTACAGCGGACCGGTTGATCAAACGACGAGGTGGCATAAGTCTGAATACCACAACGACCGTACTGAAATGGTAAAATTTTTCCTTTTTCACCTTTCTTCTTTGTTTTCATGCATGCGCGTGTTGAACAATTTTTGTTGTGATGTGTATTTTTGTTTTTTTCTTATTTCCCCCAGATGATCAGGATGACTGCATTGTTGAAGAAGGTTTACGGAGAAAAGGAGTACAAGATAAAGGAGTCGGTAGACTGGGTCGATGTTTCAAAGAAAGCTAGCTTTTTGGGCTCCCCTGAGCAGGGCCCCAACGAGTGCAGCTTTTTTGTTCTGAAGATGGCTCAGTTTTACGACGGCAAAACCTTTGTTTTGAAATTCGCAAAGCGTAATGTAAGTATCTTCTTTTAACCCAATAATAACCCCTCATTCCTTGATATATTTTTTTGTCAGTTTCTTTTTTGTAGATGATGTTGTATATTTGTTTATTTTTTTTCTTTTCTTCATCGCAGGAAGCTGTTATTCAGGACTAGAAGGCTGAGTTTTTGTTCCAGATTCTGTTCCACCCAGAAAACATGGTCGTAGTCACCGAGTTGCCGGAGGATCTAAGAAATCTCTGCATTTCTCTTGGCTTTTCTCCAAAACTGGATTCGCAGGAGCAGGATGAGGCATAAATGATAGCAGACCTTTTTCTATGTGCGTTGATGTCTTTTTCGTGTGTGCTCCAGAACTTTTCTGTAAATAGTAATGTATGGTCGGTGTGTGTAGTTCTCGATCTGCAAAACTGTTCACACCATGCTATGTGCTTTTGTATATACCGGTCTAGTTAGTTTTTCTGTTTTTCTTTTCGTGGCAGACAGTGACAATGTCAAATTTGTACATAATGGAGCTTTCAGCCAACTCCTCCTTGTGAATTGTAACATGTTCGCAGCGCACTGCATTCACTCATATGAGTAGCAGCCAAGTTTATGTAAATATACGCATCCGCACTGCATCTCACCTTATCTCATGGGACTGCAGAGACGAATTCAATGTGTTTGTCGTTGAGTTTCAAAATTTTGGAAAAATTGTATTAGAAGACAGAAAATCAACCGTATCTGCTAAGGGAGAGCTCAATTTTTTACATTTTTTTGCACTAAGCGCACTGCACTGTGTACTCGAAGCGTACTGCACTATAAGCTTTAAATGCACCACGCACTGCACTGCACTGTATGTGAAGCCTAGTCTGACTATACATTTTTTCTTTTCTAACTGCATTCTATATAGATTCATGGTCATGTCAGATTCTATACAACGAAGGGAACTGCATTCTCAAAAATGACATTCTGATCTCAGGGTTTTCATACAGAAGAGATCCGCATTCTGAGAATGACATTCTCATCTTATTACTTTCATATAGAAGAGAACTGCATTTTATAAAGCATATC
>LR738713.1:321968480-321984623 GCA_902687465.1 Secale cereale
ACTATGTATCTGTTTGTTCTGTATCCGCCGTGTTTGCGTGTGCCAAAGCCTGCATGCCTCGCATACGTGTTGTAGAATTCTCGCGCCGCATCTTGTGATGTGAATTGCATACCTTTCACAGGCACAAGTTCTTGGAGCATGTTCTCATCCTGCACACACACAATATGGAATGTTTTTTTTTGTTAATGAGAATGCGCAAGCTGAAAGAATGCGTAAGTGAACTGCAGTAGTTAGGCAAGGATGCTTACATGCGTGTACTGTTTTTTTCTAACGGTGTTTGTAGCTCACCGATGTTTATTGGGCATGGAGGGGTGACAACAGATCTGTGTAATTTAGGATCGCGAGGAGGCAGAAGTGTTGAGAACTTTACTTTTTTGGTTGCTTGCGGCTCTCCTTGATTCTGCTTCCGATTCTTTTGTTGGGCAGTGGGTGGCCTTGGTGGAATTCCACTGTCTCTTTGTCGACGAATCGTTTTCTCATGAACTTGTCGAACTTGCTGGGTTTCAACATTGGCTTGTGGAGGTGCTATATCATCCGTTCTGATCTGCTGGCCAAATGTTTCAAAGACACGCGTGTACCTTGGCTGCGTAACTGTTATGATTTGCTCTTCATCATCATCCTCCTCATCATCTTTCTGTGTGTGCTCCCCCATGAAGACCAGATCGTCGTCGTCCTCCTCCTCATCCTGCGGGTTTTTTGTTTCACTGCCTTCTCCATCTCGAATGATGTTTGGTTCACTGTTTTCATCTTTATCCTCTACATCTTCCTCCACGGAGTACGCAGTTCTATTTGTTGTGTTAAAGAAACCCCTAGGTATTTCAGGTGTTATCCATCCAGGCATCTCCCACTCTTCTCTTCCAATGCAGTTCAGGGGCTTTGGGTCGTAAATGATTCGAGGCATCTTCTGTTTTTTAGGCATAGTAATTTCCTGCACAGTATTAAGCCAAAGCTTTTTTATGCACGTCAAAAGTGAAATGAACTGCATCTTTCGTACTATATATCATTATATTTTTGCAACTGTAAGAAAATGCACTTCAATTTGTCATTCTATAGCAGGGGCACTGTTAGTTAACATGAAGAAACAATGCACTTCAGTTTTAGGCACAGCGCTCTACATATGTAAGTCATGGTGGACTGCAATTTTGAGCCATATAGCATTTTTTATTTTTCGAAGTATCCTTTTTCTGTTTTCTACTTGGAAATACGTGTGACTGCAGTCGACGCAAGAGGGGGGCACTGCATGGGGATAAAAACGGCACTGCAAAATGGATGTGGGGGTTGGGTATGTGATTTTCTTACATTATATGCAGTTCCCTCCTTCTGCAGATGCAGCTCTGGCTGCTGTTGGTGTGCAGTCCACCTCCGCTGCAGGAACTCATGGGCTTTTTCAACTTTCGCCATTGTTGCGGGAGAAGGCTGGATGTGCACCATTGCAGTTCGCATCCACGACGAATGCGATGGAGTAGTCATCCTTGCAGTTCTCTTTCCCCTGTCATGCATAACTGAGGCTGGATGCTTCAGCGGCGGATCCCCCAGGTGGTGTTGGGGCGAAGGTGAGGTGCGGCGTCGCTTCCTAAACATCGTCGCGGAAGTATCCTCGCCGACGGACTGCATCGCCGGCCGCTCGGCACGCGCTCTGCGGTACTGGGCGCGGAAGAAGGCGGGGAGGGGTTGGGGTCGCCACCGGCCGCCGGAGCGCTGCCGCGCTAGGAGGCGGGGAGGGGTGGGGGTCGCCGCCGGCCGCTGGGGCACTGGCGCGCTAGGAGACGGTGAGGGGAGGACGCCGGCCGCCGGGGCGCTGGCGCGCTAGGAGGCGGGGAGGGAGGGGGACGCCGCCGGCCGCCGGCCGCCGGGGCCCTCCCACGCTAGGCGGTCGGTAGGGGAGGGGACTCCGCTCGCTGGTGGCCGCCGGGGCGCTCTGCGCTAGGAGGTCTGTAGGGGAGGGGGAGGGTTGTTAGGAGAATAAGCTTTTTGTTAGGAGAATAAGGTCTTGGGGCGAAGGTGGGTCTATTCTCATAACACCCCTTAAGACCTTATTCTCCTAACAAAAAGCTTATTCTCCTAACAACCCTCCCCCACCCCTATAGAGCTTCTAGCGCGGGAGCGCCCCCCGACGCCGGCGTCCTCCCCGACCCCTCCCCGCCTTCTAGCGCGGGAGCGCCCCCGACGCCAGCGTCCTCCCCGACCGCTCCCTGCCTCTTAGCGCGGGAGCGCCCCAGCGGCGGGCCTCCTCCCACACCCCTCCCCGCCTTCTTCCGCGCCAACTCCCCGGCGGCCGGCGGCGACACCCACCCTTCCCCGCCTTCTTCCGCGCCATCGCCCCGGCGGCCGGCGGCCACCCCCCACCCCTCCCCGCCTTCTTCCGAGCCAAGTACCACGGAGAGCGAGCCAAACGGCCGGCAATGCAGTCCGCCGGCGACGATATTTCCGCGGCGGCGTTTAGGAAGCGACGGCGCACCTCACCTTCGCCCCAAGACCACCGGGGGGATCCGCCGCTGAAGCATCCTGCCTAAGTCATGCATGACAGGCGGAAGCGAACTACAAAGATGACTACTCCATCGCATTCGTCGTGGATGCGAACTGCAGTACACAATCTGAGAAGAAGCACTAGGAAAAGGGCGTAGATCAACACATATGCAGTTTTACATTTAAAAAAACATATTAACTTGTAATATGTTTGATAAAATGCAGTTCTCTTCTATACGAAAAAGAAAATAAGATCTCAGAATGCGGTTCTCTTCTGTATAAGAACTCTGAGATCGGAATGTCATTTGGAAAATGCAGTTCTCTTTGTCGTATAGAACCTAACATGACCATGAATCAATACAGAATGCAGTTAGAAGAAAAAAAAATGTAGAGCCAGACTAGGATTCGCGTACACTGCAGTGCGTGCGTCGCGTTTAAAAGCTTGCACTGCAGTACGCTTCGAGTACACAGTGCAGTGCGCTTAGTGCAAAAAAATGTGAAAAACAAAAACTTGGCTGCAGTGCGGATGAATTTTGAAACTTGACGACAAACACGTTGAATTCATCTTTGCAGTCCCATGTGATAAGGTGAGATGCAGTGCGGATGCATATATTTAAAAAAAACTTGGCTGCTAATCATATGAGATAACGCAGTGCGCTGCGAACATGTTACAACTCACAAGGAGTTGGCTGAAAGCTCCATTATGCACATATTTGACATTGTCACCATCTGCCACCAAAAAAAACACACAAAAACTAACTAGACCGATATATACAAAAGCACACAGCATGGTGTTTACAGCTTTGGACATCGAGAACTACACGCAGCGACCATACACTACTGTTTACATAAAGTTCTGGAGCACACACGAAAAAGACATCAACACACATAGAAAAAAGATCTGCTATCATTTATGCCTCATCCTGCTCCTTCGAATCCAGTCTTAGAGAGAAGCCAAGAGAAATGCAGAGATTTCTTAGATCCTCCGGGAACTCGGTGACAACGACCATGTTTTCTGGGTGGAACAGAATCTGGAACAAAAACTCAGCCTTCCAATCCTGAATAACAGCTTCCTGCGATGAAGAAAAAAATAAAATAAACAAATATACAACATCATCTACGAAAAAAGAAACTGACGAAAAAAATATCAAGGAATGAGGAGATATTGCTGAGTTAAAAAGAAGATACTTACACTACGCTTTCCGAATTTCACAACAAAGGTTTTGCCGTCGTAATACTGAGCCATCTTCAGAACATAAAAGCCGCACTCGTTGGGGCCCTGCTCAGGGGTGCCCAAATAGCTAGCTTTTTTTGAAACACCCACCCAGTCTACCGACTCCTTTCTCTTGTACTCTTTTTCTCCATAAACCCTCTTCAACAATGCAGTCATCCTGATCATCTGGTGGAAAAAAAAATACACATCACAACAAAAATTGTTCAACACGCCCACGCATGAAAAAAAAAGAAAGGTGAAAAAAGGAAAAATTTTACCATTTCAGTGCGGTCGCTGTGGTATTCAGACTTATGCCACCGCGTCGTTTGATCAACCGGTCCGTTGTACCTCCTAGTGTCATGAATGTCAAGGGTCTCGCGGTGCATATTCATCGTGTATAGCGAATAATGCTGGTCTTTCAACCGTGGTAACAAAATCTGATTTTGTTTCATCAAATTTGTTATGGAATCGATCAGTGAAAAGGGATTACTGTAAAAAATTGGGAGAGAAAATAAATACAAAAAGGCTGAACGAAAGCAAATCTGATAACTTACTAATTTGCAATCAAGAAGGTTCTCGTCATCAAGGACATAAAGTTCGAACTGCTGTGCTGCATCTTCGACGTTAAACTTGCTGTGGACAAAAGGCAACACAACATTTCCATCTGCATCTCTATCCGCGTGATCATTCATTTGAAGCACATACTGCGTGTGGGTAATTCACAAAAGAAAGTTAATGCAGTTCACCTTAAAAATATGTTCGCTCCGACGCTTAATAAAAAAACGGATCACGCTTCTCTAAAAAACAATATGCAGTTCACAAATTCTCACCATAATTTGTTTCGTTTTAAGATGCATCGGTTAAGACACACAAAAAAATGTATGCAGTTCAGTACATTCTAAAAACAAATTATTATAAACTATTTACTGCAGTTCACTAGAGCAGAAAAAAAATAAGAAAAAAGAGAAATACCGTGATAAACAAAGGGGACAGCAGAACGCGTTCGCCAGATCGATAAACCACATTCATACTCTCGTCATTCTTCCAGAACCTGATGATATGATCCATCAATTCCGAGTCCATAAAACCGCCTTTGGTGAAAGTTAAGAACATGTAGTCCACAGACACGGTGTAGAGTTCGATAGGATTCCTGTGCAGGAAAAGCGCGGACCTGCACAAAAGAAACGGCAAAAGGTGGGGGGGTTAGTAGCACAAAAGGAAAAACACAGAAAAGAACATTACACACATTAAAAATCAAAAAAATATAAAAAACTAACGAAAAAAGAACTAACTCGCTGTATTTCTGCCTGAATTGTGTGCTCGTGATGAGTTGCAAGACTTTCCTCATCTCCACAAGATGGCTGAATCTCGCAGGATTCAACTTCTCTACAGGAGATCGAAACTTTGATGGCTTCTGCACAGGCCTCCTGTTTGATAGAATTAGTGCCTCGCTGTCCGTCGGGCGTTCCACAGCTGCGCTCCTGGTCCTCCTAGGCACTGGTGGTGGCCTCTCAAAATCATCATCGCAATCTTCAGCATTCGGAGGGTTCGCAGCTTTCTTCCCATGCTTGACATTGACAGGAGATTTCTCAAGAGCTTTTTCATTCGAAGTGCCGGCGTCACTCCTCAACATCTTACACACAGGTTCTTTCACGACCTTAACGAGAGGTTCATCAAGGACAACTTTCTGAATAGTTGGAGTATGAACCTGAGTTTCAAACAAGGAAATACCACCTTGGTGTGCGCCTTCATCAAAGCCTGCACAAAAAAAGGATAATGAGCAAAAGTAGTGAAAAAGAATCATCAAGTTCCCTAAGGAAAAGTCATTTTTAAACACACAAATGGGGTTCTACTAAAAAAGCTTAACAAAAGTAGTCGACCTACCCTCTCTGTACCAATGAAGTTCACTTAATAAAAAAGGTGTGTGACTCAAAAAAAAATGTAATAACCTTCTTTAAAAATTAAAAGTGATGACAGGTCCAGACAGCAATGCGACGAGGTGAGCCAACTATAGAGCATCGCCTTCCTGATGTAGCCAATGTGCTCCTTCCCAAACTTGGCAATCGTTTCACCATCCCAGGTCTGCATGAACTGGAACATGTAAAATCCACAATCATGCCTGCAAATAAAAACCAACACAAAACACATTAACAATGCAGTTCACTCAGTAATAAAAGTGCTAATGATGTTAGTAAAAAAATTGAGCTCCATACACACAAAGATTACCGAGGGAGAACAACAAATAACACATTAGTAATGCAGTTCGCTCAAGGGAAAAGGTGCTTCTAATTTAGTAAAAACAATGCATCTCACTTACACAAGAAAAAAATGAAGGGGGAAAAAGAAAAAAGGAGAACAGGTACAAACCCGTTTCCCTGTTGTGGGACGTTAATATGAGTCAGTGCATAGCCGTCCAGGGTGGGAGGGTTCAACGGCTCGTCGCAGCTTGCGCTGCCATCTTTCCAGACTTTTTTGATGTTCCTGACCATTTTCCTGAAGACAACACTTGCAGCAGCGCTGTCTCCTTCGTTCAATGAGTCGAGAAGCTCAAAACGCTTCTCCCGCAGGTTCAAAGTGACCAAGCAGTAGTGGCCTATCGCGTCCTTCACTGTTGCGGGAGGAGGGTCAAATGTTGCAAACATAATCTGAAATAAAAAAAAAAGAATAAAACAAAACAGATGAGAAAAAATAGAAAAAACAGAAAACTTATTTTCAAGATGACGAAAAATGGTCAAGATGCGTTACCAAGTTTTTCTTGTCCACACGTTCCTCTGCGCTTGAAGAAAACATCTTTTTCAAAGCCCTATTTGTGGCACCGCCGTTCCAAATGGAATTCTGCAAAAAAGAAAAAACCAGAGAGTTAATGAAAAATGGTTATAGCACAAATAAAAATTGGACGAGGGAGATAAAATATAAATTAATGAAAATGCTTACGCATAGGTTGTACGGGACAATCATAGTTTGAGATCCTTTGAACCTTTCAGCTAGCATAGACACGCCAATGTTTGCGAGGCGCGTGCTCAGCGTTCCATACGACCAAAAAGACTCGCCGACATGGCCGATAGTAATATCACCAAACTCTCCCTTGAACGCAACTAGATGCCTTCAGACAAGAAGAAAAAAGCAAAGCAATAATTGATAAGATGGGAGCGTCCCTGAAAAAATAACATATTAATTAACCGGGGCGTAAGACAGAAAATGTCATACTGCTTCTTCTTGTCCCTCCTAGCCCTCGTAACAGCGTCATACAACTCATTGTATCTCCTCATAAGAGCTGGATCAATCCTTGAAGGAGTAACAACAGGTAATTCCTCATCTGCATACAGGGTGGGGATGATATCAGATTATAAACACACACACGGTCCATTTCGCCCCCGGGGAAAAGAACAAAAAATAATGCAGTTCGCTTACCTTCGGTTTCAGAATAAACTTCCTGCGGCTGCTCGTATACATCTTCGCTGAGCGTCAAGTGCTCCAGCCCGGTAATATCATCGTCAAGCGGCGTTTGATTACTCATGTCCTGAGAAAGTCTTGGCTGTTCCTCTTCGGAATCAATCGAAACTGTCTCCGCTGGGGCTTTGGTTGTATCGGCTGGGAAAGCCAGATTGCCGACAGATTGCTCGGGGGCGCGAGGGACCACACAAAATTTATCAGGCACCTCATCGCCAACCAACAAAATAGTAGGCCCAACAACACCATCGATGCCAGCGGATGTCCCAGCATCATCAAATCCGACTCTACGAGTTCCTTCTGTCTCTTCTGCAACTTCAACTGTAACAACAGGAGCTCCTTCTTTCTCTTCATCCTTATCACAATCCACGATGTCATCCCTTCCTTCTCTCTCTTGTGCATAAGCCTCAACAGGACACTCCCCTCCTTCTCTACCTTCTGCCTTATCAACCTCCGCATCAGGCTCCTGCCCTCCTCTCCCTTCCACGTTATCATCCCCAATGTTCCGCTCCGCTTGGATTTCAACATTTAATCCGCAGTTCTGATGAGTTAACAAAATAAAACACATTACACAAAAAAAGCTAGAATGCAGTTCACTAATAAAAACGGACCATGAAGCTACCACGAAAAATAAAAAATAAAACACAAAAATGCAAAAATTCTCTATACTCACCAGGGGAGCGTCGTCGCCTTCCATCTCTTCACACTTGTCAGCCTCCTCATCCTTGCCAGCGTCGTCACCATCTGCCTCCTTCCCATGTATCTCCACAATTGATTCGGCAACCTAAAAAACATTAAAACATAAATAAAACTATTATCCAAATCTGCAGTTCTACAACTAAAAAACAAACACCAGATCATGCAGTTCACTGCTAAAAAAAAGATGATGCTTCTTCTCTAAACAACAACTGCAGTGCACTACCACTTCTGGTGCACAAAAATACAAAGAAAAAGTTAAAAAATGCAGTTCGCTGCCACTGCTGGTGCAAAAAAAATATGATTGTTTGTTTTGGACACTACAAGAAAATCAAACAATGAAGTTCACTGTAACAAAAAAAAATGATAGGAAGAAATCAAACCTTGTCGATGACCACTTCGTCAATAGGATTGTCTTAGGCAGCTTCGTCAACGGGCGATAATGGCCTGTCAAACAAGTGATCAGAATCAACACCGTCGTGGTCCTGGTGCTCATCAACACGACCAGCGTTAGCCTTGGAAGATTCTCCGACACACTGGGAAAAAGAACAAAAATGATAGAAAAAACAAATAGTCAATGCAACAAACGCACAGAAAAAATAGATAACAAAATATGGGTAAAAAACCTGTTCACATATGGAAAAAAGACATACATCCACATCTGCGGGGTCGGGCAGAGAAGGCCGGACAACATCTTCATGCCTGTTCATTTCCTTCACGATTGCATCCGCTTCCTGCTCATACGTAGCACACCTGTCATCCTGAGACTGCTTAAGCTGAACGAATGAAGATCTGATATTCGTTACAGCCTGCTTAAGGAATTCAAGCTGCCCACGGTCAAAGTTATGAGCGGCCTCGATTTCTGCTTCAGAAGGGCCTTTGCCTTCAGGAAACAAACCGGCAATATTCCTCATCCTGGAACCGGATGTTGGGAAATCACTAGTTATATTGATGACCCTATCGAGAAGCTCATCGACCTGCACAAATCTATTGCGATCACCAGAAGCCTGTCCAGAAAAACCTCCAGCAGCCGCCCTAGCAAAACCACGACCCCGTCGAATTGGAGCCGCCCTAGCAAGAGGCTCACAAAACATTTCGGGGGCTTCCGCAACTGCAGTCCGCTTATACACAATGTCCGCTTCCGCCTTCCACTGAAAAAATTAACAAAAAAAAGAGATGCAGTTCACAAAGAAAAGTACATAAGAGGTTGACATTTTAGCATGCGCGAAAAAAAAGGAATAAAAACAAAAACAAAGGATGGCTATGCACTCATCGGCAGCTTGCAAAACTTGTAAGAGTCCAGGTGTATCTTTCCCCTAACAACGATGTCGGCGTTGTGAATCTTCTTCAACTGCACATGGGACAGTATTGCGGCGCGCGGAGTGCGTTTATCCATCACCGATACTTTTCGAAGGTTCAAGGAATCCAGGTACATGAACAGGGGAACGATGGTGGAACCCTCAGCGCAGTTCTGCTTGCTCCCTGTAGAATTCCACTTGTACACAGCGGCCTGCAGCTCGTCGACAACAAGCTGACAAAAATCCATGCTAGCCATATATGCAATATCCAAGTTTTCAACCATAGCAGCTACCCTGGACAACCGAGTTGCGGGGCTAGGACAAAGCAAGCACTGGAAGACAATGAGAAAAAAAACCTTCACCGTCTTATCAACCTTCGCAGGGTCCGCAGCCAGCGTGCGAAGTAAGGTAAGTAGGTCCTTCGCATCTATGCTCCGAGAAAGGTTGAACCCGAGTTCATCCTTCAGGTTAGTCAGCGAATCATCATGGCCGCTGGCAGCAGGCCTGGGAGCAGTGTGAGAACCCATAGGGAAGTCGAAAATATGATGGACAGCCTCGCGATTGATTTCCAGAACCTTGTTTGGCCCACAGTCCAGTCTCATCGTGTCGGGGTCGATCTTTCCCATCAGCTTGCACATCAAAACACGAGAAACATTCTTCTCTAATTTCAGGTCAAAGACAATGCCAAAACCTGCTTGCCGCACGAAAGTTCTGTGCACCTCACCCAGCAAAGCGACAGCTTTGATTACATTTGGAATGGACAGCCGAATAGTCTTGTTGAAACGCCATTCGTGCGCAGCATCGTCTTCAGACCTCTTCCTCTTCGTACTCTTAGCAGCCTACAAAAAAACAAAAGAATAAAAAATGCAGTTCACATCAGCAAAACTCATGCAAAAACAACTTAAAAAAAACAGGAGAAAAAGTAAATAAACAGCGTATACCTTACTAACATCAACATCCTCCTCATCAGAATCACTGTCCAGAGCTTCTTCAGCTACAGTTTCCCGCGCAAGCTTAGATCGACGCTCACAATCAACACCAGAGTGATCGTCCGCGCGTCTCTGCTTTCCATGAATCCCACCCACATCAACCTCGGCGTAATTAGGTCTCTTTGAGTAATCAACACGCGGGCTCCGGCGTGGAGAACTTAAACCTTGCTCTGCGACAGTGTTGAGTTTCCTCTTCACAGGATTCTTTGCGGGGGCAAATTTAGCAGACTTCTTTGAATCTGCAACCCTCCTTCCTATCTCCTTACCCTCCCCTATCTTTACTTGCTTCGCCCTATGAGCCTTCACGAAAGTATTACCGAGCGCAATAGCTTTCTGCCTTCTCCTCTCAACGTCGGCTGCAATCTGATCAGAGACCATCCAATCATGTGTAACTGGCTCTGTGCCATCAACAGATTGCGACTGGGTTTCACTCAACTCAGGTGGAATGTTGACCTGATCAGACGTACCGCCACCGACAACATCGGCTGTGAAATAACGTGTAATCAGATAGTTAACGCCACCACCCTCTGACCCACCAGGAGATAAAACTGTGGGTGAGAAAAAACATAAAAAAAGATGTGTGTGTGAGATGAAGACCTAAACTTAATGCAGCTCATATCAACTTGGAAAAAACAAAAAAAATGTAGAAATGCAGTGCACTTTTCCAGCAGTTTATGTTTAACAATTAAAAAACATAACAGTAAACCTAAAAAATGCAGTTCATGTCGCTTGAATATCATATTCACGCGTGTTTGAAAAGTGCACATTGGCACAGGTTTATATGATGCAGTGCACTAATTCGTTCAAGTGACCAATTGACCGCATATAAAAAAAAGAAGTGCGCTTAGATATGCAAAACAAAACAAATTCATGCAGTTCTGTGAGAGGCAAAAACTAAAACTTAATGCAGCTCATATCAATTTCGCAAAACCTCATAGTGGATAGCCAAAAAAAATACAAAGCAGTGTCCAAAATGCAGTGCTCTTTTAGCAGTTTATGTTTAACAAAAAAAACATAACAACTAACTTAATGTCCTTCCAAAAAAGTAAAAAACAATTAACTTGACGCAGTTCATATAAGTTTGCCACGCATGTCTTAAAAAAAGGCCTTACTAAAAAGGGATCTAAGATGCAGTGCACTATTTCGTTCGACAAAAAAGAAGTAAATTGACCCTGAATGAAAACTGCAGTTCAGTTTAATGTAGTTACCAGATGGAGAAGCCGTTCTAACCGGTGACGCATCAATTGGTGAGGAAGAAGCCATACTGTGCCTCCAATCAGCAAGGGATGATAATTAAAACCTAAACCTATACAGCAAACACCAAATTCAGGCAGAGAAAAACTTTCAGTCCATAGGGAGTTGCAATTTCAAGCATACAAAAACAACCTTAAGAAGAGAATGCTGACACGAAAAATAACCCTAGCATAAGATCTGGACCGGATTAGGGGCGATTTGGGGCTCACCGTGGGACGAAGTGACGGCAGGACGAGGCGGGTGCGGACGGCAACGGCGGAGGAAGCGCCCTACGGACGGCGGCGGCTGCGGGCATCGTCGCCCTCCACACGAGTGAGCCCCTACGGACGGCGGCGGTTGCGGGCGTCGTCGCTCTCCACCACGGGAGCACGAGGGCGGGGGGGGAATTCTGTGCGGGCACGGGGGAGAGGGAAGTGGAGGCGGGCAAGGGGGCTGCAAGAGAGACTTAATGAATAAAAGCCCGTCCGACAGGCCCACAGGTCATAGACAAAAAATAAAAAAACGTCTCGGTGTTGTAACACGATGCAGTTCGCTTACGGAAAACCGCCTCGGCTTCTGAAGCGTTGCAGTTCGCTTACGCCGGACGATTCCTCTTCTGAAGCGATGCAGTTCGCTTACGGCTGACGATTCGGTCCGCCTGCCCTAAAATAAATACGCCCACTATCGCCCGAAGCGCCCGCGCCCCCCACCCCTCCTCTATCACGGCGGTTGCACGCCGCACGAACTACAACGATCATCACTAACCCACGATCGCCAACACGGTTGGGAGACGAGATCGTGGCCTCGGCAGAAGTTGCTGCCGCTCCCATTTAAATCCCGCGCTCCATCGAACAGGCCGTCCGCACAAAACACACGACGCTGCCCCTTCCTCCTCCTCTTCCTCCTCTTTGCAGCAATGGGGTTCAGTAGGACCTACGACGCCGTGCATGTGCACGGGAACACGAAGCTGAAGGTGATCTACACCACCGACGTCGCCGCCATGGCGACGTACATCGAAGAGTTCAAGACAGTTCTCCAGCGGCGCCGCCAGAAGATCGTCGGCATCGACGTGGAGTACACACCCGACCACGAGAGGGCGGCCCTGGTTCAAGTATCCATCGGCAAGTACCACCCAGTGCTTCTTTTCCAGGTATGTGGTACATTGGGCAAGAGATGCATCCCCTTCGACAGGTTCCTCGGCGACCCAAGGTAAGCAATTCTCTATGCCGAGTACGCGTTGCAGTTCTATATGCCCGTGTATGCAGTTTCGAAAGGTATAACTTGCAGTTCACTTTCCTTAGGTTCGAGTTCGTTGGCTTCGCCATCGAGCAGGACAAGTAGAAGCTCGCAGCCTGCAACCTCCACGTCACCAACTTCGTCGATATCCAGACGAACTGGAGGGTGCCTGATGGAACGAAGCCACTGGACTCACTTGGCGATGTAGCTGCTGCCATCATCGACGACAAGTACGCAGACATGAAGATGAAGATGACAGACCACGACCACAGCCGGTGGACTTCCATTCTCAGCACCAAGCACGTCGAGTATGCTGCCAAGGACGCCTATGCTGCGTTCGAGATATGGAACAGAATCAGCACCATGAAGAAAGGCCTCGCACGCGCTGAAATAGAGAAGACCAGGAAACGCCTGAGGTCTTCCTGGAAGCCGTGGGGCAAGGGGGTATCAACTTCCACCTCCAACTCCAACGGCTGGAACTAGTGAAGCAGGACAGATGCTGAAAAGCCAAGGATTACTGTCGGAAGTGCTCGATTAGTTTCCTTCTGCATATGTAGATTAGTTTGCTTTCGTTCTAGTTTGCTCTGGGACAATGTTTGCTTATGTTGCATTAGTTTGCTTGATGATGTAGTATGTTAATTATGACCCCAGAACCGTAGTTTCTATCTATCAAATATATGCAGTTCTCAGTAGTCTGTTTTCAGTATGTATATTGCTTCAAAACTGCTGCTGTAGCTAGGATACACATAAAAAACAAAACTACCAGAGCAGTTCACATAGAGAATTCTTTCACAAAACTGCTCCTGTTAAGAAGGTTGATGCAGCGCTCTTTTATTACAAAAACTCTAGTTCCGTATGTGGGTTAAAAAAAGGAAAAGCTCGGTGGGGGTTTCGAGAATGCATGTTCTTCAACTGCTGCTGCACATGAAAAACTATATATAAAAAGAGCAGTTCACTTATACTCAGAATTCTCATAAAGAAAATACACTAGAAGCAACGCAAAAAAGCAGTCCGCCGCGCTTGACCAATCAAAAAAACTTATCAAACTAGTCCCCCCACACAACCGTGGCTGTAATGCAGTTCATACATGCTCGCATTGCATATTAATGCAGTTCGCCGCACTACAAAAAATTCAACGCGCATTTGCATATTACTACAGTCCACCGCTCTTGACCACGATTCACAGACGAAAAACACAGCCTGCAATGCAGTTCTAACAACTATATAATGCAAAAAAACTCAAAAAACATCTTTGAGAAACGACCAGAGCCAGTCGCGCCGCAAAAAAAATGTGGACAAAAAACTTAAAATTCTTCCAAAATAACAACTTAATCCGCTCCAATTCATACGGATAGATCAAAAGCAGCCCGTAATTGTCGAAAACAACAGAATATTACATACAAAACGCAACAATTTTGATCCGCACGGGGAAGAACAGAGAACAGAGAACAGAGAAAAGCGGACGAACGGACGCAGATCCGCCAAATCCAAGGATTTCCGTCGTTTTCTCGCAGAATTCAGTGCTTAACCACATATTAAATCAGCGCACGCACGAATAAACCAGTAGAAATTAGTCAAACTAGCCAGAAACGATGCTAAATGAATGTTTCCTGCTGCACCTCTATGTGGTGCACAGCAGAAGAAGGAAGAAGTGCGCATAGCTTTCGAATGCAATTTTGCAATGCAGTTCGGAACTGTTATGAGAATATTATTCTCATAATGTTATGAGAATAGACCGGCTGTACACACACACACACACACACACACACACACACACTTATAAGGACATGCTTGCATAACCAAATTAAACATGCACTTACATAGGTGGCTACTACAACCATGGCATTTGCACACACCAAAGTAAACTATTACATGCATAATTACATAGGTGCCTACTACACACATGACATTTCCACACACACCAATAATGTAAACTATATATTACACGCATGATTAACTAGCATAAATGATCATCTGATCATCATCTACTTCTTGTGACACTTGCTCTACTTGTGGCTCTATCCGGGCTCGTCGATTTGGGTAACGAGGCATTTACTCATGTCAACGATCCGCATGTGCATCTCGTATCATGTGTACATGCTCTTGGCCACAAACCTGAGGTGAGGTTCATCCAGTTGCCGCATCCAGGCCCCGCGCCAGGATACATGACTTGTTCTCTGGGCATCCTACTTCATATTTTCGTACTAGGGGTCGATGATGGCGGAGGCGAGTTCGACCAGGGAGTCCAGCTTCATGCTGCCCCAGGCACTATAGTGGTCACGGATTTCGACAAGGTTCTTGTAGGCCAAGCCCGTAACACTGAGCACTTTTACATCATTGGTGGTATCCACCGTGGTGAACTTGTAGTCAGTGCTGTTGACAAACCTGTTGAAATGGTCGGAAGGCTTTGTGGCCATGCAGTAGTGGTAGATGAGGACATGATGGGGCACGCACAACTGGGCGACGGCAACCTTCTGATCTTTGCCGGGACGACCAGCGGTGTACTAGAGGTCGCTGCCGACCACCTTGTACTTGTTTCCAGCAAGCAACTGCTCAACGCTGTTGATGTAGTCGTCCACCACGGCCGGGTCGATGGTGTACACCACCAAGAGATCCGTCTCCCTCGCGTGGGTCTCCACTCTATGCTCGCCGAACTCCATTGGAGCACCGCCGGACATCCCTCTCTATGTGTCGTCGGGGGTGTGCTTGTTGTGTTGTGGGGCACGATCGAAAAGTTGAAGAGACTAAGGTTATAAAGGCCGAGGGAATTTAAGGGGGAGCCGGACGGCCATGAATATCGGCAGGCCCTGATGGCAGTTCTAATTTGCAGCGCATAACTCCATCGTGTCGCACGTAACTGCATCGCGTGGCAACGCATGCGGCGCAACCGCATGCATATGGGCCCCCGACATGATCGTGCGCACGCCCAACTGCTGGCAGAGCGTGTGCGGAGGGACACGAGCAGAGCGCTCCGTGGTCACCTCAAGGAAAAGTTGTCCACAAGCCGAGCGCGCCGACGGACGCGAGCAGAGCACGCCAACGGACGCAGCAGAGCGTGCCGCGTCGCCTAAAGGCGCGCACAGTGCGCTGCGGCGCCTAACAGCGAGCAGAGCTTGTCGAGGGACGCGACCAGAGGACGGCACAGTGATACGTGGCAAATAAGACGAACTGTGCGAGCGATGTCGGAGACATCAAGGACGAATCAAATTAGAGTTGCATGTGCGATACGTGGCAGACAGTTGATCCATTAGAGTTGTTTGTGATGGAATAAGCCGTGTGTGTTGCGGGCAAACGTTTGCTGGTGTGTAACCTTAAATTTAACCAAAAAAGTGTTAATGCATCTTACTAAAATTGTATAGCTAGAAACTTTATTCAAATACGACTCCAACGATATAATCTATGGCGACATGCATTTGTATTTTATTAGTTAAATCCTACTTATAAACCAGGACGGGGGTATAGTTGTTAATTAAATCGCAAATGTTTTTTATTAACTATATGTGTACATGTCCTCTCGTCCTCCTCTCACACGTCTTGCCACCCCGCTACCGCAGACAGCTTA
>LR738713.1:321984633-322026465 GCA_902687465.1 Secale cereale
ATGTCGGAGACATCAAGGACGAATCAAATTAGAGTTGCATGTGCGATACGTGGCAGACAGTTGATCCATTAGAGTTGTTTGTGATGGAATAAGCCGTGTGTGTTGCGGGCAAACGTTTGCTGGTGTGTAACCTTAAATTTAACCAAAAAAGTGTTAATGCATCTTACTAAAATTGTATAGCTAGAAACTTTGTTCAAATACGACTCCAACGATATAATCTATGGCGACATGCATTTGTATTTTATTAGTTAAATCCTACTTATAAACCAGGACGGGGGTATAGTTGTTAATTAAATCGCAAATGTTTTTTATTAACTATATGTGTACATGTCCTCTCGTCCTCCTCTCACACGTCTTGCCACCCCGCTACCGCAGACAGCTTACACAGCAAGCTTACGCACCGCGCGGGGGCGTTTTTCTGGCCAAACGGTGGCACCAATTAATCATCGGTGAGCCCGTTCCCACGCAACCTCGCAGGTTCCTGCGCAAGCTTCCCGGCCGAGTCGGTGAAATCCCCCAAAATTCGAATGCTTGCCGGCCTGCTATAAAAACCCTCACGGCCGGTGAGTCCTGCATCGTGTTTTCCCTTCTCTCCTTGTAGCTTATCTCGTCTGCTTCTCCCACAATCGCCAATGGCAATAGTCCGTCATCGTCGTTCAGCCACTCCAGCGTCATCAGAGGACAGCTACAGCCAGGAGGCCAAACCGCGGCGAGGGCGCAGTCCCCGGCGTAGTGTAGTGCGTGTGGCATCCCTGTTGGGTGTGCGCGAAACAACCACCACAAGCTCCACTGTCGCTGTCTGTCGGCAGCTGTTGCCGGCCGCCGTTACCGCTACACCACCGTCGAAAGCCAGGGCCATCTCCCGCTCCGCCGCCGTGACCCGAAGGCGGGAAGTGGGCGTCGTGGCCGCCACCCCACTACCGGCCACCGAGGCCATCACCCGCTCCGCCATCGCGGCCCGAAGGCGGGAGGTGGTGGTCGTGGCCGCCACCCCATCGTCGGCCGCCATGGCCGCCAGCCGACCGTTGACCACCAGGATCATCACCCACTCCGCCATCGCCGCCCGAAGGAGAGAGGCGGAGGTGGAGGCCCGCACGTGCGTCAGCGACCTTGCGCGCTACATCGAGTTCCTGCAGGAGGAGGAGGAGCGCCTCGTCGAGCACACAAAGAGCCTTACCGCAGCCGTGGCCGCAGCACACGCCGATGCAGAGGCGAGGAATCAGGAGATCTACGAGCAGTCCGGCCGCTTCGAGAGGGATCGTCGGGAGCGGCAGTGGGCGTTTGAGCTGGCGAGCATCGCTGAACGTGCATCAGCGGCAGGCACCCTATTGCATTTGTCCAACTCATCGATAGGCTCCTCCTACTCCTCCCCTGCCTCTTACTGAGTGCGCTCGGCAGAGGAGAGGCTGTCGGAAGTAGCACAAAGCCCCTCCGTGGTAGTAGTAGTATTTACGGGCTATTTTATTCAGTTCATCCGACTATAAATGTGTGGTTGAACTGTACAACATACTTAAAATTAGCTAGTATATATAGTTGAACTAGCTATTTCAGTACGTGGTTGGCAACAATTGGGGAGAAGCTTGGTCAGTTCAGCTATCGAGTTGAACTGTTTGTATAAATTAAGAATGACTGCTTAATTTATGAATGAAATCTATGCTTAATTACTGAATTTTAGTTGCAAAAATTACATAGTGCTAATGATTTCTAGCTGCATATTTTGACAAATCACAGTGTTACAAGGATTGACAAATGGCAACGTTACTAGATCAACAAATGTAAATCTTTCCAGTTTGACAAATGGCAACATACCCAATATGACAGATGCAAATATTACCAAATTGTTTGTATGTTGTTGCACACGGGTCATCCAAAACAACCGTTTGCGTTGAAGGGATCAACAAATCTTGCACTGCTCTCACTTGCATATGGGTGTTCTATCTAAATCGTTTGTGATCAGGAGCTGAAGAAATCCTGCTCGGCACATTTTCTCTTGGCTTCCTGGGGAAGCTGTCGGTTTGCATACGGGTGTTCTAACTAAAACATTTGCGATAAGTTTTTTATATTTAAAAAGAAAATTAAACTGCGGCTTGGGCGCCATTAATGGAGAGGATGCGAGCAAGGCGGGCGGCCATGGAAGTCAAAGGGCTCGCTCCCCAGTGAGCCTGCGTAGTCTACAGCTCGCACGATTCCCGGGGAGCCTGCGCACTCGAGGACAGCTTGCACGCCTCTCGGTCAGCCTACGCACCGGACGGCGCTCGCATGCCTCCCGTCCAGTCAAGGTCAAGCAGCTATCCGCACGGCACCTCCTACAGCCATTAAAACCAAGACACGTGGCGTCACGTCAATGGTTCACATAATTTCGGATTTATTAGAATTTAAAAACCAGGCATCTCAATGTTTTGCTAGCAATCAACGGTGCCCTGGTATTTGAAATTCGTTCCCATTTCTTGCATGGGACCTAAGCATGCACCCAAGGACACAGATTTGATTTTTCAACTAATTTATATGCACTGGAGCATGTGCATGTAGTTCAAATTTTAATTATGCATATAAATGCATTGAAAACTCAGTTAATGCATCAAAATGTCGAAACGAACCCCAAAAAATCCCAAAAATTCACACAACACTCATGTTGTTGTATGTTGACACGAGAAAAAAATTTGAAAGCAATAAGAGGCAATGTATATCGTTTCGTCCCCAAAGGTGGGACGTTCCCTACCGAAAACCATCATGCTTGTTGTGAGAAGCTTCGGTTTGTTAGAAGCATATACCCAAACCTGCCCCAAATGGGACAAAATTTGTACCACGGCATGTTGATGCCGCTCCATGATAGCATGCCAAGTTTCATGAATTTCAGACGAGTTTTGGATTTACTAGAATTTAAAAACCAGGCATCTCCATTTTTTGCCGGCAATCAACGGTGCCCTAGTGTTTGAACTTCATTCCCATTTCTTGCATGGGACCAAAGCATGCACCCAAGGACACACATTTGATTTCTCAACCAATTTATATGCACTGGAGCATGTTCATGTAGTTCAAATTTGAACTATTTAGATAAATGCATTGAAATCTTAGTTAATGCATAAAAATGTCCAAACGAACCCCGAAAAATCACAAAAATTCACACAACACTCCTGTTGTTCTATGTTGACACGAGAAAAAAAATATGAAAGCACTAAGAGGCAATGGATATCGTTTCGTCCCCAAAGGTGGGACGTTCCCTACCGAAAACCATCATGATTCTTGTGAGAAGCTTCGGATTGTGAGAAGCATATACCCAAACCTGCCCCAAATGGGACAAAATTTGTACCACGACATGTTAATGCCACTCCATGATAGCATGCCAAGTTTTATGAATTTCAAACGAGTTTTGGATTTACTAGAATTTAAAAACCAGGCATCTCAATGTTTTGCCGGCAATCAACGGTGTTCTGGTGTTTGAAATTCATTTCCATTTCTTGCATGGGACCAAAGCATGCACCCAAGGACACATATTTTATTTTTCAACCAATTTATATGCACTGGAGCATGTGCATGTAGTTCAAATTTGAATTATGCAACAATATGAATTGAAAACTCAGGTAATGCACAAAAATGTCGAAACAAACCCCGAAAAATCACAAAAATTCACACAACACTCCTGTTGTTCAATGTTGACACGAGAAAAAAATTTGAAAGCAATAAGAGGCAATGGATATCGTTTCGTCCCCAAAGGTGGGACGTTCCCTACCGAAAACCATCATGCTTGTTGTGAGAAGCTCCGGTTTGTGAGAAGCATATACCCAAACCTGCCCCAAATGGGACAAAATTTGTACCATGCCATGTTGATGCCGCTCCATGATAGCATGCCAAGTTTCATGAATTTCAGACAAGTTTTCGATTTACTAGAATTTAAAAACCAGGCATCTCAATGTTTTGCCGGCAATCAACGATGCCCTGGTGTTTGAAATTCATTCCTATTTCTTGCATGGGACCTAAGCATGCACCCAAGGAAATAGATTTCAATTTTCAACCAATTTATATGCACTGGATCATGTGCATGTAGTTCAAATTTGAATTATGCAACAAAATGCATTGAAAACTCAGTTAATGCACAAAAATGTCGAAACGAACCTGGAAATATCACAAAAATTCATACAACCTTCCTGTTGTTCTATCTTGACATGAGAAAAAAATTGAAATCAATAAGAGGCAATGGATATCGTTTCGTCCCCAAAGGTGGGACGTTCCCTACCGAGTACCATCATGCTTGTTGTGAGAAGCTCCGGTTTGTAAGAAGCATATACTCAAACCTGCCCGAAATGGGTCAAAATTAGTACCACGACATGTTGATGCCGCTCCATGATAGCATGCCAAGTTTCATGAATTTGTGACGAGTTTTGGATTTACTAGAAATTAAGAACCGGGCATCTCAATGTTTTGCCGGCAATCAACGGTGCACTGGTGTTTGAAATTCATTCCCATTTCTTGCATGGGACCTAAGCATGCACCCAAGGACACAAATTTGATTTTTCAACCAATTTATATGCACTGGAGCATGTGCATGTAGTTCAAATTTGAATTATGCACATAAATGCATTGAAAACTCAGTTAATGCATAAAAATGTCCAAACGAACCCCAAAAAATCACAAAAAATCACACAACACTCCTGTTGTTCTAGGTTGACACGAGAAAAAAATGAAAGCAATAAGAGACAATGGATATCGTTTTGTCCCCAAAGGTGGGACGTTCCCGACCGAAAACCATCATGCCTATTGTGAGAAGCTCCGGATTGTGAGAAGCATATACACAAATCTGCCCCAAATGGGACAAAATTTGTACCACGACATGTTGATTCCGCTCCATGATAGCACGCCAAGTTTCATGAATTTCAGACGAGTTTTGCATTTACTAGAATTTAAACACGAGGCATCTCAATGTTTTGCCTGCAATCAACGGTGCCTTGATTTTTGAAATTCATTCCCATTTCTTGCATGGGACCAAAGCATGCACCCAAGGACACAGATTTGATTTTTGAACCAATTTATATGCACTTGAGCATGTGCATGTAGTTCAAATTTGAATTATGCACATAAATGCACTGAAAACTCAGTTAATGCATAAAAATGTCCAAACGAACCCTGAAAAATCACAAAAAATCACACAACACTCCTATTGTTCTATGTTTACACGAGAAAAAAAATTGATAGCAATAACAGCCAATGGATATTGTTTCGTCCCCAAAGGTGGGATGGTCCCTACCGAAAACCATTATGCTTGTTGTGAGAAGCTCTGGATTGTGAGAAGCATATACCCAAACCTGCCCCAAATGGGACAAAATTTGTACCACGACATGTTGATGCCGCTCCATGATAGCATGCCAGGTTTCATGACTTTTAGATGAGTTTTGGATTTACTATAATTTAAAAACCAGGCATCTCAATGTTTTCTCGGCAATCAACGGTGCCCTGGTTTATGAAATTCATTTCTATTTCTTGCATGGGACCAAGGCATGCACCCGAGGACACGTATTTGATTTTTCAATGAATTTATATGCACTGGAGCATGTGCATGTAGTTCAAATTTGAATTATGCAACAAAATGCATTGAAAACTCAGCTAATGCACAAAAATGTGAAAATGAACTCCGAAAAATCACAAAAATTCACACAACACTCCTGTTGTTCTATGTTGACACGAGAAAAAAATTTGAAAGCAATAAGAGGCAATGGATATCATTTTGTCCCCAAAGGTGGGACGTTCCCTTCCGAAAACCATCATGCTTGTTGTGAGAAACTCCGGTTTGTGAGAAACATATACCCAAACCTGCCCCAAATGGGACAAAATTAGTACCACGACATGTTGATGCTGCTCCGCGATATCATGCCAAGTTTCATGAATTTTAGACGAGTTTTGGATTTAATAGAATTTAAAAACCATGCATCTCAGTGTTTTGCCGGCAATCAACGGTGCACTGGTGTTTGAAATTCATTCCCATTTCTTGCATGGGACCTAAGCATGCACCCAAGGACACATATTTGACATTTGAACCAATTTATATGTACTAGAGCATGTACATGTAGTTCAAATTTGAATTATGCAACAAAATGCATTGAAAACTCAGTTAATGCACAAAATTGTCCAAACGAACCCCGAAAAATCACAAAAATTCACACAACACTCCTGTTGTTCTATGTTGACACTCGAATTTTTTTGAAATCATTAAAAGGCAATGGATATCATTTCGTCCCCAAAGGTGGCACGATCCCTACCGAAACCATCACGCTTGTTGTGAGAAGCTCTGGTTTGTGAAAAACATATACCTAAACCTGCCCCAAATGGGACAAATTTTTTACCACAGCATGTTGATGCCGCTACATTTTAGCATGCCAAGTTTCATGAATTTCAGATGAGTTCTGAATTTACTAGAATTTAAAAACCAGGTATCTCAATGTTTGCGACCGAGTGACTGTGGCAGGGTGTTTGAAATTCATTCCCATTTCTTCCATGGGACCTAAGCATGCAACCAAGGACACATATTTGATTTTTCAATAAGTTTATATGCACTGGAGCATGTGCATGTTGTTCAAATTAGAATTATGCACATAAAATGCCTGGAAACCCCAGTTAATGTATAAAAATGTACAAACAAACCCTGAATAATTCCAATTTTTTTGATGACACACCTATAGTTGCATGTCGACTGCAGATAAAATTGTAACAATTCAAACACCATCCTTTGTAGCTGTGACCCCATTACGTAATTGAAATGATCAAGATGATAAATCAAGTAGATCGCACACAGTTTATTTATCACCAACCGTGTGAGATGCAGCACAAAATATCTTGGAGCATCGTCAGTGTATAGTACTATAAATCAAGTAGATCGCACACATTTAGTCTCCTTTGTGTACCCAAAATATGCAATGACGTGGATGACCACTATAACCAGGGAAATTCGAACCAAAATTTTTGACATTCAAACTCAACACACACGGGTTAAGCTATCTGAAATGTTTGTGATGTTCACATATTGTACACAATTGTGAGTAAGGGACGGTGTCTGATGACTCTTTGCGCGCCAGTTTTTTGGCTGAAGCGATTCCAAATTTTCGGCTTCCACGGAAATATCTACCTCCCCGCCCCTCCCCCTTACCAAGAGCCACATTTCCCCTCTTTCCGCCTTCCTTTCCAAGTGGAAACCTTCACTCCTTGCTTGCAGCGCCGCCGCCTCCTCGCCGGCAACCCTCCTTCACGCTCCTTGGCCTCGCCTATCCCGGCAGGTAATCCGCATCCCACATGCCCTTACCGCTAGTGTGAGCGCGACACCTTCCACCCAAATCAACGACCCCTCCACAAAATAAGCACCGGGCTAAGCCATGGTGAACGCAATATAGCCAGGACCTCAAGGACCATTTGGTAGCGGAGAAGAAAATCAAGGCCACACACGTGGATGAGGTCGCGATGGCTGTCATTCGTGCCGACCGCCAGATCTTGAAGGAACACCTTGCTATTTGCGAGCCACGCCGGTTAAGCATACTCGGTTTACCCGTTGCGTGTGCTGCTCCTGCCTTTCCTTCACAAATTCTAGTAAATTGTGCTATCTAATTTTACCATGCAATGTGTTGCTCTAGTGTATATGTTCTATATGTCGTGCAGTGTGGTGCTCACTTATTAACTGTTTGTTAACTAGTTGTCGTCTTCAGTTAACTGTTTGGTTCAATTCTGCAAATGTGATGTTCAATTCTCCAGGCTGCAATTTTGTATTGTCTTCCATCTGAGAAATAAATCGAATTTATCTTTAAAAAAATTGTGGGTGCATTCTATTATTGTATACCACGTGAGGAATAAATTGAATTTCGCTATAGTAAAGACATGAGAAACAAATACTATTGCTACAATTGGCTGTAGTTAACTGTTTGGCTAACTGTCTGATCTTCTATTAGGAGTATGTTATATTATGCGATATTGTGTTCAGTTAATGTTTGGTTCATTTGTTTTGGTGTTTAGTTAACTGCTTGGTTCAATTCGAAAATGTGATGTCCAATTATCGTGGGTAGAATTTTGTATTGTTGTGCATGTGAGGAATAAATCGCATTTGGCTGCACTTAATACATGAGAAACATATACAAGTGCTATATTTCCTAGTTTTTAATCATGCTTGGTTTGGATAAATAGGTTTTCTGTGTGGCTTCAACTAATTTGGTGAATCTGCAATGTGATTATTTTTCATCAACATAATTTACTGATAGCATGCGAACCTTTACTTAACCTGAGGACTAACTACCTTATATGTGTTGTAGGGAAACAATGGG
Source organism: Secale cereale (assembly GCA_902687465.1). Taxonomy (NCBI): domain Eukaryota; kingdom Viridiplantae; phylum Streptophyta; class Magnoliopsida; order Poales; family Poaceae; genus Secale; species Secale cereale. Next base: position 321,992,928 of record LR738713.1, read on the forward strand.
AAGCACTGAGGTTTACAATTGAGGTTAGCACGTGCATGGTACATTGTCTAATAGCACATTATTGTGCAATTGCAGGAACCATTCTAATATTTAGGTTTTTAACAATTTGGTCTTGCACATGTAGGTCCTGCTGTCAGAGGTTTTGACCCACTGTTGTATGTGAAACTTGGTCCTGGTGTAGTTGTGTAATGGGGTAGCTGAGTGCTGAAGCTATATGATATTGTACTCTCATGTATTTCAATTATGAAAATGAAATATATTGTGTGCTTAATATGAACTGTCAACTAGATTAATAAATGGATTATGAATAATCAGATAATTAGCCTGCTAATTGGGTTTTGCTATTGCAAACGGTTGTTGAAAAAATACCGTGGGCGATGACCTCAGGCAACGCTCACAGTTTCTAGGAATAAACCGTGTTGGATCAATGAACAATCACACATGACTTTCTCTTGAAAACTGTTTGTGTTAGGCCACCTTGCGCAAACGTTTACCACATGAAAACTGTGTGTGATGGATAACCTTTGCCACACAGTTTCTTCCATGGATCGTGTGTGATATATTCAATAACGCAACCGATTTAACGGGAAAAAATTGTGTGTGATGTACCTGTGAACGGAAAGTTTTCCTTGGAGCGACTGTGTGGGATGTACATACGAACAGAAGCGTTTAGTAGCGACTGACTATGTTGAATGTACTTGCGACCAGAAACAATTTCACCGTATAATTGTATTTTTTGCTCTACTATACGTATTTCCATATTTGAGCGCTCGCCGGTCGCACACGACCTCATTTACGGAACGTGTGTGCCAGGAGGGCATATCCCCGACGTTTTCTGGGTCGTGTGGGAAGGACCCCCCCTATCGCCCACACTCACTTTGTGACGGTTCCAAATGCTGTCGCGGAAAGGGGTTAAAAACCGTTTGTTTAGGAGCTCGCTGTACTAGTGCAAGATCATGTATCCTTTATCCAAATTTTCAATGTATTCTTGGGTGAGCATTTTCATTTCAATAGCGTGTAATCTTTTCATAACATGCTCAAGAGTTAAAATTGTTTCATTGATAATAATAGGTGGAGATCCCACTAAACTTCTCATAGCATTCAAAGCATCAAGAGTGGGACAACTTAAGAAATTCCCGTTGGTGATACTGTCAAGAACAAATCTATACCAAGTACTAATTCCCACATAAAATTGCAAAGAAGAACGGTAGTGGATTGCTTATGAATAGATCTATTATGAGCATTGCAAATCCTATACTAAGCATCTTTTAGGCTTTCTCCTCCCCTTTGCTAAAAATCGATAACTTCATTCACAGGGGTACACATGGCGATGGAAGAATTAGCCATAATGATAGGGCATGCAAGAACACCGACAAATAAGAGATCTGACACGAGAAAGGTGAACGCAACGAAGATAAATAAAAAGGCAAATATTTTTGTGTGTTTTTCTTGCACAAACGTTTTAGAAGTGGGAGAGTGATACGTCTTCAATGTATCAATAATTTTTGGTTATTACATGCTATTATATTATCAACTTTGGATGTTTTATATGCATTAATATGATATTTTAAATTATTGTTGGGACTAACTTATCAACCTAGTGCCTAGTGCCACTATTGTTTCCTTGTTTTTGAGCTTCGTCGAAAAGGAATATCAAACGGAGTTCAAACGGAATAAAACTTTCGCGATGATTTTTCTTGCACAAGAAGACATCCAGAGGATTTGGAGTCCAAGTCAGAAGATCCCCGAGGTGGCGACATGCCAGGAGGTGCGCCCTAGGGGGCGCCGCTAGGGCTTGTGGCCACCTCGAGGACCCCTGGCCCCATTCCTTGGCCTATATATTCTCAAATATTCCCCAAACCCTAGAACAACAGATGAAAATACTTTTCCACCGTCGCAAGTCTCTGTTCCCGTGAGATCCCATCTGGAGGCCTTTTCGGGTACTCCATCGGAGGGGATTCGATCACGGAGGGCATCTACATCAACCTTGTTGCCCCTCCGATGATGCGTGAGTAGTTCACCACAGACCTACGGGTCCATAGCTAGTAGCTAGATGGATTCTTCTCTCTCTTTGATCTTCAATAGAATGTTCTTCTCGATGTTCTTGGAGATTTATTCGATGTATTCTTCTTTTGTGGTGTGTTTGTCGAGATCTAATGAATTGTGGATTTATGATCAGATTATCTATGAACATTATTTCAATCTTCTCTGAACTCTTTTATGCATGATTAAGATAGCTTTGTATTTCTCTTTGATCTATCGTTTTGGTTTGGCCAACCAGATTGGTTTCACTTGCAATGGGAGAGGTGCTTTGTGATGGGTTCTAATCTTGTGGTGTCCTCACCAAGCGACATAGTAGGGCTAGGGAGGCACACATTCTATTATTGCCATTAAGGGTAACAAGATGGGGTTTATATCATATTGCATGAGTTTATCCGTCTACATCATGTCATCTTCCTTGAGGCGTTACTCTGTTTTAACTTAATACTCTAGATGCATGCTAGATAGCGGTTGATGAGTGGAGTCATAGTAGTAGATGCAGGCAGGAGTCGGTCTACTCGTCACGGACTTGATGCCTATATTTGTGATCATTGCCTTAGATATCGTCATCACTTTGCGCTTTTCTATCAATTGCTCGACAGTAATTTGTTCACCCACCGTATGCTTTCTTCGAGAGACAAGCCTCTAGTGAAGGCGTTTGCGGGAATCCAAGGTTGTAAGCAGAGCGTCAATCTTCATCATCGTCTTCTTCATCGACGGCTCCATCAACCATCGTACCCAAGAAGAAATCCGGTGTGACACCGCAGCCCTCCACCTTGAAAGCTCCTTCGGATGCAGCCGCCGATGCCACGGGCACTGCGATGGTGCTCGGGAACGCTGGTGCCATGGGGGACGTGACTGGTGCAAGCGGCACAGTCGTCGTCTCCCCCACGGCCGAAGTGGGAGTGGAGGACGCCGGTGGAGGACGACATCAGCAGCATCTCGATGGCCGTGCTCCATAAGGCGCGGGCGAAGGGGTGCAATCTCTGCATCCTCACTGCGCTGGAGGACACGGTCTCAGCGACAACACCCGCTCTAGTGCGAGCTGCGACCTACCTGCTGTGCCCATCACGGTTACAGCCACAGGACGTGCGTCTCCCCGAGAGCAGGGTGATCAAGTCGCGCCACCTAATGGGGTTGTCAACCACCAGGCTCATCCTCCTCGTCGCCATGACGCCACGGCGGCTGGCTCGTGGTGACGGGAACATGACGACGCCACCAACGCTAGCGCCGCGAGAAAGCGGGCGACGTTGCATTTTGCGTCGTCATCCATGCCAAGCTCTGCTTCGGAAGCCATGGTGCGAGCCTAGCTCCTGCTGAGATTCCCGCCAGCGGCCAACCAAATGGATGAATAGGGAGCCACCATTCAGAGTTTGATTGGTTGTCGATGAAACAAACCCCAGGTCTGTTGCCCCAGACTATGCATATGCCCAAGGGAAAGTTTGTAGCACCAAGATCAGATCAAGACACGAAGGGATCAACTCTTTAAGGAATCAAATGGCTGGTCGAGGAGATCAAGACAACGAAGACTAGCCGAAGAGGCAAGTTATCACCAGAAGAAGGGCCTTCCTTGCCGGGCACATGAGCCTGACGAGGTTGGATCGCCCCAAAAGCAAGCCTCCAAGATCACCCCAGCAAACCACCCCATTGCACCACCTCATAGCGACGCCTGTCATCAATCAGTGCGGTGTCAGTCTCCTAAGTGGCTCAGAGGCAGCACCCTGCCACATGGAAGCCACTTCCTATAGAAAGAACCTCCAAGTGTCACCCGTCGTGAGATGGGTCAAACAAGCAGGCGCGAAGTTGGCAAAACAGCCCAGCAGGGCCTGCCGGGCAAGCCTTGATGTGACACTAAGAGGTGCATTTAATGCGCTCTATCAGCCTGCAGAGTTAGGTATGATGGCACTGTTCGCTATCAAATCAGTATGGAAAGACTGATTTGCCACTATGGTGGCCCATTAATCTATAAAAGGAGGGCCATGGCAACCATAGAAAGGATTCGGCCGATCCGAACCCTCACACACTCATACGCGCGTAGTCACTCTCGCCCCAAGGCAACCTTGCTGGGCAAGAGCGTCGCACCTTTTTTCCACCTTCCACCATCAAATCAAGAATAGGGTTTTACGCCTCACGGCGGCCCGAACCTGGGTAAAAACTACCCGTGTGATCTTTGCCGTGCTGCGCTACGTTCCTCCGCTCTTTGTGCAACGTGCCCATCCCCCCGCCGAACCAAAAGGGGCTCATGGTCCCATAGGTGGCCATGGTTTCCCACGACATCTTTGGCTCTCCAGGAAGGGGGATCACTTGCGCGAACCCGAGAGCATGAGCAGCGCATCATTCTCATCACGAGCTTCATCATCAGTGGCTCCATCGACCATGGCACACAAGACGAAGTCCGGTCCCGCAGCTCACCCGTCCACCTCGAAGGCCTCGCTGCCTGCGGCCGCCGATGCTGCGATTAATGTGGGGCTGCATAGGAATGCGAACACTGCGGAGGACGTGGTCGGCGCAGGCGACATTTTTGCCACATCCCCCGCGGCTGAAGTAGGAGCGAAGGGCACCGGAGACGGACAACATCAGCAGCACCGCAGGGGCGACGCTTCGCGAGGTAGGAGTAGCAAGATTGTTTGTTAGGCACCTCCTAGCCGATTCAAAGAGCACAGACTTGCCGGTGTCGCTCGTTCTGGGGCGAACCGCAACTCCCCGGCCGCCCCCTTGCGGGCGCGGCCGCAGGGCATGTGCCACCCCCACGACCAGCTAACCTAGCCACTGTGCCCAATGGAGCTGCTGGTCCTCAAGCGCCTCCACCTTGTCACCACGCCATCCAAGTGGCTAGCTCACAGCGACGAGAGCATGGCGTGGTCACTACCGGCACCATCAGGAGCCAGGCGATGCTGCGATCCACATCATCATCACCTCTGCCAAGTACCTCCTCATAGGCTATGACGCGGGCCCAACTGCTGCTGAGATTTCTGCCAACAGCCGACCAGATGGATGAGTTGCGACCCACCATCAAAAGTCTAATTTGTTTCGCTGAGGCGGGAGGATCACAGCGAGCTGGCCCGCCATGGCCTCCTTAGGCGACGACGACGGCCCACGCTACTGGCCGTACTGAAGGGGCCACCCCATGGTGCAATCCCAGCCACGGCAGCCAGCGCATGAGCCATGCAACCAGGAACCTGACTACGTCTCGATGGCCTCATCGGACCCTCGAGCGCATCAAGGACGAAAATGAGACTCGGAGGGCGGGAAGAGGGAGTGCGCGTGTCACCATTGAGCAACGCCGCGACGATGACCGCCAGCTCGACGGGCATGATGGCTCCAACATCGACGAGACTGCGCTCGACGGAGGCGGGTACCTGCCTTTCGAGATAGGGTGCCCTGCCTTCACCCATGAGCTGCGGCAGGTCCGTTGGTCGTCGGTTTGCACATTCAAGCCAGAGATTCCATAGAAGTATGATGGCACACTAAACCCGGCAGAGTTCTTGAGCATCTACACCATCATTGTTCAAGCTGCTGGGGGAAGAGATGAGAAGGTATTCGCCAACTACTTCCCCTTGGCACTCAAGCCAAATGTGTGGTCTTGGCTAATGCACCTATCGGAGAACTCCATTTCGACTTGGGATGACCTGTGCCATGACTTCGTCGACGCCTTCACGGGCGGCCACCAAGAACCAGGACGGCCCAGTGATTTTTAGCTTCTTCCGTAGAAGGAAGGAGAGACTCTACAGAAGTACGCACAAAGGTTTAGCCGACTCCATAGAAATATTCCAGATATCCACCCGGCAGTAGTGATAGCAGCATTCCAATCCAACATGCGCAATCGTCGGATACGTTCCGAGATGAACGTTTGGTTGCCCAAGACTGTGAAGGAGTTGTACACCTTTGTGGACAAGTGTGCTCGAGTGGAGGAGGGGAGAAAGCTCCCTGTGGAAGAGAATGGCATCAACGTCGATTGAGAAGATGACGACGATGCCATCAGTCAAAAGAAGAAGAATAAGAAGCACAGCAAGAAGCACAAGGATGAGGAAGTGATAATAGTCGAGGGATCGAGCACGCCTAGTACCGGCAAGAAGGCTAAGGCTGAAGCTCCTGGCAAGGAGGTTGCCGCGTGTAACAACTGCCGGGAGGCTGCGGCTACCGAGAAGGCTGAGAAGAGTGATGGCCCGTACTGCAAGATCCATCGGACCAAGGGCCATGATCTCCAGGAGTGTCATCAGGATGAGTAGCTTGTCAAGAAGCAAAGAGCTGACTACGAGAAGCAATATAAGGAAAAAAGTCAGAATGGCGCTGGCGGGAAGGGGCGGGGCGAGTTGAAGCAAATCGCCCCGGCAAGGCTCCTAGGAACCAAGGAAAACCCGCCAGGGGCCTTGAGAAGGAGGATTGTAATGAAGAGAGTGATGGAAGGGATGAAGAGGAAACCAGTGAGCAGGAATTCCAGAAGGCTACTGCGCCCTGTGCATTGACGGTGGTGCATCTCTGCATTCCTCTCACCGCCAACTTAAACAGTGGGAGCGTGAGGTCAATGCTGTGGAGCCAGCAGCAGAATTTCGGAAGCCGCTCAAGTGGTCTCACACTCCCATCATCTTTGACGAAGAGGACCACTGTGGTCACACCATCGTGGTAGGGTTCTTTCCGTTGTTGGTCTCACCAACAATCCGCAACCTCAAGGTCACGAAGATGTTGATTGATGGTGGGGCCTGGTTGAATCTGATTTCCCCAAAGGTCATCAGCAGATCCAGATAGCAGAAGGAGAGCTTAAGGTTACCAACATGTTTCAAGCAGTTAGTCCCGGCAGGAGCCGTCCTAAGGGAAAGATCGCGTTGCCTGTGACGTTCGAGGGGAGAGTTGAATTAGCAGACTAAGAAGGTTGTGTTTGATGTGGTCGATCTCCCCTTGCCGTATAATGGAATCCTTGGGCACCCAGCTCTGGCCAAATTCTTGACGGCATCCCACTATGCCTATAAGACCTTGAAGATGCCAGGGCCAGTGGGGGTCATTTCCATTCCATCAGACAAGAAGGACGCAATCAATTGCGTAGATAACATATACCTGGATGCAGTTGCGGCAGAGGCCGCGGAAATCATCATTCCTGCCAAGGAAAGCAAGAAAAAGAAGAGAGCTGTTAAGAGCCCCGATGAGGAACCCGGGAAGCGCGCCTCTCCGAGATGCGCTACGCCTGTTGATGACTTGCTGGAGAGTTCCAACAGCAAGAGATCCAAAGTTGTTGCGCCTGTTGTGAAGAAGGTCCCGGTAGGGCTGGATGGCACTGATGGTACCTTTACTGTCAGTGCCACCCTTGACGACAAATAGGAAAGCGTGCTCATTGCCTTCCTGCGGGCGAATGTCGATGTGTTTGTTATTCTTGCTAGAACTATGTCGGTATTTCCCCAAAGAGAAAGGGATGATGCAGCACAACAATGGTAGGTATTACCCTCAGTGTTGAGACCAAGGTTATCGAACCAGTAGGAGAACCACGCAATGAATGACACCTGCACACACATCAGAAATACTCGCAACCTGACGTATTAAAGGGGTAGTCAACCCCTTTCGGGTAACGGCGCCAAGAATTGGCAAACAAATGTGAGAAAGTTGTAATAAGTTGATAGATCGAACGCCAAATAAAATAAAGTGCAGCAAGGTCTTTTTTGTATTTTTGGTTTAATAGATATGCAAAGAAAAGAAAAGAAAATATATCATGAAGGAAAATATATTAAAGAAGAGACCCGGGGGCCGTAGATTTCACTAGTGGCTTCTCTCGGGAAAAATACCAAATGGTGGGTAAGCGAATTACTGTTGGGCAATTGATAGAACTTCAAATAATCATGACGATATCCAGGCAATGATCATTATATAGGCATCACGTCCAAGATTAGTAGACCGACTCCTGCCTACATCTACTACTATTACTCCACACATCGACCTCTATCCAGCATGCATCTTGTGTGTTAAGTTCATGGAAAAATGAACTAATGCAACAAGAACGATGACATCATGCAGACAAGATCTATTTATTTAGAAATAGACCCCATCTTGTTATCCTTAATGGCAACGATATATACGTGTCGGTTCCCCTTCTATCACTGAGATCAAGCATCATAAAATCGAACCCATCACAAAGCACCTCTTCACATTGCAAGATAAATAGATCAAGTTGACAAAACAAAACCCAAATATCAGAGTAGAAATATGAGGCAATAAGCAATCATGCATATAAGAGATCAAAGAAGACTCAAATAACTTTCATATATATAAAAATATAGATCTGATCATAAACTCAAAGTTCACCGGATCCCAACAAACGCACCGCAAAAAGAGTTACATCATATCGATCTCTAGGAGACCATTGTATTGATAATTAAAAGAGAGGGAGGGAGCCATCTAGCTACTAACTACGGACCCGTAGGTCTAAAATGAACAACTCATGCATCATCGAAGAGGCACCAATGGATTTGATGAACCTCTCCGTGATGGTGTCTAGATTGGATCTGGTGGTTCTGGAACTTGCGGAGGCTAGAATTTATTTTCATCAACTCCCCTATAGTTTCTTGAATATTGGGGAATTTACAGAGAGAAGAGGTGATGCGGGAGACCACCGAGGTGGGCACAACCCACCTGGGCGCGCCTAGGGGCCCAGACATGTTCTCAGGCCCAACAGGTGTCTTCTGGTCCAAAAAAATCCACAAAATGTTTCACTGCATTTGGAATCCGTTTGATATAGATTTCCTGCGATGTAAAATACAAGCAGACAACATCAACTGGCACTTGGCACTATGTCAATAGGTTAGTACCAAAAATTGATATAAAAAGATTGTAAAACATCCAAGAATGATAATATAACAACATGGAACAATAAAAAAATAGATACGTTGGAGACGTATCAGCATCCCCAAGCTTAATTCCTCCTCGTCCTCGAGTAGGTAAATGATTACAACAAAAAAATTGATGTGGAATGCTGCCTATCATGTTCATCTCATATTCTTTTTTTATAACATGGACAATTGGACTTTTGTGTAGTTCAAAGCAATAGTCTAGTTTTGACATGACGACTTCAATATTCAAGCATATCAACAAACAACCATGTCCTTTAAAATATCAATACTAAAGCAAGTTATCCCTGGCCCATCATGCTCAATCATTGATCCATTCATGCCACACATCCAAATGTCAATTTCATCCAATGCTCAGGTATGATAATAGTGTTCCATAGTTGGTGATTTGTAAGAGAAGATGGAGACTCAAATAAAAATAAAAATTGCCTAAAGTAAAAGATAGGCCCTTGCAGACAGAAGTATGGATTTTAGAGGTGACGGAGCTGAAAGCTTAAATTGAGAGGAAAATTAGTTTGGGTGGCATGCTTTTCTCACCAACGAGAACAACTTAGAGTTCCCAACACCTTCCATGCTAGATGTATCATAGGCGGTTCCCAAACATAAAATAAAGTTTATACCTTTTCCACCAAACTTTCACAAGCCATGGCTAACCGTATCCACGGGTGCCCTCCATACCAACACTTTCCAAGGAATTTATTATTTGGCAACATAACGTAAATTTTATTTCTCACTTCGAGACTAGGAATCCCTATTACCGCCATACTCTCATGTAATGACAAGTTAATAAACACTCATCTTGAGAATAATACATCTAGCATGAAAAATATTAGCCACCCATCACCACTTCGTGAGCGGTACGAGCACACAAAAGAGAAATTTATTTTGAAAATTAGAGTTGGCACATACAAATTTGCTTAGAATGGCTTGGAAATACTGCATATAGGTAGGTATGGTGGACTCATTTGGCATAACTTTGGGTATTAGGATTTGGATGCACAAGTAGTATTTCTGCTTAGTACAAAGTGGAGGTTAGCAAGAGATTGAGAAACAGCCAACCAAGGAATGGAAACGATCATAAGGGAACATTAAACATAACCAACACCAAATAATCCAACACAAGTAGGATATAGTTTCAGTGCATAACTATTGACTTTCGTGCTTGCATAGGGAATCACAAACCTTAACATAAATATTCTTACTAAGACATAATTACTCTTCAACATGGCTCACATATCACTATCATCATATCTCATAACTATTACAAATAATCAAGTTTATTTTGTCCAATGATCTTCATGAAAGTTTTTATTGTATCCTTCTTGGATATCTATCACTTTGGAACTAGTTTTATACGCTGCTTTCGATAAGCTCAAACAAATATAAGTGAAGATCATGAGCATCATATTTCTTTCTTTCAAATTAATCTAAGTGGAGCAAGAGAGAATTTCTTAAAATTTTACTAACTCTCAAATAAATTTAAGTGAAGCAAGAGAGCATTTCTTCAAAAATAACAAAGCACACCGTGCTCAAAAGTATATAAGTGAAGCAATGGAGCAATTCCATAGCTCATAAAGATTTAAGCGAAGCAAAGAGAGCAATTCTAACAAGGCATGTCATAATTTTGGCTATCTCAAATGGGTGTGTCCAGCAAGGATATTTATTGAAAATTAAAGAGAAAAACAATCAAAGACTCATATCATACAAGACACTCCAAGCAAAACTCATAATATGTGACAAATAAAAATATAGCTTCAAGTAAAATACCGATGGTCATTAGAAGAAATAGGGGATGCCACTCGGGCATCCCCAATCTTAGTTGATTGCTTCTATTTGGATAATGTCTTGGGATACCATGGGCATACCCAAGCTTAGGCTCTTCTTACTCCTTATTCCTTCATCCATCGCAACGTCACCCAAAACTTGAAAACTTCAATCACACAAAACTCAACAAAACATCATGAGATTTGTTAGTATAACAAAACCAATCTTTACTCCAAGTATTGTAGCAAACCAATTCTTATTTTGTAATTGTATTATATCTACTGTATTATAACTTTTCTATGGCAAAAGTTCATCAATGCAAACCATATAATCATCAAGACAAGCACATAACACAATAAAAACAGAATCTGCCAAAAACAGAATAGTCTGTGAAGATGCGAATTTTGACCATACTTCTAAAACTCTAAAAATTCAGAAAAATTAGGATAAGGTGGAAAACTTGTTTATTGATAAACCAAAACAAATTCAAGAGTTTATCACGTTCTAGTAATCGTCAGTAATTCTAACACTCGACGCAAAAGTTTCTGAATTTTTCAACGCGATCACATCAATGTCGGTGTGCGAAAGTAGGGGCTCTCGTTTGTACCCATTATTTGTGCACGGGAAGTCAGAGCCATGCCTGCGGCCACACCTAATAGGGCAGAGGAGGGAAACCGAAGCACAAGACTACCAGAGCAGCGCCATGACAGTGGCGCAAGAAGGCCAAGCAACAAGATAGGCTTCCCCCGACAAGACCCTTGCCGGGGCGGCCTGCACGACCCGGCAAGAACCCTTGCCGGGGCAACTCACCCAACGCCTCCATCACAGCCACCAACAACATTGGAACCAAGGCTCGGTAAGCGCCTGTGTGAGGGCATACAGATCTTTGTGAAGACAGAGGATCTACGAATCCTAGATGAGAACCAGAAGACAAGGCGACCGCAAGGCTCCTTGCAGAGGATGCCCACAAGGCCCCAGCAAGGCTCCTTGCCGAAGATACCCCCGAAGCCCTGGCAAGCCTCTTGCCGAGGGCGCCCACCAAGGCCCCGGCAAGACCCTTGCTGGGAACAGACCCAAGACCGCGGCAAGCCCTTGCCACCCCATCATCGCCCTAGCTCAGCGGCCGGCCCTCTAGCCCAAGCAAGTACCCATGTGATAGTACGTGGTTCCTGATCTAGCTAGGCAAGCACCTATGTGGTGGCATGTAGATGTTCGTGAAGACCCTACCACCATGCCATCTCAGCTGCCTGCCAACCTACATGGCACTGCATGCCTCGTTGGTCTGGACGCGCGTCGCAGCCAGACGGAGCGGTGGTGGACGGGATGGGCCTCGTTGCCGTCCCCGATTAAGCAAGTGGACACCGAAGTAGCACATTTAATGCATCTTGTCCCGTAATGGAAGGAGATAAGCTTGTACAATGTGTACCTTTCTACATCCTATGTGCCACTGTGGCGACCCCTTTTTGACTATAAAAGGAGGCCCAAGGCATACTGGAGAAGGATTCAGATATTTTGGACTAGGCATGCATCATAGCTAGTTCAAGAGCTCAAGAACACTCAAATACACATCAAAGCAGGACTAGGGTATTACGCATCTTCGCGGCCCGAACCTGGGTAAACGATCCTTGTGCTGACTCCTAGACCCGCTCTTTGCACAACCCCGCGCCCGTCAACCGTAGAAGGGATTCCAGTGATCCCATAGGTGTCGTCCCTGACATCTTTGGCGCTCTAGGTAGGGGGGTGTGGCGCAGTTGTAAAAATCCGGTCTAGCAGTTAGTGTAGCAGTTTTTCATCGCCATGGCTCAAAAGAAGAAGACGATCACGGCGATCGGTTCATCTGGAGCCAAACGGCCCGTGCCGGTGGGGGCGGGTGATGAGGTGGCTGTGGATGGAAGCCGAGGCGCGGCCCGCGAACACCCACGTCGCTCTAGCAGCCGAAGCTTGGCAAGCGGCGTCGTTCGTACACAAGACAACGAGCCGCACGCCGCCAAGTCCAAAGGTGGAGCCGGGCCCCCTGCAGGCGGCGCGGGGCCCTCCAAAGGCGGCGTTGTACCACGTACAGGAGGCGCAGCGACTTCCAAGACGCCCACACCGGCGCCCACAACGCGCTCCTCCTAGGTCGTGCGCGATGAGCAGCGTCGCCACGCTGGTGACCCCGGGCGCCGGCGCGGAAAGAGCCCTATGCATCATTCACGGGACGTAGAAGACCAACAAGTTCTAATGTGGTTAGAAGTCGGAGCGCATCACGGTCCACGTAGCTTTCGCCGTCGCCCACATCGGCGGAGGCCTTAGCGCGTGCAGTTGCTCCTCAACTTCCCTCCTGCTGCGAAGAAGCTCGACGAGTGGAGAGCCACCATCCGGAGGCTCGTCGGCATCGCCAACAAAGACGAGCCGTGGCCAACGGGGCCCTTAGGCCGACGCTCTATCGAGGCACCACACGCCGGTGGTGGAAGGACCGGAGGCGCTACTGCCATGGTGCATTCTCCTCCTCCTCACCAATTACCACGGGAACCGTTCCGTTGGGACGAAGCTTGTGATAACATTTCCATAGCGTCATCCGACCCGCGGACCCACCGCGATCAGCACCAAGTTCTCCGGGAGCGAGCCCATGAAGTCGCTCGAACTACCATTGAGCGTCGGCGCGAAGGACACCATTAATCATATAGGCGGGCAGGGCCCACTACGGAGCACCCAGCACCGGGAGGCCCTAGAAGTTTACCTTACGAGGTAGGTTGTCCAGCCTTTACCCGTGAGCTGCGGCAGTTCCAGTGGCCCACTCACCGCACATTCAAGCCTGATGTCAGCGAGAAGTACAATGGCAAGACTCACCCGTCAGAGTTCCTCAGCATCTACACCATTGCGATGCAGGCCATCGGAGCACGTGACGACAAGGTGCTTGCCAATTACTTCCCGTTGGCGCTTAAACCCAGTGTCATGTCATGGTTGATGCACTTGCCAGTAGATTCTATTTCTTCCTGGTTGGATCTGTGCCATGAGTTTGTTGGCGCCTTTACGGGAGGGCATCAGGCTCATGGCCAGGCAAGCGATTTGCATATCATCCCCCAGAAAGAAGGTGAAAACCTGCGCAAGTACATACAAAGATACAGCCGAGTCCAGTACAACATCCCAGAAGTTCATCCCACCGCCGTCATCAGTGCATTCCATCAGAATGTGCGCAACCGCAAGATGCGTGAAGAGCTGGCGATGAATAAGGTCAAGGATGTGGCCGAACTCTATGTTCTGGCCAACAGATGCGCTCGGGTCGAAGAGGGAAGGAAGTACCCTGGCAAAGACGCTGGTGTGGAAACCGATTCCTCAAACGAAGACGTCGTCGCCCCGGCGAAGAAGGGTTGACACCGCAATAGAAAATGCAAGGGCAAGGCCGTGCTCACCGTCGAGGGAGACGACGATGCCGCCACTGCCAAGAAGACCAAGGCAGATGACCCCTGCAAGGAAGTTGCCGGGTGTGTTGCCTGTCGGGCCTTGCCAGCCGCCGACAAGCCAGGAGGCTCCGAAAAGCAGTACTGCAAGATCCACCGCACCAAGGGCCATGACCTCCAGAAATGCTGGCAAGTCGAGCACCTCGCAGAGCAGTAGAAAGCCGAATATGAAAGGCGGGACAAGGAGAAGGGCCAAGATGGTGCTGAGGGATCCGACAAGAAGCATGGCGGCCAGCCTGGCCGCCGCGGCAAAGATAACCAACAAGAAAGGCCCGCCCGAGCCCGCGACAAGAAGCAAGAAGACGATGATCATGATGAGGACGACTAGTCCGGTGAGCAAGAGTTCCAGAAAGCTACGGAGGCAATGTGCGTTGATGGTGGTGCCTCTCTGCACACCTCTCACCACCAGCTCAACCAGTGGGCATGTGAGATCACAGCAGCAGAAACATCGTTCGATGCCCAGAAGCCGTTGAAGTGGTCCGGCACACCTATCATTTTTTAGACCGAGGATCACCCCGATCGCACAACTACAGTCGGGAGTTTGCCATTGTTGGTTTCACCAACAATACGCAACCTCAAGGTGATGAAAATGCTGGTTGATGGCGGGGTCGGTCTGAACTTGATCTCGCCCGTTGTGATCAAAAGGCTGCAGATTCCGGATGGAGACCTCGAAGAGACGGACACATTTCAAGGGGTCAACCCGGGAAGGAGTCAGCCAAAGAGTAAAGTCACGCTGCCCATGACAGTAGGAAGCGAGCTGAACTATAGGACACAGAGGGTTGTTTTTTATGTTACCAAGATCCCCTTGCCTTAAAACGGGATCCTCGACCGCCCAGCGTTAGCTAAGTTCATGGCTGCATCACAGTACGCCTACAACACAGTGAAGATGCCTGGGCCGATGACCATCATCACCGTCCCCTCAGACAAGAAGGATGCGCTGATCTAAACTGATCAAATTTACTGAGAGACAGTTGTAGAGACTGCCACCAAGGCACTTGCTCCTGCTGCTGACACCCCGGGAGGGAGGAAGACCGGTAAGTCCTCTCGCACCCACTCTGGCAAGCGCACCTCTTCGGAGTGCAGTGCACCCGTCGAGGATGTGCCAGAGAGCTCCACTGGCAAGAGCAATAAATCTAGAGCTGCACCACCAGAAACGAAGAAGGTGTCCGTCAAGGAGGATGGCATGGGAGGGGCTTTCACCATAAGCTCCACCCTTGACGGCAAATAGGAACGCACGCTCGTCACCTTCCTGCGGGCAAATGTCGACGTGTTTGCGTGGCAAGTATCCGACATCCCCAGCGTTCCTAGGGAGGTGATTGAGCACCAAGTTGCCGTCTGCCCTCACGCGCGGCCCGTCAAGCAGAAGGTCAGGAAGCAAGCTCTGGAACGGCAAGAGTTCATCACAGAAGAAATCAGGAAGTTGGAGGCGACAGGCTTGGTGAGAGGAGTACTCCATCCAACGTGGTTGGCCAATCCGGTGGTGGTGCGCAAGGAAAATGGGAAGTGGAGACTGTGTATTGATTAGACAGACATCAATAAGGCATGTCCAAAGGACCCTTTCCTGTTGTCGCGCATTGACCAAATTGTAGACTCCACGGCCGGGTGTGACCTGTTATCATTCCTTGACGTTTACTCAGGATACCATCAAATCTTCATGACGAGAGAGGATGAAGAGGAGACAACATTCATCACCCCATGTGGTATGTATTGTTTCATACGAATGCCTTTTGGGTTGAAGAGTGCTGGCTCAACATTTGCAAAAGTAGTCCAAATTGGTTTTGAGCCTCAGCTACATGGAAATATGGAAGCCTATATGGATGACATAGTGGTCAAAACCAAGGACAAGGCAACACTCATACAGTATTTAGAAGAGACGTTTGTGAATTTCCGCAAGATCAATCTCAAGGCGAATCCGTCCAGCAAGCTTCTCGGTTTCTTCGTGTCACAGCGTGGGATCGAGGCGAATCCAGACAAGATCAAGGCTATCGAGCAAATTGAGGCACCCAGGCGGATCAAGGATGTGCGTCGGATTGCTGGCTACGTTGCCGCCATGAGAAGATTCATCTCCAAATCTGCCGAGCCCACCCTTCCCTTTTAAAATCTTGAAAAAGGCGGGCACAATGGAGTGGACCCCAGAAGCCGAAGCAGCACTACAAGATTTGAAGAAATACGTCTCCGCCACACCAATACTGGTCGCGCCTAAACCCCAAGAACCGTTGATGCTATATCTAGCGGCGATGAATCAAGTGGTCAGTATTGCGCCAGTAGCCCAGAGAGAGGTCAATGCGGAGGTAATAGCAACTACAACACCTGATGCCACTGGGGCAGAAGCGGCGCAACCGAATGAAGTAGTGCAGAAGAGGAAGATGATGCAGCACCCGGTTTACTTTGTCGTCTCCCTCTAGCAGGGGGCTAGGTTAAGGTACTCCGGGCTGCAGAAATTGCTCTTCGGCCTCCTTATGGCCTCGAGGAAGCTGCGTCATTACTTCCAACCACATGAAATTACCATCGTCACCCGCCTCCCGTTGCAGCGGATATTGCATCACCCAGACGCGACCGGGAGGATTGTGGAATGGGCCTTGGAACTGTCGAGCTTTGGTTTGATGTTTGAAAGAACTTTGACGATTCAGAGTAGAGTCTTGGCGGAGTTCGTTGCAGAATGGACCTCAACGCCCAACGAAGAGATCCAGGAGACCACTCTCCCCGGCAAGGAAAAAAGTCACGACTGGATTATGTACTTTAACGGAGCTTTCTCGCTGCAAGGCGCCAGTGCTGGTGTGCTAGTCATTGCGCCCACCAGATAGCACCTCAAGTATGTGGTCCAGATGCACTTCCCCAGGGAGATGTCAATGAACAACACTGCCGAGTACGAGGGACTACTTTCCGGCCTCAGGATCATGGTAGACCTCGGAATCAAGAAGCTCATCGTCAGGGTTGATTCGCAGCTTGTCGTCAAGCAAGTTAACAAGGATTACCAGAGCCCATTGATGGAGGCCTACGTAGATAAAGTGAGGAAGTTGGAGCAGCGTTTTGATGGTATACAAGTAGAGCATGTTCCCTGAGTGGAGAACGACATCGCCAACTACTTTTCAAAGCGCGCCGCCCTCAAACTACCTGTGAACCAGGTACTTTTGTGCTTCGATTAATTCAACCATCCGTTGAACCATCGACAGAGCTGAACAAGCGAAGGAAATCAGGCCCCAGAAAGTACTTTCCCGCCGAGCTCCCAGGGGCCGCCGGCAAAGAAGTTGTCGGGGACGTTGTGCCTGTCGTAGGGCAACAGACTACGGCAGGGCGTCAAGCCCTGGTCGTGGAGACAGCTGCTCCTATGGCAGAGGAGATGCCTTTAGTCCTTACCGTCGAGCCCCAGGTGTAATGCCCCAGATGTAACACTTTCCCTATATGTCAATATATATAAACTTTGGCTTCATCAATTCCATTCCGGGTTCTTCTTCTTTTCGGGTTTCGTCGTTTTGTTGTGTGCGTGTGTGATTTTCATCCATGTCATGTTATCATGTGCATTGCATTGCATTTGTGTTGTCACTTGCATCCAGTCTCACTCGTCTCTTCCCGTTATCCGTTTCGAGTTCCAACGCTATCACATGTGCCCGTGGCATCCCCGAGTCCTTCTTTCATGCATGGCCGCGTAACGTTTCCGGACTGGCGTGAGACTTGTCGTGCGATGTTGTTTTGGTACGTGTAGGCCACCTGTCAAGTTTCGTCGCGTTTGGAGTTCGTTTGGTACTCCAACAGTAAACCTAGTGGGCTAAAAGAACCTCCTCTTTGAGTCCCAAGACCCCCTCCACAACAGCCCACCAACCCAGCACAACCCTTCCCATCATCTCGGTCGTCGATTTGTGATCGCGTGGCCGAAAACCGCTCCCCATTTGGACTCTCCTAGATCCTTGTGCCTATGAAAACGTTCCCCTTGCCATTTTTTCGTCCAAAACCCTAATTTCTTCCGCCTCCCGCAGCGCCGGACGTGTCCGCCGCCGCCTTCGGCCTCTCCGCGCCCGCCACGTGGCACTCCAACGCCGCGCGCGCCACCGGCCCGCCGGGGCCCGGGTCGGGCCCCCTCGGCCCATCGCCTCCGACCGGCGCCGTTTCCCTCCGCCGCCGTCCTTCCCCAGCTCCGACGGCTCGCCGCCGTCGCGAGACCCCGCCGCCGCGCCGCCACCCCAAGGCGGCCGGAGCCCCGCCACCGCGTCGCCCGAGCTTCAAGGGTCGCCGGCCCCTCGCAGTCCCGCCGCCGGGCCGTGCGCGCCGTCGGTCGAGGCCGCCCCGCCGGATCTGCAGCCGCCAGTCGCCGCCCCTCGCCATGCCTCGCCGGCCTCCTCCGCCCCACCGGTCCCTTACCGCCGCCCGTAGCCGAGGGTCCCCGACGGCCCAGCTCCATCGCCGGAGCAAGGCGCCGCCGCTCGGGCTCGATGCGATCTGAGCCGGATTGGTTGCTGCGAACCCTAGTGGTTCCCGGGCCCGACCCGCAACCGCAACCCGTGGACCCACTTCGCCCGAATCGTTGACCCGACCCGCAACCCGCGTTGACTCTGAGGTTGGTTTTTTCCTAAGTCCTTTTGCATTTTAGTTGTCTGATGCATTATTGTGATGGCAATATCTTTTTGTGTGCATGTCCGATTTGTGCATATGATATGTCAAAATGATCGTGGTGATGTGTACTACGTGTTGTTCCATCATGTCATGCTTGTTTGAGTCCATCTAGATGTCTTAATCTTCATGACAAGAGTGCTACATGATATAAACTGCTGCTACTAGTTATTTTCATGCCATGTTTGAGATGTGATAACTTGGTGCATGTTTATCCAAATGAAGCAAATGAGATGTCAAAATGTTCATCATGAGATGCTCTACATGTTGGTTGCTATAGCATGCATGTTAGAGTTCATATTGCCATGTTTATCTCTATTGCAAAAGTGCATGTGCCTGTTAGGTTTTGTAACTTGTTACGAGATGCCTAGTTGAGGAGCTCGTTGCCATTGATGTGTTTGTCCCCATGTCGCATGCTCATATGTTTTAGATTCCCCATCATGTGATCTTTGCTGTGGTGCAAACCTTTTGCCATGTTATGCTTTAAGATGACTTAAACATGCTCGCAAACATGCCATAAAAATGTTACTGTTTTAACACTTAGTGAAATTTCACTAAGTCTGGAATCTGTAATATGCTATGTTTGCTTGTTGTCCTAGGAAAATCCATGTTAGTTTTGGGGTGGCCATTGATCATTCCTTGTTGTATATGTTGTTGGCTATCCATCCATGACCTCACATGCTCATTTGGGTTGTTGTAGCATATTTATTTCTTGCTCCCAAGTTGCTATAAAATATTACTATCAGGTTTTTATTGTCATGATCAAAATGTTGTAGCTTGTTGCTATTGATCCATGCCTCCTATGGAGATGCTCCAATGGAGTTGTTTGCTGTAGGATATGTCTACTTCATGTCCATGCTTCTTGTCACCATGTTTGAGAGCTGTAGAATATATATTTCTTGCTCCGAAGTTGCTACGTGGCTGTTAATTTCAGCTTTGCATTGTTTCTTGTTTCGGGTGTATCTTCTAGCCCATAGCTCCGTTTTAAGCAAACTTTACATGAAACTTGACTAGAATTTCATGTAGATTATCATGGTGCATGTTAACTTGCTGTTTAACAAATTTAACTTAAGGTTTGTTCAGATCTGGACTAATTTCAAACTATGCATATGAGGACTTACCGGATTTGTCTTAAGTAGTTTCCGGCCTCATTTAAACCTGTTGTTTCTTGTGTTGTTTCTCTGTGCTTCCTACCTTGCCATGTTTTGCATCCTAAATAGACTTGTCTTGCATCCTACTTACTTGAGCATATTGTCATGTTTCTTGTGTTGTTTCTCTGTGCTTCCTATGTTGTCATGTTGTGCATCCTGAGTGCATCTGCAGTGCTTCCTAAGTGCATCATACATGCATCCTGTAGTTTGTGCATTGCACCTTGTTTGATTTCGTGCCTCGTGTGTTCTTGTGTTGAGTAGAGCCGGAAGCCGAGACCGAGTACGAGAACGAGGTTACTACCGAGGTTGAGAACGAGAAGCCATCTTACGATCCTATCAATGACTCGACAGGCAAGATGACCTGACCCAGATATCATTACTATCTTTGCCTATTGCTAGAAATCTCGCTCTTTAGCTTATTGCCTAGATGTCCATGTTTGTTTGTCAGCCTCCTATTGTAACCATGAATATGTTTTACCACCCAACCTATGCAAACCTTTGATTGGCTATGTAGGCTTCGCTCAGCCCCTCTTATAGCATTGCTAGTTGCAGGAGAAGATTCGAAGATTCTTGCTTCATGTTGAAGTATATGTTGGGATATCACACTATATAAATTCTTAACTAAATCATATATATATTGGTAATGGGTGGAAGGCTAAGCCTCTTGCTTGGTGATTTGTTCCACTCATACCGCCCTAGGAACCGTATAAACCGGTGTTATGTTCCTAGATTATGCGTTCCTCACACGGTTGGGGTTATGGGACCCCCTCGATAAACCACTTAGCACTAAGTCTTTTCCAGCAAGTGCCAACATTGGTACTATTTGCCTAAACAACTAAAAACTTGCATAGGGAGTTATAAACCCTCTTCTTAATCAACAACCCGGGCCAATGCTCCACATGAGTGTTGGCCCAAACTAGGGGTTACGCGGGGCCACCTTGGGGGAACCTGAGGGCTGGTAAAAACCTGTGGGATCACCCATCCGGTCGTGGCCTGAGACGAGATACGCGCGGCTACTATCAAGGTGTCGGCACGCCGGGAGGATTTGCTTGATTAGTCTTACCTTAGTCGGAGTATCTTGAGCACGGGATTCCGAGGATACTCGGGCCTTCCCACCTTGGAGTTGCGACTCCACGGATCGTGGGCTTGTAATGGGCCAAGTTGGAACACCCCTGTAGGGTTTTGATCTTTCGAAAGCCGTGCCCGCGGTTATGTGGCAGATGGGAATTTGTTAATATCCGGTTGTAGAAAACTTGACACCATGTTCAGAACACACTACCAGCGTGAGTACCGTGACGGTCATTTTCTGAAAGGGGTTCGAGAAGTGAACACGGTGGGGTTATGTTTGATGTGCTTAGATAGGATCACTTCGTGATCACCTTGTCGCTCGTGGCACTTCTCTTCTCGCTCTTATTACGTAAGTTAGCGCTAGTGCAGCTGCAACCTTTTATCTTTCTTCAGCCTTGTTCCACACCCAAGGCTTAGATAGTTCTGCTACCCGGGAACGGGATTGCTGAGTCCTCCGTGGCTCATAGATTCTACACCACACCAGATGCAGGTACCATGGTGAACTACTCAGGTGACGGCACAGAGCTGTACTGGGAGTACGATGAAGAACGTAGCCGATACTATGTGCACTATCCCGATGATCAGTAGTGGTTTCTACTAGGGGCCATTCGAACCTGTGGTTTTATGTATTTGGTATCTTTCATTTGGATCTTCACCCGTAGTTGGGTTGTGATGTTATTTGGATGATGTTTGACTATGTAATGAATTGTGTGACGTGGCGAGTGTAAGCCAACTATCTCTTTTTCTTTTCATCCCTGTTTTTACATGAGATGTGCAAAGATACCGAACTTGAGATCACTCCAGAATGGGCTTATACCTTTAAGTCGTGCCTCAACACGTAGGAGGTATAGTCCCATCTTGAGCATTACAAGTTGGTATTCAGAGCCTTCTCCGACCTAGAAGCCCACACTGATTGATCGAATCGTTGACGGTTGAGTCTAGGCGCACACTTAAAATGTTTTGAGTACTATATATATATCGGAGAGTAGGAATTCTTTTGCTCCTCATCTATTTTCACTCTGGTGAGGACTCCTGACGATTACTCTTGTCTCTTCTTGTCAGGACCCCGATCCTAAGTCACACAGGTCTAGCCTGTAACACATCATATCACTTTGCGGCCTCACGCACAGTATCCCCACGGGTGCCACCTTACCTAGCCCGGGACCGTTTGCGCATTTTGGCACACGTATATGATAGTGTCGCTAGCATCCATATGACAGAGAACCCGGGCCGACATGATTAGTTATAAACCAAAAGTGGCACTAAATTACAGGGACAGGCATACATGACTCAGCAACGAATGTGTCGGTCATCAACGTATGAACCCAAGTCGTAGCAAGCTACAAGGACTTAAAGGAACAACGCGTGACATTTCCCCTAAGGGACAGACACATGAACGAAGAAGGACACATGCCGGCCAGCCTAAGTGTTCCGGAGCAGTAGCAAGCTACCAAGGCTCAGTGGAAGCACTAGGAGACATTTCCTTGTAAGGTAGGCTACCAAAGGTAAACAACTAGGTGTCGGATCCCACACATAGCAATACACATTACACGTACGCATAACATGCAAGTATGTGATGTACAACAAGGCATCACAACATAACTCAACAACTCATATAGATAAAGGCCCAGAAGAGCCATCATAGCATTTATTACAATCAGAGGTCACATGACCCAACATACAGAGCATACAGGCAACGGAAGCATAACATGTCTGAGTACAGACAACTACAAATGAAAAAGGCTGAGAAGCCTGACTATCTACAAGATCCTACAAGGGTACAAGATCGTAGCTGAGGTAACAAGCTAAACGTCGAAGTCCACACGGAACCACTAGCGAGACTGAAGTCTCTCTGCAAAACATAAATTAAGCAAACGTGAGTACAAAGGTACTCAGCAAGACTTACATCAGATCTATCTACATATGCATCGGTATCAACAAAGGGGTGGTGGAGTTTGACTGCAGCAAGCCAGCTTTGACACAGTGGCTATCCTGAACTACGACTGCAAGTAACTCTTTTGAGGTGGCGCACACGAGTCCACATATTCACCAATCAATACACCACTATGGATCCGCTCCCGTCTCCCTACGAGAAGGCCATCCATAGCACTCACGCTTATCTTGCGCGTTTTAGAGTATCCACTTTCACTTGTCTATGAACTGTAGAGGCAACCCAGAAGTCCATTTCCGCGGACACGTCTATTCGAATAGATTATATTTAACCCTGCAGGGGTGTACTTCTTCACACACGCTCTCACCACTTACCGCCGTTTACACGACATGTACTCGGCAACCTTCAAGCGGAGGCCCAGCGAGGGTGTCGGCCACGACCTGACTAACCACACAAGTCTCTCGTCCAGGTTTATCGCCTATTTGGGTTCCATCCGTGGGGAGATCCGGCCGGGGTGTCGCTCACGGCCCCAAACGATGTGTACAGGGTTCCCGCATCACCAAACGGGCAATCGGTACACCGTGCCACGTACCTGCCGCATCACAGCCCACCCCGAGGGTCAGCGCTGCGCACGACCTCGAGTAAATTACAAACACCAGAAACTAGTTGCAACTCCTGGACAGAGATCATGTTGATTAATAAGTCGAGAGAGTCAATTAAGGATCCCAATGTGTGGTAGTAGCTGTTTCATGGACCAACCAACACAGAACTCAGTTCCTGAGGAAGGCTGCAATGAGACAACCCACCATGTACTCCTACATGGCCTCTCATCGCTACCTTTACCAAATCGTGTTCACACACTTAGCTCTCAACAGTAGGACATGTTCACCACATTCCAATTCATCCCGGATGAATCAGACCTGACACAACTCTAAGCAATAGTAGGCATAACCAGAAAGCATGAATGAGTAGGCACAACATGGCTCAAACAACTCCTACTCACACTAGTGGGTTTCAACTATTTACTGTGGCAATGACAGGTCATGCAGTGGAAAGGGGTTCAACTACCGCAGCAGGTAACAGTTGAAGCGTTGTTGTCCTAATGTAGTAAAAGAGAGCAAGAGCGAGAGAGTGGGATTGTATCAGAATGCTCAATGGGGTTTTGCTTGCCTGGCACTTCTGAAGATAACAATGAGTCTTCATCGGTGTCATCGATCACATCGTCGGAACACGTCTACTGAAAGGGGACAAACACCGGCAACAGAGAAAGAACACAACCAATGCAATGTGACAATATGATGCATGATCATGACATGGCAATATGCTGTTGATTGAGCTAATGCAATTAGCAACCATGTTAAATGAAGTTGGTTTGAATGAAAGGTTCAAATTCAAACTCCATATGTGATTATTTAAATGCCATTTAATTGATTTGACCTTATCAGCAGGTTTAACTTGTTCAAACATGCATGAAAATGCCATAAACAGATTCCTTGGATTTTTCTGATCATTTTTCATATATAAATTATTTTCATCTGAGCTAGGGTTGATTTTATATGATTTTTAGAAGTTTTGGCTATTTTCTGAAATAAATAAATAATTTCTGATTTATTTAAAAACCCAGAAAACAAATACTGCATCAGCATGACGTCACTCTGGCGTCAGCAGGTCAGCGGCTGGACTAAGTCAAACCTGACGTGTGGGGTCCACACGTCAGTGACACAACAGTTAAACAGGCTTAACTAAACTTAACAAAAGATTAAACTAAACTAAATAGGCACTGGGGCCCACAAGTTAGTGTCTCAACTAAATAGCTAAGTTAGATAACACTAATTTAAACTTAACTCTAATTCGTTAGGGGCCTGGGTCCACCTGTCAGTGACTCTAGGTTGGGTTAATTAGTCACTAACGATGATGCCACGTCAGCACGCCGGAGTTACTCGCCGGCGGCCTCAATCCGCGGCGGTGACTCGCCGGAGAGGGTCGGGTTTCGTGTACAAGGGGTGGTTTTGGGCGCGGTTAGTCCCGTTGGAAAGCTGGCACTCGGCCGCATCCAACGGTGCGAGCCGTTCGTCCTGGGGTGGCCGGAAACAGCGCCGGCGGCGAGGTTTGCGGCGGCCGGAGCTCGGGTCTGTGCGGGTGCGGTGCTGCGGCTCGCAAACGGACTGATTGTCGCGCTTGAGTTGCTCTACGGAACGTTGCGAGTGCAACGGACGTGCACGCGGGACCAAATGGTCACCGAGGCTACGCCGACGACGAGCCCATGCGGCGGCGGCTACGGGAAGAAAGGGGGCGACGGCTACGGCGGGTTGCAGGCCACGGGAACAGGGGGAAACGGTGGAGGGGCTCACTGCGAGGTCGAAGCGCAGCTCGGCGGCTCGGGGGAGGCGCTGGAGGCGACGGAGAGACGACGGCGATCTCGGAAGGCCGCGGTTGAAGACGACGGTGGCGAGGGCGTTCGGGGGCGTCCGGCGTCGCATAGGTACTTAGGGGGGGGGCGTAGAAGACAGAGGCGGAGCTCGTGGACACTTTGCGGGGGCGTGGGGAGGGCTGTGGTCACGGTGGAGCTCGTCGGCGGCGACGGCTTCGTTCGGTCGCCGCGTGAGAGAGAGACAGAGGAGGGAGGAGAGAGTAGCGATTGAGGAGGGGTCGAGGGGGTTCCACGGGAGAGCGTGGCGTCGTCTAGGCGCGTCGACGGAAGCCAGTCAGGCAGCTGCGTGCCGGCGCGCGCGGGCGCCGTGCTCGCCCTCGCCTCTGCCAGTAGGCAGAGGTTGAAGACAAGTCTGCCCCTGGTGGGCTGGGCTGCTTCTATTGGTAAGGCCTAGGTAGGTGCTCTCTCTCTTATTTTCTGTTTCTGTTTTCTATTGTTCTTTCTTTGTTTTATTTTCTTTTGCCACTGTTTTGAAATTTAAACAATTTCAAACAATGCCAAAAACTCCTCTGAACAATTTTATGTTGCTAGATGGGCTTTTCCAAAGGCACATAAAATATTTCAAACTTATTTGAAAATATATTCTATATATTATGAATATAGTTCCAAATTCAAATACAATAATAAATTAAATTCCATGCCCAAAATATTCCACAGAAATGTCCATTATTTTTGGTTTGCTGCAAAAGCCTTGCCAAAAATATCCAACAAATATTAGGAACATTTTGGAAACATTGAATGCAATTTTTTGACTGGACCTATTTGGTATTTGAAGTGCTAGGGTTTGAACAATCCCCATTTCAAGTTTCCTTTGAAAATAAACATGATGACATGATGATCAGGCAAGGACCACAGGGGTTGATCTTGGGATGTGACAACTCAACCCCACTAAAACAAGAATCTCGTCCCGAGATTCAAGCATAGGGTAAGAAATCAGAGGGGACACTAGCTAACACAATCTTCATGATCCAAGGGCCCTTCATATGAATGTCGATTGTTGGCATCATGTTGATCCCGACATCCTTGCTTTTGAGATCTTTGTCCAACACAGTGACGACGAAAGAAACACCGCAATAGCTGATCTTGTGAAAGATCGGCAACTCAAGATCAACTCTTGGGGTGAGACGTTGAAACATCTCTTGAGTTAGGACACGGGAGACACATCCAAAGCGATGGAGTGAAACAAACGATGAAGATTCACCTAGTGGCAATAATTCCACACCTAAGAAGATGGTGATTGATACCACCAGACGGGGCACCTTTAGGGAAGGTGACTCATAGAATTATTTATGTAAGTGGCAAAAAGAATTACTTTTGATATAGAGATCATTGAGATTCCCTATACCAGCCTAAGGCAAACACAATCGATCGTTTGACGGAGTCCGAAAGAATGACATACTCGTCCAGAATGGATGATGTGGACTATCTTGTTAAAGACAACACAAGGGATGATTTGGATATCATCGGAGATGGATGGGACCCATGGCAATTCCACTCCTGAGGATAATCCTGAACAGCAATGATTGAGAATGGTAACCCATGGAGAATTGGCACATTGGCTGTGCAAGCTGGGAGCAAAATGCAAATGCTGGGAATGATTCTGGTAACTGGAAAAAAACCCAACAGTAGAGAGTGAATCTACTCTTTGAGAGGTTATAGCATAACCAAGAACACTGGGAGCAATCCCGGTTAGTGCCAGTGATAACACCTAGTGCTTGAGCGTGCTCTCAAGAACTTGAGCATTCCCATATTCACCAAGGTTTTACCAATATCCGTGTCAAGGATCCTGGCAACATCACATACTACCATGATGAACAATGATGGATGATGCAGATGCAAAGGTAAGATAACGCTTTCTCAGATTCCACCTTAGCGGAGTCAAATGGCAAAATCTGGATGATCGACCGAGAGACATTTAGCACTTCGCTTCTAATGTTCTCCTTGATGTGTTAGCGAATCCATTCATAGATATGTTTGGTATCTTGAACATCAAGTAAAGGTCGGACTTCGGGAGCACAAGAATCCATAAGGGTCAATTGTTGGAGTAAATCCTACAAAATCCTTATGGGGAGATGGCCAACTTCTTCAATCAAGATACTACAAAAATAGGTCTTCCGGCTGGGTGTGTTGGCCACGACATCCACTTTACCGGTTATCGAGAGACCAATATTATAGTTCTTGCGAAAAGCTCCAACCATCATATCTGCCTGAGATTCAGTTCTGGTTGGTGTCAGGATATTCCAGACTCATCGGGTCTAGGAAAAAAAATGAAAGTTTACAACACAAATCGACGAGATGGCGTTGCGAGATTCTCGGGAAATGAACTACTATAGCAGCTCCAAAACATGAGCTGGTTCTGCTACATACGTGTGAACACGTTGTCCAAGACAAACATAACCACGTAGTAGTCTTACAATGAAACACTACCAAGTTCGGGTTGGGGAACCATCATCGAGGATAACGAAGTCCTTGCATAAGTCCGGATCTTAAGAATGAACTTCTTCTCCTAGGACAATCAATCAGTGGCTTGGTGTGCTAGGAATACATATAGAGTGAAGGTTGCAAGTCTCCAAACCATAGAATACTTCGCACGTATGCATGACTGACTTGGGATGATTCCACAGAAAGCAAAATAAACTTTCTCAAACTCACGGTGGCAACTTACATCAACTACACATGAATTAGGGAAAGTTTCTTCTCTCATCCAACATATACCTCATGAACGGGACACGAAGGCAATGCTTACCAAATTTCCAACACTAGCTTAATGTCCTACAAAATCATGGAGGAGATAAGGATGTTTGTTGATGGGCTCAACAACAATCCATCCAGATTTCCATGGAGATGGAATTCCATAATTATGTGAACAAGTGATAGTATTGGTCAGACCAAGAGATATAACGGTGTATGCTCGAGGGATCAACCACGAGTAAGACAACGTTACGAATATCATTGGTTCTGATTTGATTTGAGGATAGCCCACACTCAAATCAAAGTTTTGGACAAGACAATAGATCCACAAATGATCACGGGGATCAATTTGAGAAGATATCATCTATCTTCAATACACACACAAAAGATATCCCTTGGAAGGAACTAAGTCAGGCAAGCTTTTATCTTCCAACTCTCCAAGTTTTCATTTAGCTTAACCAACTAGCTCAAGGGTATGCAATACAGATTTCTAGAGAAGGATTGGTTACAAGAAACCAACTTGATCACGAGCTCAACATAGCGGTCAGGGGACAACCTGGAAATACTTCCGAGAAGATATTCGGAAAATCACGAACCATCGATATGTTACTAAGCTCGAGAACAATCTTGCTTTTCAGGGCAAGACGATATGATCAAATGAGCAAGGACTTAACAAAATCCTAACTCATCAATCAAGGAGTGCACCAGGAAAGTGGACTAGGTAGCACAATCAATCTTAGAATGGTGATTCAGTAATCGTCACGCTAAGAATGAAATTGTTGTCCTTTAACTACCAAGCAACGAAGTTGCTAGGAGTATTAATTTCACACATCACAATTCACTTGTCGGTATTCCGGTTACCATAACACGGAGACCGAGGAATGGACGACGATGGTGAGAAGTATTACTCTATCAAGAGTTCATAGGATGATGTGCAATTCCCCGGATATTCTTGACATAAAGATGGTAATACTCCAGGGTAGACCAGTTTAGAAGCTGGATTAGCATTCTTCATCTGCGAAGTACAACTTCTTTGACCAAATCCGGGATATGGATAGGGTACTGGAGTTTGTTTCTCCTAGTCATTCCGAGATAGAATGAATTGACGGATCACAAGAGTAAAAGGCATCGATGAACACGAGTGCACAACTACTCCTGACTATCAATTGATAGACGAGGATCGGAATATAACTAAAGGGGGACAACTCAGGGAACATATGATTGTCTGAGTTGTAGATGCATAGGTTAGTAGGTCGAACGAGTTCCACATATTTCTTCCGGATAACCCATGCAGAAAGATAGAATTGGCAGAGTCACAATACGAATGGAGTACTACTCAAGAGCACTCGGGTTGTGATCTTTTGGTTCAGAAGAGCTTCTGCCATGATAGTTCATGGTATTTGGAAGAAGGATATACCACGGACCTCGAGGACTATAACAAGGTTACTAATATCCTAAAGGGACGAGCAATTACTACCAACATGAAGTAGGTAGAAAGAATCTTGGGTTCAAGAACCCAGGAATAGAATACCTACCAACTAAATAGCATCACGGGATGCTTTCGAGAATAATGGCCAAAATCATCACACTGGAATATAAAACATTGCTGGATTACTGGGTGATCTTCTAAGATACTTAGGGTCATAATAATAACTCCAACATATGTGTTGAGGTAACAAAGTACCACAACTCACCGTCTAGTGTGGTTAATCTGGCCTAAAAGGACATTAAGAACAGGTAGGAATGATTTGCAAATGCATCAGATTGTTTAGAGACCTGGGATGACTCGGACAGCATAATGGCTGCAAATGCTCAAAAATACTTTTGAGATCCAAGCAAAAAGGGTAGCATATCCACTTAACATCATAATGTCAGGGTTCTGAGACCAACAGTTGAACAAACAGAAGTAGTAGAAACTGAGCTGAGGGTTGAATCCACAATAACGTGATCCTGATAAATAGAATGAGAATCCTTGTTCTTAATCCCCATAGAAAGAAGAAGGTGACTCAGATCAGAAGGTCATAGGGCAAAGGAGTAAAAAGAGCCTTACGTTCCCTTCCACAAACAATTCCCTTACATAACTAAAGAGTTTCTAGACACGACTTCGACCAGTTTGGCTTACTAATCCTACAGGCAGTCAGGCTCTGATACCAAAGCTGTCAGGACCCCGATCCTAAGTCACACGGGTCTAGCCTGCAACACATCATATCACTTTGCGGTCTCACGCACGGTATCCCCACGGGTGCCACCTTACCTGGCCCGGGACCGTTTGTGCATTTTGGCACACGTATATGATAGTGTCGCTAGCATCCATATGACAGAAAACCCGGGCCGACATGACTAGTTATAAACCAAAAGTGGCACTAAATTACAGGGACAGGCATACATGACCCAGCAACGAACGTGTCGGTCATCAACGTATGAACCCAAGTCGTAGCAAGCTACAAGGACTTAAAGGAACAACGCGTGACATTTCCCCTAAGGGACAGACACAGGAACGAAGAAGGACACATGCCGGCCAACCTAAGTGTTCCGGAGTAGTAGCAAGCTACCAAGGCTCAGTGGAAGCACTAGGAGACATTTCCATGTAAGGTAGGCTACCAAAGGTAAACAACTAGGTGTCGGATCCCACACATAGCAATACACATTACACGTACGCATAACATGCAAGTATGTGCTGTACAACAAGGCATCACAACATAACTCAACAACTCATATAGGTAAAGGCCCAGAAGAGCCATCATAGCATTTATTACAATCAGAGGTCACATGACCCAACATACAAAGCATACAGGCAACGGAAGCATAACATGTCTGAGTACAGACAACTACAAATGAAAAAGGCTGAGAAGCCTGACTATCTACAAGATCCTACAAGGGTACAAGATCGTAGCTGAGGTAACAAGATAAACGTCGAAGTCCACGCGGAACCACTAGCGAGACTGAAGTCTCTCTGCAAAACATAAATTAAGCAAACATGAGTAAAGGTACTCAACAAGACTTACATCAGATCTATCTACATATGCATCGGTATCAACAAAGGGGTGGTGGAGTGTGACTGTAGCAAGCCAGCTTTGACTCGGTGGCTATCCTGAACTACGACTACAAATAACTCTTTTGAGGTGGCGCACACGAGTCCACATATTCACCAATCAATACACCACTATGGATCCGCTCCCGTCTCCCTACGAGAAGGCCATCCATAGCACTCACGCTTATCTTGCGCGTTTTAGAGTATCCAATTTCACTTGTCTATGAACTGTAGAGGCAACCCAGAAGTCCATTTCCGCGGACACGGCTATTCGAATAGATTATATTTAACCCTGCAGGGGTGTACTTCTTCACACACGCTCTCACCACTTACCGCTGTTTACACGACATGTACTCGGCAACCTTCAAGCGGAGGCCCAGCGAGGGTGTCGGCCACGACCTGACTAACCACACAAGTCTCTCTTCCAGGTTTATCGCCTATTTGGGTTCCATCCGTGGGGAGATCCGGCCGGGGTGTCGCTCACGGCCCCAAACGATGTGTAAAGGGTTCCCGCATCACCAAACGGGCAATCGGTACACCGTGGCACGTACCTGCCGCATCACAGCCCACCCCGAGGGTCAGCGCTTCGCACGACCTCCAGTAAACTACAAACACCAGAAACTAGTTGCAACTCCTGGACAGAGATCATGTTGATTAATAAGTCGAGAGAGTCAATTAAGGATCCCAATGTGTGGTAGTAGCTGTTTCATGGACCAACCAACACAGAACTCAGTTCCTGAGGACGGCTGCAATGAGACAACCCACCATGTACTCCTACATGGCCTCTCATCGCTACCTTTACCAAATCGTGTTCACACACTTAGCTCTCAACAGTAGGACATGTTCACCACATTCCAATTCATCCCGGATGAATCAGACCTGACACAACTCTAAGCAATAGTAGGCATAACCAGAAAGCATGAATGAGTAGGCACAACATGGCTCAAACAACTCCTACTCACACTAGTGGGTTTCAACTATTTACTGTGGCAATGACAGGTCATGCAGTGGAAAGGGGTTCAACTACCGCAGCAGGTAACAGTTGAAGCGTTGTTGTCCTAATGTAGTAAAAGAGAGCAAGAGAGAGAGAGTGGGATTGTATCAGAATGCTCAATGGGGTTTTGCTTGCCTGGCACTTCTGAAGATAACAATGCGTCTTCATCGGTGTCATCGATCACATCGTCGGAACACGTCTACTGAAAGGGGACAAACATCGGCAACAGAGAAAGAACACAATCAATGCAATGCGACAATATGATGCATGATCATGACATGGCAAATGCTGTTGATTGAGCTAATGCAATTATCAACCATGTTAAATGAAGTTGGTTTGAATCAAAGGTTCAAATTCAAACTCCATATGTGATTATTTAAATGCCATTTAATTGATTTGACCTTATCAGCAGGTTTAACTTGTTCAAACATGCATGAAAATGCCATAAACAGATTCCTTGGATTTTTCTGATCATTTTTCATATATAAATTATTTTCATCTGAGCTACGGTTGATTTTATATGATTTTTAGAAGTTTTGGCTATTTTCTGAAATAAATAAATCATTTCTGATTTATTTAAAAACCCAGAAAACAAATACTGCATCAGCATGACGTCACTCTGGCGTCAGCATGTCAGCGGCTGGACTAAGTCAAACCTGACGTGTGGGGTCCACACGTCAGTGACACAACAGTTAAACAGGCTTAACTAAACTTAACAAAAGATTAAACTAAACTAAATAGGCACTGGGGCCCACAAGTTAGTGTCTCAACTAAATAGCTAAGTTAGATAACACTAATTTAAACTTAACTCTAATTCGTTAGGGGCCTGGGTCCACCTGTCAGTGACTCTAGGTTGGGTTAATTAGTCACTAACGACGATGCCACGTCAGCACGCCGGAGTTACTCGCCGGCGGCCTCAATCCGCGGCGGTGACTCGCCGGAGAGGGTCGGGTTTCGTGTACAAGGGGTGGTTTTGGGCGCGGTTAGTCCCGTTGGAAAGCTGGCACTCGGCCGCATCCAACGGTGCGAGCCGTTCGTCCTGGGTGGCCGGAAACAGCGCCGGCGGCGAGGTTTGCGGCGGCCGGAGCTCGGGTCTGTGCGGGTGCGGTGCTGCGGCTCGCAAACGGACTGATTATCGCGCTTGAGTTGCTCTACGGAACGTTGCGAGTGCAACAGACGTGCACGCGGGACCAAATGGTCACCGAGGCTACGCCGGCGATGAGCCCATGCGGCGGCGGCTACGGGAAGAAAGGGGGCGACGGCTACGGCGGGTTGCAGGCCACGGGAACAGGGGGGAAACGGCGGAGGGGCTCACTGCGAGGTCGAAGCGCAGCTCGGCGGCTCGGGGGAGGCGCTGGAGGCGACGGAGAGACGACGGCGATCTCGGACGGCCGCGGTTGAAGACGACGGTGGCGAGGGCGTTCGGGGGCGTCCGACGTCGCATAGGTACTTAGGGGGGCGTAGAAGACAGAGGCGGAGCTCGTGGACACTTTGCGGGGTCGTGGGGAGGGCTGTGGTCACGGTGGAGCTCGCCGGCGGCGACGGCTTCGTTCGATCGCCGCGTGAGAGAGAGACAGAGGAGGGAGGAGAGAGTAGCGATTG
>LR738713.1:322029308-322053625 GCA_902687465.1 Secale cereale
GATCAATTCTATAACATGGCACTTAAGCAAGAGGCAGCCCAGCTCAAGATGGAATCTTCCAAAAAGAGGATCAGAGACGTTGTTCACTCCTCCTCATCTTCTCAAGTGGTCGCAAAGCAACATAAGTTTTGGCTTCCACCTCCTCCAGTGATCCGAGCTCCCTACAACAACAACAACAAGAATTTTGGTGGTCGTGCTTTCTCCCACCCACCCAACCCAAGCAATCAGTCAAAGAACCACTTTCAAGCTTTAAAGTCAAGTGCTCCTTATTAACGTCCTCTCTCAGAAGTGGTTTGCAACAAGTGCACTCAGAAGGGTCATTATGCTAACAAGTGCCCCAACCCAAGGCGCATTCCGTCTCCTCCACCTGTCAGCACTGCTATTGTCAAGCATAATCCAAAGTCAGCAAGAGTGAATCTGATGGATGCAGCTCAAGCAGAGAATTCTTCGGATGTGATACTTGGTAATCTTCTAGTCAACCTTAAACCTGCTAAATTCTTGTTTGATTCTGGTGCATCATGTTCTTTCATGTCTCAACCTTTTGCATCCAAGCATAATGTTGACATCAAAAGTTTGCCAAGGGAATTATCAGTTGTTTCTCCGTGTAAACTAATGCACTCAAAAATATTTGCTCCGGATGTATCTATTCGCATGGGTGATTACCGTTTTCTGGCTTCTCCATTGTTCTCGGCAACTCCGACATTGATCTTATTCTTGGGATGGATTAGCTTTCTCAGCATGATGCTCACATTGATTGTGCAAATAAGGAAGTCAAGATTACTCATCCTAACGAAGATGTGATTATCTTCGCCTCTCGAGATAACACAATCAGGCTATTCTCTCTCAATGACAAGGGCGAGATTAATGCCATCTCTCAAATTCTGGTGGTTAATGAATACGAAGATGTTTTCCCTGAAGAGCTTCCAGGCATGCCCCCGCATCGTCAAGTTGAATTTGTCATTGAACTCGAGCCTGGTACTGAGCCAGCATGCCGGCGTCCGTACAAGCTCTCCCCTGAAGAGTTGAAGGAGTTGAAGAAACAGCTCGATGAGCAAGAGCGTATGGGTCTAATCAGGCCTAGCACGTCTCCTTGGGGCTGTGGTGTCTTATTTGTCAAGAAGAAGGATGGCACAGAGCGCCTTTGCGTTGATTACCGGCCATTGAACAAGAAGACAATAAAGAACAAGTATCCGCTCCCCAACATCAATGAATTGTTCGAGCAGCTCAAGGGAGCAAAAGTGTTCTCTAAGCTCGATCTCCGGATGGGTTACCACCAAATTCGCATTTGTGAAGAAGATATCCACAAGACTGCCTTCAGAACGAGCTACGGCTCCTATGAGTATACAGTCATGTCTTTTGGCCTCGCTAATGCTCCACCTACCTTCTCGAGAATGATGCACTACATATTCAACCCCTACACCAACGAATTTGTTCTTGTGTATCTGGAAGACATCTTGGTATTCTCCAAGAATGAAGAGGATCATGAAAAGCACCTCCGTTTGGTTCTCGACGGACTCCGTGAACATAAGTTCTATGCCAAGTTCTCCAAGTGCGAATTCTGGCTCGATAAGGTCTTGTATCTGGGCCATATCATCTCCACTGATGGTATTGCGGTAAACCCCGAGAAAGTTGAAGCAATTGTCAACTGGGAACCTCCTCAGAACGTCAAGCAACTCCGAAGCTTCTTTGGTCTTGCTAGCTATTGCAGAAGGTTCGTTGAGAACTTCTCCAAGATTGCCAAGCCTCTTTAGAACTTGCTGCAGAAGAATGTCAAGTACAACTTGTCTCCGGATTGTGATGTGGCATTCAAAACTCTCAAAGAAAAGCTCATCTCTGCTCCAGTTCTTACTCCTCCAGATGAGTCCAAGACCTACGAAGTATTCTGTGATGCTTCTCTTCAAGGACTTGGTGGTGTGCTAATGCAGGACAAGAAAATTGTGGCATACACTTCTCGTCAATTGAAGCCAAGTGAGAAGAACTACCCCACACTTGATCTCGAGCTAGCAGCTGTGGTACACGCTTTGATCACGTGGAGACACCTTCTGTTGGGCAGAAAAGTCGACATCTTCACCGATCACAAGACCTTGAAGTACATCTTCACACAGCCGAACCTGAACCTTCGCCAGACTCGTTGGGTTGAGATGATCCAAGCATCGAATACACACCTGGCAAGGCCAATGTCATTGCAGATGCCTTGAGCAGAAAGGCATATTGCAACAGTCTCCTTATCAAGTCGTTTCAGCCTGAGCTTTGTGAAGCATTCAGGAAGCTCAACCTCCAAGTGGTTCCGCAAGGTTTTCTTGCAAATCTTCAAGTTGCTCCTACCTTGGAAGATCAGATCCGTGAGGCCCAACTTAGTGATGCTATGGTGCAGAAAGTGAAACATGGTATTGCAAAGGGTACTCCAAAATACAAGTGATATCGCGTTGATGAGAGAGATACCTTGTTCTTTGAGGACAGACTTGTGGTTCCCAAGGGTGATCTCAGGAAGCTCATAATGAACGAAGCACATGACTCCCTCCTCTCGATTCATCCTGGAAGTTCCAAGATGTACCAAGACCTCAAGCAATCTTACTGGTGGACTCGCATGAAAAGGGAGATTGCCCAATTCGTGAATGAATGTGATGTCTGTAGAAGAGTGAAGGCAGAGCATCAACGTCCAGCCGGTCTTCTCCAACCTCTTCCTATTCCCGAGTGGAAATTCGACCACATTGAAATGGATTTCGTCACTGGCTTTCCCAAGTCCAAGAAGGGGAATGATTCTATCTTTGTGGTGATTGACAAGCTTACCAAAGTAGCTCACTTCCTTCCAGTCAAAGAATCCATCAATGCAGCTCAACTGGCAGAGTTGTACACTTCCAGAATTGTGTCCTTACATGGCATTCCTCAAGTTATATCCTCAGACCGTGGAAGTTTGTTCACATCAAAGTTCTGGGACTCCTTTTAGTCTGCCATGGGCACTAAGATCCGTTTCAGCACTGCATTTCACCCTCAGACTAGTGGTCAAGTCGAAAGAGTGAACCAGATTCTAGAAGACATGCTCAGAGCTTGTGTCATCTCTTTTGGCTTGAAGTGGGAAGATTGTCTCCCGTTTGCCGAGTTCTCTTACAACAACAGTTTCCAAGCAAGTGTCGGCAAAGCCCCATTTGAAATCCTGTATGGCAGAAAGTGCCGTACCCCTCTCAACTGGTCCGAGACTGGTGAACGTCAACTTCTTGGCAATGACTTGATCTCAGAAGCTGAAGAAATGTGCAAAGTCATACGTGAGAATCTCAAGGCTGCTCAGTCGCGTCAAAAGAGTTACTATGACGGCAAGCATCGTGATTTGGCTTTCAACAGTGGGGATCATGTCTATCTCCGTGTTTCTCCTATGAAAGGCACCCAAAGGTTTGGTATCAAAGGCAAGCTTGCTCCTAGATACGTGGGCCCTTTCAAGATCCTTGGCAAAAGAGGCGACCTAGCTTATCAACTTGAGCTCCCTTCCAACTTCGCTAATGTTCATGATGTGTTTCACGTGTCTCAGCTCAGCAAGTGCTTCAAGACACCTGAACGCACTATTCCATTTGAGAAGATTGATCTTCAACAAGACATGTCTTATCGAGAGCATCCTGTTGCTATTCTTGAAGAAACCGAGCGCAAGACCCGCAACAAGTCAATCAAGTTCTTGAAAGTTAAGTGATCACATCATACCGACTGAGAAGCTACGTGGGAACGAGAAGATCACCTTCATTCTGAGTAACCTTCCTTCTTCCAGTCCTAGATCTCGGGACGAGATCTTTTCGTAGTATAGGAGAGTTTGTAATGCCCCAGATGTAACACTTTCCCTATATGGCAATATATATAAACTTTGGCTTCATCAATTCCATTCCGAGTTCTTCTTCTTTTCAAGGTTTCGTCGTTTTGTTGTGTGCGTGTGTGATTTTCATCCATGTCATGTTATCATGTGCATTGCATTGCATTTGTGTTGTCACTTGCATCCGGTCTCACTCGTCTCTTCCCGTTGTCCGTTTCGAGTTCCGATGCTCTCACACGTGCCCGTGGCATCCCCGAGTCCTTATTTCGTGTGTGGCCGTGTAACGTTTCCGGAATGGCGTGAGACTTGTCGTGCAATGTTGTTTTGGTACGTGTAGGCCGCCTGCCAAGTTTCGTTGCGTTTGGAGTTCGTTTGGTCCTCCAACAGTTAACCTAGTGGGCTAAAAGAACCTCCTCTTTGAGGCCCAAGACCCCCTCCACAACAGCCCACCAACCCAGCACAACCTTTCCCATCAACTCGGTCGTCGATTTGTGATCGCGTGGCCGAAAACTGCTCCCCATTTGGACTCTCCTAGCTCCTTGTGCCTATAAAAACGTTCTCCTTGCC
The DNA here is from genome assembly GCA_902687465.1 of Secale cereale. Taxonomy (NCBI): domain Eukaryota; kingdom Viridiplantae; phylum Streptophyta; class Magnoliopsida; order Poales; family Poaceae; genus Secale; species Secale cereale. The sequence goes on from LR738713.1 coordinate 322,033,669, forward strand.
ATTTTTTCTTCCAAAACCCTAATTTCTTGCTCCTCCCGCAGCGTCGGACGTGTCCGTCCCTGGCCGGACGTGTCCGCCGCCGCCTTCGGCCTCTCCACGCCCGCCACATGGCACTCCGCCGCCGCGCGCGCCGCCGGCCCGCCGGGGCCCGGGTCGGGCCCCCTCGGTCCATCGCCTCCGCCCCGCGTTGTTTCCCTCCACCGCCGTCCTTCCCTAGCTCCGGCGGCTCGCCGCCGTCGCGAGGCACCGCCACCGTTCCGCCACCCGCAGGCGGCCGGAGCCCCGCCACCGCGCCGCCCGAGCTTCAAGGGTCGCCGGCCCCTCGCAGTCCCGCCGCCGGGCCGTGCACGCCGTCGGTCGAGGCCGCCCCGCCGGATCTGCAGTCGCCGGTCGCCGCCCCTCGCCGTGCCTCGCCGGCCTCCTCCGCCCAGCCGGTCCCTTACCGCCGCCCATAGCCGAGGGTCCCCGCCGGCCCAGCTCCATCGCCGGAGCAAGGCGCCGCCGCTCGGGCTCGATCCGATCTGAGCCGGATCGGTTGCTGCGAACCCTAGCGGTTCTCGGGCCCGACCCGCAACCGCAACCCGCGGACCCGCTTCGTCCGAACCGTTGACCCGGCCCGCAACCAGCGTTGACTCAGAGGTTTTTGTTTTTCCTAAGTCCTTTTGCATTTTAGTTGTCTGATGCATTATTGTGATGGCAATATCTCTTTGTGTGCATGTCCGATTTGTGCATATGATATGTCAAAATGATCGTGGTGATGTGTACTACGTTTGGTTCCATTGTGTCATGCTTGTTTGAGTCCATCTAGATGTCTTAATCTTCATGACAAGAGTGCTACATGATATAAACTGCTGCTACTAGTTATTTTCATGCCATGTTTGAGATGTGATAACTTGGTGCATGTTTATCCATATGAAGCAAATGAGATGTCAAAATGTTCATCATGAGATTCTCTACATGTTGGTTACTATAGCATGCATGTTAGAGTTCATATTGCCATGTTTATCTCTGTTGCAAAAGTGCATGTGGCTGTTAGGTTTTGTAACTTGTTACGAGATGCCTAGTTAAGGAGCTCGTTGCTATTGATGTGTTTGTCCCCATGTCGCATGCTCATATGTTTTAGATTCCCCATCATGTGATCTTTGCTGTGGTGCAAACCTTTTGCCATGTTATGCTTTAAGATGACTTAAACATGCTCACAAACATGCCATAAAAATGTTACTATCTTAACATTTAGTGAAATTTCACTAAGTCTGGAATCTGTAATATGCTATGTTTGCTTGTTGTCCTAGGCAAATCCATGTTAGTTTTGGGGTGGCCATTGATCATTCCTTGTTGTATATGTTGTTGGCTATCCATCCATGCCCTCACATGCTCATTTGGGTTGCTGTAGCATATTTAATTCTTGATCCCAAGTTGCTATAAAATATTACTGTCAGGTTTTTATTGTCATGATCAAAATGTTGTAGCTTGTTGCTATTGATCCATGCCTCCTATGGAGATGCTCCAATGGAATTGTTTGCTGTAGGATATGTTTACTTCATGTCCATGCTTCTTGTCACCATGTTTGAGAGCTGTAGAATATATATTTCTTGCTCCGAAGTTGCTATGTGGCTGTTAATTTCAGCTTTGCATTGTTTCTTGTTTCGGGTGTATCTTCTAGCCCGTAGCTCCGTTTTAAGCAAACTTTACACGAAACTTGACTAGAATTTCGTGTAGATTATCTTGGTGCATGTTAACTTGATGTTTAACAACTTTAACTTAAGGTTTGTTCAGATTTCGGACTAATTTCTAACTATGCATATGAGGACTTACCGGATTTTTCTTAAGTAGTTTCCGGTCTCATTTAAACCTGTTGTTTCTTGTGTTGTCTCCTTCTGCTTCCTACCTTGCCATGTTTTGCATCCTAAATAGACTTGTCTTGCATCCTACTTGCTTGAGCATATTGTCATGTTTCTTGTGTTGTTTCTCTGTGCTTCTTATGTTGTCATGTAGTGCATCCTAAGTGCATCTGCGGTGCTTCCTATGTGCATCATACATGCATCCTGTAGTTTGTGCATTGCACTGTGACGCCCGAGACCGACGTCCCAGAAGATTCCAGAAGATTCCAGATGTTCCGGTTTCATTTGTCTTGTGTTATTTATTTTTGCATTTCATCATGTCATCATGCCATCATGTCTTATTTAATCTTTGCATCTCAACCTAAATAAATCGTGTGGACCTTCGGTCCATTTAAATCGAGGGAAGGATGACTTCTCTTTATAACATATCCTCCTAATATAGGGAGCTATATTAAATATTCCAGTTGTTGGAATTAACCAACACACGTGCATAATTTTCCCCATGCTTTTCCTACTTCGAGTTTCTCCTTCAAAAACCTTGCCAATAATTCTTTTCCGTTGTTTCGAGGTTCCTCCGAAAATTCGAACATTTTTGGACACTTCAATAATCAAGTCTTAGTTCAAGCCCATTTGAATTAAATTCAAATATGTTTGAATTATATCTCGTTCATGCCTTTTATATTTTTCTCGGACCGTGCTCATTTTATGATGCCCAAGAAAAATAACCTCTTGTTCAACCTTTGTCTTAACCCTTCCTTCTCTTTTCTCTTCTTTCTATTTTTTTCCCTTTTCTTCTTTCCTTCTATTTTTATTTTTCTTCTTGGTAATAAGCAGAGCAGCCGCAGCTGAGGCCCAGCTGGGTGCCCAGCCAGGCTCCCAGGCCGGCCGACTCCCTCCCAGCGCCCAGCCGTCCCAACAGCACCGAGGCCCAGGCCCAGCCTCCTCGCTCGAACCCTAGCCAGCGAGCGACCACACCGCATCGCTCCTCGTCCCAGTCGCACCTCTCGCTACTCCCTCAGCCGCCGCCACCCATCGATCTTCATCCCCAGCGCCCGATCTCCCGTCCTCCTTCCCCCGCTGGATCCCGTCGCCTCCCCTTTTCCCTCGAACGCCACCAGCCCCGAGACTCCCTGCATCGGCTCCTCGCTCCTCTCCTCCTTCGGCCGTCGCCGCGCCTCGACGTGGTCGCCCTGCCTTCGCGCCAAGGCCAGGAGCCCCGTCCTCCACGCCCCGAGCACTCCAAGCCGCCAGCATCGCCAGGTCGCCCGTAGGCCCCGCGCGCCGCGACCTCCTTCCTCCACAGGAGCCGCGACCACCTTCCCCCGTGCGGCCCCCTTCACCAGCAGCCGCCGGTCGCCGCGGGGATCCCCTCCGGCCGCCCCTTCCGTCCACCGCGTCGTGCCTCTCCATCACCAGGTTGCCGGCCTCCCCTCGGTCTTCCTCCTGGCCGCGACCTCCCTCCGGTCTTCTCCAGCGCCGTGGCCTCTCCAGCGCCGCGGCCGGAACCCGCCAGGGCCTCAGCCGCCGCCTCGCCATCTCCTGCGCGCGGGCCGGCCAGGAGCCCGAGCCCTCGAGCAGCACCTCCGTCGCAGGACCAGCAGCCCCGAGCAGCCTCCGCGTCTCTCCTCCTTGTCGTGACCGTGACCGAAACTGCTATGTTTTGTTTGTGTTGTTGTTGTTGTTTTTTCATCAAGTGCATCGCAGGCAAGACCGGTCTCCGAACGTCATGAACAACTTCATGAACAAGTACCGCTACCGATGACTTGAACGTCTACGGATACCCGAACGCCTACGACCCGTGTACGACTACCGTCGCCGGAAGCATCAAGTACCACTACGAACCGTGTACGAGACCGACGCCAAGTTCCACGACGTGACAAGTACCTTGACGCATGAGGACCAAGTACCCCTACGGCAAGTACCACGACGTCGACGACCCTCAAGTTCGACTACACGGCGTAACGTCAAGTACCACTACGTCGCGAGAACCGAGTCCGGCAAGACCGCTACGAGAACGACTACACGATGTGTCAATGTTCCTCCGGTGTCCCGAGGACCGAGTACCCCTACCGATGCGCCAAGTACCTCTACGGAACGAACGTGTACGACCACCTTCGGTGAAGAAACGAGTACAACTACTTCCTCTCCGAACGGAACGTCTACTTCCGCTACCGTCGCCCCGTGTACCACTACTTCCCTGTACGGAACGACTACTTCGTTGACAACCTCGTGAACCACTACTTCCACTACGACTCGAACCGCCCCATGAACGATTGTTCCGAAGGTATAACCCTGAGACGATGACCCGTGAACGCTTGTGCATGTGTTGTATGAGATGTTACCCTTGTGTGCATCGTGCCCGTCTCATCTTTTGTCGTGTTCCTCGGTTGCCTCGTCGCCGACCCGTGAGAACCCGGTGACGGGATCACCCCACCTTTCATCTCGTTTGGCTCGTTCACTCCACCTTTGCTTTTGCACCGGTCTCTCAACGAGAAACCGGAACCGAGATGTTGCGTTGCATCATTTTCGGATCGTTGCCGTGGCACCCTTTCTTTCCACCACGATGACAAATGCTTCATATCTTCTTCATGTCAACCTTTTAATAAACTTGCATAAACTTGATCATGTCATCCGCATCATGTTAACAACATTATAATGTGTGAATTGTTGTTGCTTTAAATTACTAAACATGCTCATGGGGATTTTCCAGGAATTATTGTTGTTGTTATTTCCGGCCTCATTTAAAATGCCTAAATAGTGTAGTTTTATTATGCTTCGCCTCTTGCCATGTTAAAAACATTTAATCTTGTCTTGTAAATAAACAAGAGTCAATTAAATAAATAACATGTGGGGTTTTCGTCAATATGCAACTCGTTGCATATTGAGCTCCATTTAACTTGTAGTACTTGTTTGTGCATTTGCCATGCCATGCATATTTAAACCGGACATGCATCATACTTGGATGTGCATCGTATGCCATGTCTATGCTTGTGTGTTTACCGTGTTGTTTGCTTCTTTCCGGTTGCTTCTCTTGTTAGCTTCGGTTTCGTTCCGGAGTTGTGAGGATTCGCTCGACTGTTGCTCCGTCTTCTTCATGGATCCGTTCTTCTTCCTTGCGGAATCCCAGGCAAGATGATCATACCCTTGGATACCTTTACTACCATTGCCATGCTTAGTTGTCTCAATGCTGTCGTTACATGTCGCGCTACCCATCTTTTATGTCAGCCTCTCCTTGTTGCCATGAAACCTCTAACTTTGACACCTTCCTAGCAAAACCACTATTTGGCTATGTTACCTGCTTGCTCAGCCCCTCTTATAGCGTTGTTAGTTGCAGGTGAAGATGAAGTTCGTTCCAGGAGGGAACTTGTTGTTGGTATATCACAATATCTATAATTATTATTAACACACCTATATACTGGGCATGGGTGGAAGGCTTGGCCTTTTGCTCGGTGTTTTGTTCCACTCATGCCACCTTAGGCGTAGATAAACCGGCATTATGTTCCTTGATTTTGCGTTCCTTACACGATGGGTGGATGGGGACCCCTTGACAGTTCGACTTTGAATAAAACTCCTCCAGCAAGGCCCAACATTGGTTTTAATTTGCTCATAATAACAACTTAATTAATTAATTAAATTGCATAGGGGGTCGCACCCTCGGTTTCTTAATTCTACATAGCAAGGGGGGCCAGTGCTGATGGTGTTGGTCCCAAACTAGAGCCACTTGCGGTGCCACCCAGTTATCTGGGGTCTTCGGTTGCTGTACGTATTGCTCATCCGGACGTGGCCTGAGACGAGATACGCGCGGCTACTATCAGGGTGTCGGCACGCCGGGAGGTCTTGCTGGACTTGTTTTACCATTGTCGAAATGTCTTGTGCTACCGGGATGCCGAGCCTGATCGGATTTTCCCTAAGATAAGGGGTGATGATATTATATTTATCACTTCAGCTAATCGTGAGAGCTTGTGATGGGCTAAGTTGGGACACCCCTGCAGGGTTATGATCTTTCGAAAGCCGTGCCCGCGGTTATGTGGCAGATTGGAATTTGTTAATGTCCGGTTATAGAAAACTTGACAGAGGATCCGAAGTAAAACACACAACTGTGTGAGTAACCGTGACTGTCTCTTTTCACTTTGAGAAGAGAACACGGTGGGGTTATGTTTGACTCGTATGTAGTTCAGGATCTTTAGCGATCACTACTTTTGCGACCGTTTGCGTAGATGCTCTTCTTATTCTGGTACTCGTAAGCTAGCCACCATATTATGCTTAGCCGCTGCTGCAACCTCACCACTTTACCTCTTCCTACCCATAAAGCTTTGCTAGTCTTGTTACCCATGGTGATGTGATTGCTGAGTACTCGTGGCTCACATTTACTACAGCACCAGATGCAGGTTCAGCCGAGTTGATGCAGAAGCTGGTTCAAGTTCTACACTGGGAGCTCGTTGAAGAGTGGCCTTATGCTTGTGACGTTGTCGACGATCAGTAGTGGTTTCTACTAGGATTCGATCCTGACCTGTGGCTTTATGTTGTTTTGGTATCTTTCTTTTGGATCTTCACCCGTAGTCGGGTTGTGATGTTTTGAATGATGTTTTGCTCATGTAATGTATTGTGTGAAGTGGCGAGTGTAAGCCAACTATCTCCTTTTGCAATTTAATCCCTCTTTTACATGAGTCGTGCAAAGATACCAAACTTGAGATCATTCTAGGATGGGCTTATACCTTTAAGTCGTGCCTCAACACGTAGGAGGTATAATCCCATCCTGGGCATTACAAGTTGGTATTCAGAGCCTTCTCCGACCTAGAAGCCCCCACTGATTGATCGAATCGTTGACGGTTGATTCTTGGCACACACTTGAAAATGTTTTGAGTCCTATATATATATATATATATATATATATATATATATATATATATATATATATATATATATATATATATATATATATATCGGAGAGTAGGATTTCTTTTGCTCCTTTTCACTCTGGTGAGGACTCCTGATGACTAGTCTTGTCTCTTCTACTTTCAAAAATTGCACCAAATTTTTTTTAGGATCACACGAGTATTGTTTGGATTGTTTCGATGTCTTTGTGACGAGAACATTGTTCTCAATGCCTCCTGTCATTAGGGGTTGTGGCAGTGTCCCGGGGAGTTGAGCTCCGAGGTGTTGTCGTCACAAATCCATCGCGGCAGTACTAGAATACTTAAGATGGCCGACATCGAAAACTCTCCTATGCGGTTAGTGGCAAGATAACCCCGACATCACCCAGTACTGGAGGTACTTCGGGAGTATTGCCATAGCTTGTATAGTGGATGTGTTTCGAAGGTCCGAGGTAAACGGTTTCCGAGAACAACTGGTTATGTTTTGAAGGATGGATACAGCTGGATGTAGGATTAGAGTTGAGTGCGCGGTGCTTCCCCTGTATCCCTAACACCTGATTGCATAACTGGAAACTTTCGGAAATTAATAGGTGGGTTCATCCAGTAGTTCTAGGCATTCTTCCAACGGATGCACGATATGAAGTTTGGGGTTCTACATTGAGTGAAGTGGTTTTATGGGCTTGTTCCGATCGGGAGTTGCATCTTAAAGGGTCCTTGGCTATGCTGATCCGGGGATTGCAAAACCCTTTTGTAACACGTTCCATGAGCTTTCAGCACGAATATGTCGAACGAAGCTTCTATCTTGTATTTGTTCTATCTGTTCCATGTTCCTTTTTTATTTACTCTTTTGTTCTCCCTAGTGGCTTCTCGACCATTTGATGTACCTACGGAATTCATTCGTTCAACTCTTTGTTCGGATAGATATGTGCAACATAATCTTCTTCATAAACACATCTATCCTTTGTGTTGATTTGATTCTGGTATTCGAGTTGCTTCGATGTCAAATGTTGATTCCATACCTTCCTAATCGGTGTTCTCATATTTCTATGGGAGTGCTAATTCTTCTTGACCATCGAGATTTTCATGTTAATCCTTTCCAACCAGTGTGCTTTCTCTTCAAGTTATTCCTTACGGACACCGTTGAGAATCTGACGATTTGTCTGTTTCAATCATCTCAAGTTGTCTTTGTTTTACCCACCCTCCCACCCTTCTTCTTCTCAGGGCCAAAAATTCTTAATCAAATATCCATTTTATTCATGTGATATTTCTTCATTCATTTTCCTTCAATGTTCTTATCCGGTGAGTTATCGTGAAGTTGCTCAAGAACTTCAAGTTCATCATTCTTTTGTTCTCAAATTCTGCCGGTGGATGTAATTCAAGATTATGGTGTTGATCTTATTCCTTCCCTCATTTCACAATGCTTTCTTATTCCGGTGCACCAATTAATCATTCTCCTCTTGTTATTCATATCTGGAGTGCTGAAGATTCATAATTCCATTCTTATCCCGTTCAACTATTTTGAGGATTGTTATCTTATTCAAGCCATTTAATTCAACCGGTGCTATATCTCTTAAGCAATCTTTTCCAACGGTGATTTCTTTTGAGTGGGCCCTAACCCACAGGTCTTTTCCCAGGATCTTACCTGACTCTTCTATTTTCTGGAGTTATACTCAAATTCTTTTGAAAGTGTGACGTAAGAATGATTCCCATCAGTCACATGCCTTCTCCAAGATCGCTTTCAAATTCTTTTCATCGTTGGTTCAACCTTTGTAATTCTTCATTCCGTAGTGCTCATCAATTATTATGGCTTTTATCGTCTTCATTCTCAACATTAGGAGAAGTGTTTCTATTAAATCTTGGCCCGTTCTCTCAAGATTTGTGGTTCTAGCTTCATGCCATCCTCATTATTGTTCAGATTGTGAGGAATTATTTTCATAACCATCTGAAGCATTTCATGAATTCTTTTCCTTGTGTTCCTCCGAAGGCCATCAATTCAGAATATTTCTTCGTTCTCAGTTTTCAACTTCGTCCTCCAAATATTCTTCATTGATGTCTCTTCGTTCGTCTCCATATTTTTTACGGTGGCTCGTTTGTAATCGTTTTAATTCATTTGTTCTTTTCTTAATCCTACCGGTGGATCGTTCAAGATTTATCCAAGGTTGTACTAGATCTCTCTTTAATTTTTTGCAACGAGAATAAGTAGTATGCCAAATCCTTTGGTTGTCATCAATTTAAATTGGTGAAGGAGATGCATAACATAATTCTTATTCTTATTCCTTCAAGGTGATTTAATTCTTTTGCCTGGAGCGTGTTCATCATATCATATCCTTGGTCCTAAGTTGTTCATCTTGTTTTTCGGAGCTTCAAGTTATTTCAATCTTATCATTTCAAAGCTCTATCTAATTCATCGAAGGCCTTGAATCTTATTCTTTTCATCTTTCACTTCCCATGCTTTTCATTACCGGAGTTTTCATGGTGGTTCATCAAGATTTAATTCATCCTCGAAGTCTTCATCAAGATTCTTGTTCGAGCTCAAGCATTCTTCATCATGCTTCCAATTGCAATTCTTTCTACCTTATCTTCAGATGGTGTTATGTCATTTTGACAATTCCTTCATGTTTCATGATTCACGAGTTGCCAGGAATGAGATATTTAAAACCCATCATTTTCTTTGTTCAGGAGATCTTTTCAACCCATCATTTTATTTCTTGGAGTTATCTTGGGTTGTTGTTCACCTAAAAGCTTTCCTCGAGAATTGTTGCTATTATGGTGCTTATAAATGACCCAGTTTCTTCATTTATCCTCTTGCTGAAATAAGTTTATCGTCTCCTTGTTGATCTCAATCCAATTAATTGTTTAAGTTAGTGGCTGGTTGTCACCTCATAATTTTGAGATGTTTTCCATAATCCCACATGAAGCTTATTCTTTTCGTTGTTGATTTTTCCAACAACTCCGTTCAACCCTTCTTCGTAAGGATGCCCTTTCAAATTCAATTTTAAGAGAGGTTGTCATTTTCTTCTCCGTTCTTTTCTTGCCAACGATCTATATGCTATTCTTTCATTCCGGAGGCACTGTAATATTGCTCTCTTCGTCCCATCATCTCGTTTTATCGAGATCATGTTCTTTCCCTTGCTTATCATTTAACCGGAGTGTTGTATTCTTCATTCAAGTAACCTCATCTTATCAAGTTTTGCCTCTCTTTTAACCGGAGTGCTATCTGAGTCCTTCTTACCATTTGTGCCTTTCATTAAATTGTTTCGGAGGCAATATGTTGTTGTTTTCATCAAGTATCATCTCAACTTGGCAAGTTCATGTTAATTTCTTCCAATTTCAGACGGAGTGCTATCCAAATTCTGTCATTCTTATTCCTTGGCTATACCCTTGCAGTTTCATATTCTTTAGGTCCATGAGCTCTTGTTTCATGTCTTTCAACCTACAAGGTTCTCTTAATGTTACTTGTTCCTTTTTCTAACGGAGTTTTCATATTCGTTCATCTCCGTTGTATTCTTCTTTCTTTTGTTCAACCTCTCAAGGTTCATTGGTTTCACTCGTCTGTCAAAGAAGCAACTTTGTTTTACCTCTTCCTCTTCCGTTTTTACCCGGTGATATCTCTAGGATCTCGGGTCGAGATCCTCTGTTAGTGTGGGAGAGTTGTGACGCCCGAGACCGACGTCCCAGAAGATTCCAGAAGATTCCAGAAGATTCCAGATGTTCCGGTTTCATTTGTCTTGTGTTATTTATTTTTGCATTGCATCATGTCATCATGCCATCATGTCTTATTTAATCTTTGCATCTCAACCTAAATAAATCGTGTGGACCTTCGGTCCATTTAAATCGAGGGAAGGATGACTTCTCTTTATAACATATCCTCCTAATATAGGGAGCTATATTAAATATTCCAGTTGTTGGAATTAACCAACACACGTGCATAATTTTCCCCATGCTTTTCCTACTTCGAGTTTCTCCTTCAAAAACCTTGCCAATAATTCTTTTCCGTTGTTTCGAGGTTCCTCCGAAAATTCGAACATTTTTGGACACTTCAATAATCAAGTCTTAGTTCAAGCCCATTTGAATTAAATTCAAATATGTTTGAATTATATCTCGTTCATGCCTTTTATATTTTTCTCGGACCATGCTCATTTTATGATGCCCGAGAAAAATAACCTCTTGTTCAACCTTTGTCTTAACCCTTCCTTCTCTTTTCTCTTCTTTCTATTTTTTCCCTTTTCTTCTTTCCTTCTGTTTTTATTTTTCTTCCTGGTAATAAGCAGAGCAGCCGCAGCTGAGGCCCAGCTGGCTGCCCAGCCAGGCTCCCAGGACGGCCGACTCCCTCCCAGCGCCCAGCCGGCCAAACAGCACCGAGGCCCAGGCCCAGCCTGCTCGCTCGAACCCTAGCCAGCGAGCGACCGCACCGCATCGCTCCTCGTCCCAGTCGCACCTCTCGCTACTCCCTCAGCCGCCGCCACCCATCGATCTCCATCCCCAGTGCCCGATCTCCCGTCCTCCTTCCCCCGCTGGATCCCGTCGCCTCCCCTTTTCCCTCGAACGCCGCCAGCCCCGAGGCTCCCTGCATCGGCCCCTCGCTCCTCTCCTCCTTCGGCCGTCGCCGCGCCTCGACGTGGTTGCCCTGCCTTCGCGCCAAGGCCAGGAGCCCCGTCCTCCACGCCCCGAGCACTCCAAGCCGCCAGCATCGCTAGGTCGCCCGCAGGCCCCGCGCGCCGCGGCCTCCTTCCTCCACGGGAGCCGTGACCACCTTCCCCCGTGCGGCCCCCTTCACCAGCAGCCGCCAGTCGCCGCGGGGATCCCCTCCGGCCGCCCCTTCCGTCCACCGCGCCGCGCTTCTCCATTACCAGGTCGCCGGCCTCCCCTCGGTCTTCCTTCTGGCCGCGACCTCCCTCCGGTCTTCTCCAGCGCCGTGGCCTCTCCAGCGCCACGGCCGGAACCCACCAGGGCCTCAGCCGCCGCCTCGCCATCTCCTGCACGCGGGCCGGCCAGGAGCCCGAGCCCTCGAGCAGCACCTCCGTCGCAGGACCAGCAGCCCCGAGCAGCCTCCGCGTTTCTCCTCCTTGTCGTGACCGTGACCGAAACTGCTATGTTTTGTTTGTGTTGCTGTTGTTTTTTCGTCAAGTGCATCGCAGGCAAGACTGGTCTCCGAACGTCATGAACGACTTCATGAACAAGTACCGCTACCGATGACTTGAACGTCTACGGATACCCGAACGCCTACGACCCGTGTACGACTACCGTCGCCGGAAGCATCAAGTACCACTACGAAACGTGTACGAGACCGACGCCAAGTTCCACGACGTGACAAGTACCTCGACGCACGAGGACCAAGTACCCCTACGGCAAGTACCCCGACGTCGACGACCCTCAAGTTCGACTACACGGCGTAACGTAAAGTACCACTACGTCGCGAGAACCGAGTCCGGCAAGACCGCTACGAGAACGACTACACGATGCGTCAATGTTCCTCCGGTGTCCCGAGGACCGAGTACCCCTACCGATGCGCCAAGTACCTCTACGGAACGAACATGTACGACCACCTTCGGTGAAGAAACGAGTACAACTACTTCCTCTCCGAACGGAACATCTACTTCCGCTACCGTCGCCCCGTGTACCACTACTTCCCTGTACGGAACGACTACTTCGTTGACAACCTCGTGAACCACTACTTCCACTACGACTCGAACCGCCCCGTGAACGATTGTTCCGAAGGTATAACCCCGAGACGATGACCCGTGAACGCTTGTGCATGTGTTGTATGAGATGTTACCCTTGTGTGCATCGTGCCCGTCTCATCTTTTGTCGTGTTCCTCGGTTGCCTCATCGCCGACCCGTGGGAACCCGGTGACGGGATCACCCCACCTTTCATCTCGTTTGGCTCGTTCACTCCACCTTTGTTTTTGCACCGGTCTCTCAACGAGAAACCGGAACCGAGATGTTGCGTTGCATCATTTTCGGATCGTTGCCGTGGCACCCTTTCTTTCCACCACGATGACAAATGCTTCATATCTTCTTCATGTCAACCTTTTAATAAACTTCCATAAACTTGATCATGTCATCCGCATCATGTTAACAACATTATAATGTGTGAATTGTTGTTGCTTTAAATTACTAAACATGCTCATGGGGATTTTCCCGGAATTTTTGTTGTTGTTATTTCCGGCCTCATTTAAAATGCCTAAATAGTGTAGTTTTATTATGCTTCACCTCTTGCCATGTTAAAAACATTTAATCTTGTCTTGTAAATAAACGAGAGTCAATTAAATAAATAACATGTGGGGTTTTCGTCAATATGCAACTCGTTGCATATTGAGCTCCCTTTAACTTGTAGTACTTGTTTGTGCATTTGCCGTGCCATGCATATTTAAACCGGACATGCATCACACTTGGATGTGCATCGTATGCCATGTCTATGCTTGTGTGTTTACCGTGTTGTTTGCTTCTTTCCGGTTGCTTCTCTTGTTAGCTTCGGTTTCGTTCCGGAGTTGTGAGGGTTCACTCGACTGTTGCTCCGTCTTCTTCATGGATCCGTTCTTCTTCCTTGCGGAATCCCAGGCAAGATGATCATACCCTTGGATACCTTTACTACCATTGCCATGCTTAGTTGTCTCGATGCTGTCGTTACATGTCGCGCTACCCATCTTTTATGTCAGCCTCTCCTTGTTGCCATGAAACCTCTAACTTTGACACCTTCCTAGCAAAACCATTGTTTGGCTATGTTACCCGCTTGCTCAGCCCCTCTTATAGCGTTGTTAGTTGCAGGTGAAGATGAAGTTCGTTCCAGGAGGGAACTTGTTGTTGGTATATCACAATATCTATAATTATTATTAACACACCTATATACTGGGCATGGGTGGAAGGCTTGGCCTTTTGCTCGGTGTTTTGTTCCACTCATGCCACCTTAGGCGCCGATAAACCGGCATTATGTTCCTTTATTTTGCGTTCCTTACACGATGGGTGGATGGGGACCCCTTGACAGTTCGACTTTGAATAAAACTCCTCCAGCAAGGCCCAACATTGGTTTTAATTTGCTCATAATAACAACTTAATTAATTAATTAAATTGCATAGGGGGTCGCACCCTTGGGTTCTTAATTCTACATAGGAGGGGGGGGCAGTGTTGATGGTGTTGGTCCCAAACTAGAGCCACTTGCGGTGCCACCCAGTTATCTGGGGTCTTCGGTTGCTGTACGTATTGCTCATCCGGACGTGGCCTGAGACGAGATACGCGCGGCTACTATCAGGGTGTCGGCACGCCGGGAGGTCTTGCTGGACTTGTTTTACCATTGTCGAAATGTCTTGTTCTACCGGGATGCCGAGCCTGATCGGATTTTCCCTAAGATAAGGGGTGATGATATTATATTTATCACTTCAGCTAATCGTGAGAGCTTGTGATGCGCTAAGTTGGGACACCCCTGCAGGGTTATGATCTTTCGAAAGCCGTGTCCGCGGTTATGTGGCAGATTGGAATTTGTTAATGTCCGGTTGTAGAAAACTTGACAGAGGATCCAAAGTAAAACACACAACTGTGTGAGTAACCGTGACTGTCTCTTTTCACTTTGAGAAGAGAACACGGTGGGGTTATGTTTGAATCGTATGTAGTTCAGGATCTTTAGCGACCACTACTTTTGCGACCGTTTGCGTAGATGCTCTTCTTATTCTGGTACTCGTAAGCTAGCCACCATATTATGCTTAGCCGCTGCTGCAACCTCACCACTTTACCTCTTCCTACCCATAAAGCTTTGCTAGTCTTGTTACCCATGGTGATGGGATTGCTGATTCCTCGTGGCTCACAGTTACTACAACACCAGATGCAGGTTCAGCCGAGTTGATGCAGAAGCTGGTTCAAGTTCTACACTGGGAGCTCGTTGAAGAGTGGCCTTATGCTTGTGACGTTGTCGACGATCAGTAGTGGTTTCTACTAGGATTCGATCCTGACCTGTGGCTTTATGTTGTTTTGGTATCTTTCTTTTGGATCTTCACCCGTAGTCGGGTTGTGATGTTTTGAATGATGTTTTGCTCATGTAATGTATTGTGTGAAGTGGCGAGTGTAAGCCAACTATCTCCTTTTGCAATTTAATCCCTCTTTTACATGAGTCGTGCAAAGATACCAAACTTGAGATCATTCTAGGATGGGCTTATACCTTTAAGTCGTGCCTCAACACGTAGGAGGTATAGTCCCATCCTGGGCATTACATGCACCTTGTTTGATTTCGTGCCTCGTGTGTTCTTGTGTTGAGTAGAGCCGGAAGCCGAGACCGAGTATGAGAACGAGGTTACTACCAAGGTTGAGAACGAGGAGCCGTCTTACGATCCCATCAACGAATCGACATGCAAGATGACCTGACCCAGATATCATTACTATCTTTGCCTATTGCTAGAAGTCTCGCTCTTTAGCTTATTGCCTCGATGCCCATGTTTGTTTGTCAGCCTCCTATTGTAACCATGATTCTGTTTTACCACCCAACCTATGCAAACCTTTGATTGGCTACGTAGGCTTCGCTCAGCCCCTCTTATAGCATTGCTAGTTGCAGGAGAAGATTAGAAGATTCTTTCTTCATGTTGAAGTATATGTTGGGATATCACACTATATAAATTCTTAACTAAATCATCTATATATTGGTAATGGGTGGAAGGCTAAGCCTCTTGCTTGGTGATTTGTTCCACTCATGCCGCCCTAGGAACCGTATAAACCAGTGTTATGTTCCTTGATTATGTGTTCCTCACACAGTTGGGGTTATGGGACCCCCTCGATAAACCGCTTAGCGCTAAGTCTTTTCCAGCAAGTCCCAACATTGGTACTATTTTCCTAAACAACTAAAAACTTGCATAGGGAGTTATAAACCCTCTTCTTAATCAACAACCCGGGCTAGTGCTCCACATGAGTGTTGGTCCAAACCGGGGGTTATGCGGGGCCACCCTGGGGGAACCCGAGGGCTGGTAAAAACCTGTGGGATCACCCATCTGGTCGTGGCGTGAGACGAGATACGCGCGGCTACTATCAGGGTGTCGGCACGCCGGGAGGATTTGCTGGATTAGTCTTACCTTAGTTGGAGTATCTTGAGCACGGGATTCCGAGGATACTCGGGCCTTCCCACCTTGGAGTTGCGACTCCGCGGATCGTGGGCTTGTAATGGGCCAAGTTGGAACACCCCTGCAGGGTTTTGATCTTTCGAAAGCCATGCCCGTGGTTATGTGGTAGATGGGAATTTGTTAATATCCGGTTGTAGAAAACTTGACACCATGTTCAGAACACACTACTAGCGTGAGTACCGTGACGGTCATTTTCTGAAAGGGGTTCGGGAAGTGAACACGGTGGGGTTATGTTTGACGTGCTTAGATAGGATCACTTCGTGATCACCTTGTCGCTCGTGGCACTTCTCTTCTCACTCTTATTACGTAAGTTAGTGCTAGAGCAGCTGCAACCTTTTATCTTTCTTCAGCCTTGTTCCACACCCAAGGCTTAGATAGTTCTGCTACCCGGGAACGGGATTGCTGAGTCCTCTAGGGCTCACAGATTCTACACCACACTAGATGCAGGTACCATGGTGAACTACTCAGGTGACGACACAGAGCTGTACTAGGAGTACGATGAAGAACGTAGCCGATACTATGTGCACTATCCCGATGATCAGTAGTGGTTTCTACTAGGGGCGATTCGAACCTGTGGTTTTATGTATTTGGTATCTTTCATTTGGATCTTCACCCGTAGTCGGTTTGTGATGTTATTTGGATGATGTTTGACTATGTAATGAATTGTGTGACGTGGCGAGTGTAAGCCAACTATCTCTTTTTCTTTTCATCCCTATTTTTACATGACATGTGCAAAGATACCGAACTTGAGATCACTCTAGAATGGGCTTATACCTTTAAGTCATGCCTCGACACGTAGGAGGTATAGTCCCATCCTGGGCATTACACCAGGCTCCGGCATGGGCATAGCATACCGTCCGATTTCTCCAAGAAGGGGAGCTTCCATAGGAGCAGGAAGAAGCGGAGAAAGTAGCCAATCGGTCTGCCATGTATCAGTTTGTCGATGACATCCTATACAGAAAAAGGCCGAACGTCGTGAAATTGAAGTGCATTCCCCGGGAGGAAGGACTAGAGCTGTTGGCAGAGATACACGGAGGCATATGTGGCTCCCACATAGGGTCAAGGGCCCTTGCCAGCAAGGCATTCCGGCAAGGTTTCTTCTAGCCCACTACCCTCCAGGATGCAATGGCACTAGTAACCAAGTGTGAAGCATGTCAGTTCCATTCAAAGAAGCTTCATCAACCAGCTCAAGCTCTCCATACAATCCCTCTTTCCTGACCATTCTCGGTTTGGGGGCTCGACATACTAGGCCCCTTTCACCGTGCTGTCGGAGGCTTTGAGTACTTTTAAATTGTGATCGACAAGTTCACAAAGTGGCCAGAGATGGAAGCAGTGAGAAAGGTGGCAGCACAATCAGCCATCAAGTTCTTCAAGGGTCATCCGTTTTGGTGTACCAAACAGAGTCATCACCGACTACGGCACGCAGTTCACAAGCCGCACCTTCATGCAGTACATTCAAGACCTCGGCAGCAAGGTCTGTTTTGCTTCTATTGCGCATCCTCGAAGCAACGGCCAGGCAGAGAGGGCAAATGCTGAAGTACTGCAAGGCCTCCGGACAAGGACTTCTGACAAGCTGCACAAGTGCGGAAGGCGCTGGACTGATGAATTGCCCATGGTTCTTTGGTCAATCAGAACGACACCAAATCGAGCCACCAGCCAGACACCCTTCTCCGTCGTTTATGGGGCGGAATCAGTTCTCCCCACTGAACTCACATACGGGTCACCCCGAGTGCTCGCTTATGATGAGCTTGAGCAAGAGCAACTGCGGCAAGATGACGCAATGATCCTCGAGGAAGATCATCTTCGGGCGGCCGTGCAAGCGGCATGATACTAGCAAGCCTTGCGCCGCTATCATAGCCGCAAGGTTCATGCCCGAAGCTTTGAGGAAGGCGACCTTGTTCTTCGGCGCGTTCAGTCGGCCAAGAATTCAAACAAGTTGACGCCGAAGTGGGAAGGCCCTTATCGAGTAATACGAGGCACTAGGAATGGCGCAGTCCGCCTGGAGACCGAAGATGGTATTCCAGTGAGTAACTCCTGGAACATTGAACATCTTCGCAAGTTTTACGCGTAAGGCGCGGTTGTCGGGCTCCCCGGAAATCACCCTTGTGTACAAGCCTTGACGGCAAGGCATGTAACCCTTCGTACAAAGCCAGGCATAGACCATGAGCATAAATAAATGAAGCGCTGGCGCCCTAAGTTTTAGCATGCATGCTAGGTTGAGTCTCTTTCTCTGTTAGGTTTGATAGTGCTGGGCGGCGACTAAACTCTAGAATAGAGGTTGAGTGTGCGCCTCTCTGTTCCTTTCCATCCTCTTTCGTTCACAGGATGCACAGACATTTCTGCTGAGCTATTTGGAAGAAAGAGGACGGGCAGACGCTCCGACCCTAGCGAACTAAGGTTGCCGAGGGCTGCAGATCCAAGGATCCGACCACAGCAAGACAAGGTTGCCGGGAGCTACAAAATCAGATAAGCATTTCATCCCCCACTCCTTACTTCTGTATGAAACTTGAACGTACGAGACGTCACTCGCTCTTATACCATCATGCTCCTTTTTTCCTGCGTCCAACAAACCTTATTTTGGACTGGAACTCGGTAGTAGTGTGATGGGAAAGGAGCAGACGAAGGGCCTAATCCTACTCTGCTCCTACTTCCGCCAATGGCGTGAATATGGTCGAGCTATAGAGCAGGAAGACGGCAAGGCATGTTGCTGGGGTACGATGTTTGTCTTAAGATAACAAGGATTCGTTCCTTGGTGTGGCCCCTGCCCACACACAAAAGAAACCCGACAAACACCCTTCTTTCCATTAATACGTTGTAAACAAGTACAACTCATACGGAATGCATACATGAGCAACGGGGTTACAAGATTTAAATCTTACAAAGGCCCGTTGGCTTCAAAACTGAAAAAAAGATAAGGTGCCCGCAATCCCTTTCTTGTCCCTCTCCTCAGGAAATGGAACAAGATGGCAAAAGGGCGAAGGGAGCGCCTAGGTGAAGCGTGAGCAGCGGAAAGCACCAAGAGAACATCCCGGTGGCTGCCCCGAAGAAGGATGGTGCCGGGAGAAGAGCCGAAGGATGAGGGAGCGGGCCGACAATACGCGATGAAGGCATTTGATGCCCGCATACTCCAACTTGACGGCCGCCGCCCACCTCCTTCATCTTCTCCGGCCTCCCAACGTCAGCCGCCCAAGGAGGCTACCCCGAGAAGCTGGAGGAGCTAGCTATGCAGATGATGGTGCTGCCGGCGTCGCCCAGGGACGGTGTGTCCAATGCCTAGTCGGACCCATCATCCTCCCACCTGCTGCCCTCGTCGTCGTTGTCGCTGTCCTCCCCATCACTCTCGCTTGAGGAGGAGCTCTCATCATCGATCGAGCTCTCCGCACAGCACCCTAGCATGTGTCCCGAGTGCCCGAAGACCTTGACGAAGAGCAGATCTATCTCCGGTAACTTGAAGCAGAGGACATGCCCCTCCATCAAGCAGTGGGCACGCGCGAAGGTCTTCGACCCTCGGTGGAGAAGCATTACATGAGGAGCGGGGAACTTGGTGTTCGTCCACGCGACGCCATTACAACACCCCTTCATGTGAAGCCTCAACCTCGATGGCCGGTCGACCTCCAACACCCTCACGAACGCTTCAGGAAGACGAATGCGACTGCGCGGCGGCTTGCGCAGTTGCAGAATGAACTCCAACGCCATGTCCCCGACATGGACGCGTAGTGAGGGAGGATGAGACGACGGAGGAGATGGAGACGGAGATGATGATGACGTGGGTGTCCCCCGTCCTCGTACACCTATGCCTCGACCGCCTCGCCGACCACGACCCCGGTCGGCGCCTCTGCCTCAGGCATGCCCCTCATCTTGGGCGTCCAGCTCCTCTTTGACCGCCGCCACCCACGGACGAGAGAAAGACCTGGTCGCCTCCATAGGTGCACGGCCACGGCCACACCCTCCCGCCATGACTTGGAAAGGAAAGGGACCGGACTGGAAGAGGATGAGTGGGGCGAGCACTGTCCCTCCCCCCTTTTTATAGGAGGGCGAGACCAAGCAAGCCTGAAGGTGACCACCCGAATTGACCAATACAATTGCCAGGGACGCAAGGAAACAAGACCGACCCGCTGCTACAGTTAGCAGCGCCCCCCCCCCC
>LR738713.1:322057961-322076279 GCA_902687465.1 Secale cereale
AAGAGAGAGATGAAGCCATCTAGCTACTAACTACGGACCCACAGGTCTACAAAGAACTACTCACGCATCATCAGAGAAGCACCGATGGACTTGATAAACCCCTCAGTGATGGTGTCAATATTGGATCTAGTGGTTCTGGAACTTGCGGCGGCTGGAATTGACTTTCGTCGACTCCCCTAGGGTTTCTAGAACATTAGGGTATTTATAGAGCGAAGAGGCAGTGCGGGCGGCCACCGAGGTGGGCACAGCCCACCTGGGCGCGCCTGGGGGCCCATGCGAGCCCTGGTGGGTTGTGCCCCCCTCGGGGCACCCCCAGGTGATTCTCTGGCCCAACAGGTGTTTTCTCGTCCAAAAAATCCACAAAAAGTTTTGCTGCATTGGACTCATTTGATATTGATTTCTTGTGATGTAAAAAACAAGCAAAAAAGAGCAACTGGCACTTGTCACTATGACAATAGGTTAGTACCAAAAAATGATATAAAATAATTGTGAAACATCCAAGAATAACAATATAACAACATGGAACGATAAAAAATTATAGATACGTTGGAGACGTATCAGTTTGCCTGGCAACCATCTAATATCCCCGGTGTTACCAGGGAGGTAATCGAGCACCACCTTGTTGTCAGCCCACATGCCCGACCCGTCAAGAAGAAGGTCCGGAAGCAAGCTTTGGAGCGGCAGCAGTTCATTGCCGAGGAAATCAAGAAACTTGAGGCAGTTGGCCTGGTCAGAGGAGTGTTGCATCCAGCATGGCTAGGAAATCCAGTAGTCGTACGCAAGGCTTATGGAAAGTGGAGGCCGTGCATACATTTCACTGATCTAAACAAGGCATGCCCGAAGGACCCATTTCCCTTG
The DNA here is from genome assembly GCA_902687465.1 of Secale cereale. Taxonomy (NCBI): domain Eukaryota; kingdom Viridiplantae; phylum Streptophyta; class Magnoliopsida; order Poales; family Poaceae; genus Secale; species Secale cereale. The sequence goes on from LR738713.1 coordinate 322,058,820, forward strand.
CCACGCATCGACCAGATCGTTGACTCCACATCAGGTTGTGATTTGTTCTCTTTCTTGGATGCATACTCTGGGTACCATCAGATCTTTATGTCCAAGGAAGATGAGGAGAAGACCTCATTCATCACCCCATGTGGCACATACTGCTACATGCGCATGCCTTTCGGGTTGAAGATTGCCGAGTCCACTTTTGCGAGAGCAGTCCAGATTGTTTTTGAGTCATAGCTGCACAGGAACATCAAAGCTTACATGGATGATATTGTGGTCAAGACCAAGGACAGATCAACCCTCATTCAGGATTTAGAAGAGACATTTTCCAAACTGCGCATGATCAACTTGAAGCTGAAACTGGAGATGTGCGTGTTTGGCGTTCCCTCTGACAAGCTACTTGATTTCTTCGTGTCCCATCATGGGATAGAAGCCAACCCCGAAAAGATCAAGGATATCGAGAAGATTCAGGTAACAAAGACAATAAAGGGTGTCAGGCGTTTGACAGGGTGCATTCCCGCACTTAGCAGATTCATCTCCAAGTCTGTCGAGCGTGCCTCGCAGTTCTTCAAAATCTTGAACAGGCATGACCCATGAAGTGGGCTATGGAAGTTGATACAGCGCTACAGGATTTGAATACACACTTGTCCTCTGTGCCCATTTTGGTTGCTCCCAAACCGCAAGAGCCGTTGCTACTATATCTAGCAGCAACTAATCAAGTGGTCAGTGCAGCACTGGTGGCGCAATAGGAAGTAGAGGAAGCAATATCATCAGCTATTGTCCCTTCCGGGGATGAGAATGAGAACAACTCGGCAAGGGCAGATGTGGATCATGGTAAAGAAGAGCACGACAGTGGAAACAATCCCAAGGACGCGACAAGGAAGAAAGTGGTGCAGTGCCCAGTGTACTTCGTCAGCTCTCTGTTGCAGGGGGCTAGATCTAGGTACTCTGGCATGCAAAAAAAAATTTTCGGCATAGTCATGGCCTCAAGGACACTACGCCACTACTTCCAAGACCATGAGATCACAGTTGTCACACGCTTCCCGTTGCAAAGGATACTCTGGAACCCAGCGGCTACCGGCAGGATAGTGGAGTGGGCATTGGAGTTATCCATCTTTGGCCTGAAGTTTGAAAGCACATCAATGATTCATAGCAGGGTATTGGCAGAGTTTATTGCAGAATGGATGCCAACCCCTGATGAGGAAGTGCTGGAAACATTTGTTCCCGGCAAGGAATCCCCCAAGAATGGATCATATATTTCAATGGCGCCTTTTCCCTACAAGGTGCAGGGGTTGGTGTGCTTCTCGTTGTCCCCACTAGGGAGCACTTGAAGTACGTTGTCCAAATGAATTTCTCCTGGAGGAGGTGATCAACAATACAACAGAGTATGAAGGTCTCCTTGACGGGCTCAGGATTGCCACAAAATTGGGAATCAAGTAGTTGATCATTCGAGTAGATTCACAACTTTTGGTGAGACAAGTCAACGAGGATTACCAAAGCCCATTGATGGAGGCATACGTCAAGAAAGTGAGAAGACTAGAGCAACACTTTGAAGGATTGCAAACGGAGCACGTACCCCGTGCGGAAAACAACATTGCTGATCATCTGTCAAAGTGTGTTGCGTAGAAGCTTTCTACGGGACCAGGAACTTTTGTTCTCCACCTTACTCAGCCCTCCGTATCCTCGGCAACAATGGCCCAAAAGAGGATGAAACTGGACTCCGGTAAGCCTCTCCCGGTTGAGCCCTTCAAGGCACCTGATAGGGACCCTACCGGAAACAACTCCCATTTGCTTGCCGGGCTGGATCCTCTTGCCGTGCCTCAGGTCCCTGTGGTCGAGGAACACGCCCCCACAAATGCATAGGTGACGCTAGTCCTTGTTGCCGAGCCCCAGGCTCCAACTTGGCCAAGGCGCATAGTCCACTTCCTCCAAACCAGAGAACTTCCCAAAGAGCAAGAAGAAGCTGAAAGAGTAGCCAGAGGGCCAGTATGTATCAGTTGACATCTTGCGGAAAGCTTCACCCAGACTCAAAGACACGGAGGCATACTTCATGCTCGTAAGCTTACCTATGCAGCCACAAGTCAATATGTGCTCTGGCTTGGTTGATCATCGTAGTGACTCTTACTAGTTCAGTGCTAGCAGATGTAGACGAATGGTAGGGTTGGATGGGCACTGGCTGTTGTTAGGGAAAGCCTTTGAAAGACCATGTTTCGGTCATCTTATTCTCAAATACCATTAAGTGCGAGAACGTAAAAAAGAGGGATCAAATCTTCTAGGTAAAGTTCACAACACTCTGAAGAGTTTAAACCTAATCGATTAGTCATGTCCCCGGTTACGGAAATTTGAGCCCCTAGTCTTTGATCTATCTCGGAACTCTCCACACTGCACTCAGAATTAATTTTGGGTAGCTAATAATTATGGGCTACGAGACATTAGTTGGCGGAACCATGTCATAGTAGATAACTCAGTAGTGAAGTTTCCTTGACACTCATTTGTCGTAGGGAAAATAAAACAAGCTTTTGTGCAAAAACTCAGACACAAAGCCACAAAGCCATATTTAATATAGAATAGTTTGATCATCTATTTTTCTTATTGTGTTCTTGCCGGTACATTCAATGTATTGACCTACACTGTGCAACTTATCATGTTGTAGATATTTCTACGGCGAGAAAGAGTTGCGGTATGGTGTTACGGTCTACACTCAACTTGTCATTGGCGTTGATGGGACTCCACCCCCTTATTGATTTATTTACATTGTGAAAAATAAGGTATATTCTAGATCTATGGTATTTATTTAATATATGATGTTATGGTATTTCATCAAAGTACTGTGTGTGCCAGCATACTAATCCAGGAATGGCACAAAAATGACAAAGACTTGAGCGTATTAGGTCGGATCACTACAAGTATCATGTGACGCGATCAGCTCGCTATTGAGCATGTCCCAGTCATGTAGCTTCTCCTCGATGGGTCGCGGAGACGGTCGCCGTACGTATTCGTAGGAAGTAAAATGTTTTTAAATTGTTAGATATTCTTGTTTCTTCACAATCATCAACAATTAATGGTTATATATATGCATTTGTTTGGAATCTTACATGGTTTGTGGTTGTTTAGGCAACGTCGGCATATGCTGCGAAGCTTCCAGAAGACTGGTAATGGCTATTGGATCTATTCATCATCGATCGTCGGCAACTACAAAATAATAACAAGTGTTACTAATGAACAAAGTGCTAGTGTGTGCTAACTAGTTTACCAAACTAAGATGCAAATAGGATCATTACGAGTTGTGTTATTAATGGCTAGTGTGGGCTAACAAGTGTTTTTCACGAACAAAATATCATAACATATGAATATGAAGATTGAATAATATGACAACAATATATGAAATATGACAACAATACAAAAAGGTAGTGTGGGCATTTGACAATGAAACAAAATAATAACAAGTATTATTAATAGATCCTTGCCCATGACAACAAAATAATGACAATTGAACTATATATGAAAACAAACATATACACTTTCCAGAACAATATGACAACAAAATAATGACAATCAAACTATATATGACAACAAATGTTTACATTGCCCATGCTTGCCAAATGAAGTACAGTATCCTTGCATTTCCATACAAATGTGTATCAACTAAAAATGCCAACAACGTGGCACTGATTTGGCACTGCTTGGCAATGCACTAGAGCAAACAAATTTTTTTAAATGCCAACAATGTGGCACTGCATTGACTTGGCAATGCACTAGAGCAAACACATTTATAAAATATGCCAACATTATGGCACTAGTTTTTTAGTAACTTGGCAATGCACTAGACCAAACACATATATAACAATGCCAACAATGTGCAACTGATTTGGCACTGACTTGGCAATGCACAAGAGCGAACACGTGCATTTCAAAAAAATCCCAGAGCAAACACATTTGTATGCACATGTTAGCTAATTAGTTGAACAAGAATGTCAAGTATAGTACCTACTTTGTTCTTATACAATATGAGCATAGCATATCCAACATTTTGCTCTATTTGGCATTATGGTAGTTCCCAGCAGCAAAGAAAAGACAAATACATGCATAGCATTTTTTGTCATTTCATTCAATTGTAGTCTCTATTGAAACTCTTAAATTATCCAACCCATTCTAATTCAATTTAGCCTCCTCACTTCACAGTCAAACTGAAACCCTAGTGATGCAAATCACATTGGGAGGGGTTGAACTCGTCGATGATTTTATATATAGAAAATAAAAGAATGTGGAGGCGATGAACTCAGCGATGATTTTTACTGCCGAGGGGGTGAAGGTGGAGCAGATGGACCCTAGCAGTCTGTTGTTTTCGTGGATGTTGTTGCTCAAACCCTAGCAAATCAAAACGAAATCAAACCGGAGAGCAATTAGCGATGGGAGAGCGAGAGAGAGACAGATTAGTTGTTACCTCCCCGCCGGAACCAGACGAAATTAGAGCGTTGACAGAAGAAAGGGGAACGAGAGAGAGGAACAGAGAGTGAATGCTAGCGGGGGCATAGAGAGGGAGCGGGGCAAGGGGGTTGTGCCCCCTTGGTCTTCACCCCTGTTGCCTTGTAATAAATAAAAATTGGGCTAGGCCTAATACGCAAAAAAAAACTAAATTAAGAAAAAAACATGACAAATTCTTACTTTATAAAAACAATACAATATTTCTACTTTACTGAAGGCAAATAAAGGACTCAAAATAATAATGTTACTTTAATAAAATTCAAAACGGTATTCTTAATTTAATAAAATCAATTAATTTTGTTTTGAAGATTCGGAATTTCCAATTAAAATAATAAAAATTTAATAAAATGAACTACAATATAATATAAAAAATATCACCACCTACCAAATAATAAAAAGGTAAAAAAAATCTGAAGTCTGAAATATAATAATGTTCACATTGACAAAATAATATTAGTAAACGCATTTTAATCAATTAAGAATAAGTAATTATAAATAAAAGTAATTCAATTTTTTAATAAAAGTAAAGTACAATATAATATAAAAATGATCACCACCTAAAAACAAAAAAGGAAACTTTTTTGAAGCCGCGGAATATAATGTAAGAATGCTCACATTGATGGAATAATAATTATGTCGTTCCATGTTAATCAATTAAGAATAAATAATTATAAATGAAAGTAATTCCAAACATTATACCCCACGTCATATAGTGTTGATGTGGCAACCCATAACATGCCACAACTAAACATAAGAGTGTTGGCGTTCCATGTTGTACCACAACAACACTATAGTACGCATTGTACAAACTGTGGGTCCCATATACATGTGCCATTGATCTATTTTCCACCTCCACCACCAAGTCCCTAGTAATGTCTTACCAAATAAGCCAGCACGACCAATATTTGAAAAATAAAGTGCTGACGTTGATTGAAAATGGCGCGCCACCAATGAAAGTTGTGGCTGGCACTTTTTTCACTAGTGACAATATCATTTAATTTAGTAAGGTGTGCCACAACGGTTTTAGATTCATAACCATGAAAATGATCGGATTCTACCAAAGTAGTAAGTTTTGCATCAACACAAAATTTATAATCCTTATCAGTAACAAAGATCTGAGAAGTGGCAAACATAGGATCATATTTCATTCTCTCCATCGTGGCTTTTTCTTTTAGCTTACTCAGTAATTTCTTAAGATTATCTCTATCATTACAAGCAAGAAATTCTCTAGCAACCTCCCCTTCCATGTCATAACTCTCAGTTACATTAGTCATTTCATATCTATGTGGAGAACTAGGCATACTGGGTGAATCATAATTTTCATCAGTTTCGCAGCAAGAAAGTCTCAAAGTATTTGTCTTTAGCAATTTATTCATCAAGAAATTCACCTAGTGGCACAACATTATAAAGCTGAGTACTAGCATCATCACACGTTTCATTTATAGCAGAAGTAGTATCATCGATTACTTGCGGCATATTAGAATGAATAGCAGGTGGCGGTTCCACAAGCCTACTTAAAATAGAAGGTGAATCAACTGCAGAGCTAGATGGCAATTCATTACCTCCCCTCGTCTTGGAGGGTACGATCTACGTCTTAGCATCCTTCGGATTCATCATAGTGATACCAAACATTTACAAGTGAACTTAATAAATAGAGCTATGCTCCCTGGTAACGGCGCCACAAAAAGGTCTTGATAACCCACAAGAAAAGGGGATCGCACACTACTACAGGATGTTGCTAACGCGACACTACGATCAGAGACCCTTCGATGAAACTGTGTGTGATGCAATAATCTCAAACGGTGATGTAAAATCACCATAAAAAAGATGCAAAACATTTGCGATGAATGATACATAGAACACGATTCAGATTTTAGTTGCGTGTGTGATGCAAGGCATACAGTTCAATTCAATAAATTGTTTGTGATGAGGCAGAACAAAAGAAACGGACAGCCAGATGAAGGCGTGTGCGATATACGACATACAATTCACTCAGATAAACTATTTGTGATGTGGCGGAACAACAAAAATGGGCAGCCAGATGAAGGTGTGTGTAATATACGGCATACGGCTCACTCGGATGAACTATTTGTGATTAGGCAACACAAAAGAAACGGTCAGCCAGATCAAGGTGTGTGTGATATACATCATACGGTACACTCGGTTGAACTGTTTTTGATTAGGCAATGCAATAGAAATGGTTCAGCCTGATCAAGGTGTGTGCAATGGATGCCATACAGTTCATTTCGATAAACTATTTGTGTTGAGCCAAGAGAACATAAATGTTTCACATAGACAAGATGTGTGTAATATGCGGCAAACATCGAATTACATAGGTGGCTAGTACACACATGATATTTCCACACACCAAAGTAAACTATTACATGCATAATTAAGTAGGATAAACGATCATCTGATCATCATCTACTTCTTGTGCTAGCTCGATGTTCCTTCTATGCTAAGTTTCCATTAATTGAAGGCATTTTATGAACTCGCCATCGTTTCCTACCATTTCCTCACCTGTTTCCCGCCACCCAGTGATATTGCGCATAAACCTAGGCAGCGTGCGATGCACGAATGCAACAAGTGCAGCCTGTAGCACATCCACCTTTTCCAAGCATGCCAACCCATCAAAGCGCTGCCTCTTCCATCAACCTCGTCGACGATGAAAACAAGAAGGCACCGCCTGAGGTGCTCCCCGGCAATGCAATGGATGACGCCATGATGCGCGTCATCGCCAGGGTTGAGCAGACCCTTGGCGCATGGTGCTTCAGCGCCGCAGATCAAGATAGGCGAGTCAGCGCCAAGGGACTGCAGCTCGCCACAGAACATGATCGATGGTGCGCTGCAGACCAAATTAGGCACGTCCGCACTGATAGGTTGCGGCTCACCGCCGGCGATACCATTGGAGCACCGCAGAGTAGAGGTGTGGCGCACCGCATAGCAAGAGCGGATCCATCTACGCTTGCCTGATGTCGACTAGGCGTTGTAGTTGGGTACATGTCTCGTCAGTACCCCCATTCCTCGCGAGGAGTTGGCAGAGGCCCTCTGCGCCGTACTTGCACCAGTAGTCGGCCACGCCGTACTTGCACCGGATGCCCTCCACACCGTTCGCATGGGTCACGCAGTTCTCCTTGTCCACGGCCTGCTCGATGCCAACGCAGTGGTTGCTAGGCTCGACTACCTCCTTGGCCCTGGTGTCCACCTAGGCGTAGTAGAGGAACATGGTCGTCGCATCCTCGAGCTAGTGATCTCTGATGAAATAGCCAACTTGGAGCTCGAGATCGCGCTCCAGATGTACCGCGAGCATGTCGACCACTTGGACGAACGCCTGCACGAGTTCCGGTAGAGCCAAGAGCTATCGTAGGCAAGGGTTGCTGGTCATGGTCTCATGGACGCGTTTTATTTTGTTGAGTCGCTTCGACATGGATCGATATGTATTGACAGCAATCATAATATTGCTCTGCTTATTGTTAAATGTGTGTACTCTATTTTCCGTTCTTATATGTTCTGTTGCAATGTGTGTGTAGATATGCTTTCCATTCTGTATGTGTGGATGATAACATCTAGATACAAATTACTATAAAAAACAGATAGAAAAAGGAATTCATAATATATATTGATTGTTCATTAGTTCATCATAGAATATATATATATAATATCATCGCATATGCGTGATGATACTTAACTACTAGGTACAATGCATAAAATTGAAAACAAACAATACTAAAACTAATAATTCCACCTAGGGGCAGTATTCCGACAGCCCCTCGCTAGCAGCTCCCTAGTGTGCGGCATCTTCCCAGCACGGAGGCAGTACTCCGCCTCCTCCACCTCGCAGCGCTTGAAGTACCGATCTGCCTCTTGCTGGCGGACGAGCGCAAACAATCTTGCCATTTTGTTGGGCGCCCACCGGAGCCCCTCGTCGGTGCCACGCTAGAGCTTATTAGCCCACTTCCACCCAGTGATGAGGCGCCTAGCACCTTTGACCTTCCTCACGAAGTACCCGTCTTCGTACACCTCCTCCACACGACGACACGCCTGCCCCCAAAGCTCCATCGCCTCCTTTTCCAGGCGGCATCACGGGCTTCATAGGCCGGCTGGTACCGGGCTTCCTCCATCGTCGTCTCCTTTCTGAACGCCAGTTCCTTGGCTTTCTCAGCCGGCGATAGTGACTTCCACAGACAAAGATGGTACTGGCCCCAAAACCTATCCAAAGTTGGGGGGACCGGCGCAACCTCGTCCGGCGGCGCGTAGGGATCCTCCTCATCCCTCCTCTTCGACTGAGCATCCTCAGGGGCGGCGACTCGTCGTCGGCGTGTGGGCAGAGATTTGAGAGAGATAGAGAGAGATTGCGAGGGGGATGTAGATGAGAATGCACGCGGGACGACATGAGGAAGGTAGTATTTATTGGCGGCTAGAATCTAGATCGACGAGAACAATACACATGCCGGTCGCCGGAATTTATGAGTACTGTAGTTTGAATTACACACAAATCTCGCAGCAAAATCCGTGTGTGAACTTAATAGCTAACGGTTTCCAATACAGAACTATGTCTGATTAATAACCCACGCCTTTCACCTTCCAAACTTCGAGGCGCGAAATAGAGTTACAATCATGTGGGGGCCGGTTGTCTCACCAGATCTTAAGATTTTCTTTTTTGAACACCAGATAACATCGACTGGTGAGTTTTTAATTTTTTGGCATGTAAATTCCATGGCACTCCATGCATGTGCCCAAGCTGTGACACCAATATGTTTGAAAATCCGTTCCAATTTACTGCACATGGAATTAACTCGCACACAAGTACACATTTTTTCAAACCGTTATGCTTAGCCGCTGCATGTAGATGTAATTCAAATTTGGATTATGGTCATTAAATGGCTAGAAAATCAATTAAATATCTTTAAAAGGTTGAAAGACCCTTGAAATTTTTCAAATTTTGACATGACATATGTATTAGTGCACGTTAACTGTAGAATTTTTTTGATGCCCATAAGAGGAAGCTATCACCCTTTCGTCATCAAACATGCATTGTTCCCTCTCGAAATCACGAGCTTTCTAGTGAGTTGCTCCGGTTTGTGAGGGGTGTGTCCAAACTTTCATCAAACATGCCAATTATTTTACCACATCATCTTGGTGGCATGATATTATGTCAAGCAAGGTTTCATGTGTTTCTGATCATTTTTTTATTTCTTGGAATTTGAATGGCATGGGGCTCCATGCATGTGTGTCCAGACCGTGACACCAATATGTTTGAAAATTCCTTCCAATTCACTGCACATGGAATTAATTAACTCGCACATAATTACACAAAAGTATGATTTTTAAAACCGTCATGGTTAGCCGTTGCATGTAGATGTAGTTCCAATTTGCATTATGGTCATTAAATGGCTAGAAAATCACTTACATGCCTTTAAAAGGTCAAATGACCCCTAGAATTTTCCAATTTTTCACATGACAGGTGTATTAGTGCACGTTAAATGTAGAAATAAATTGAAGGCCGTAAGAGAAAGCTATCTGTTGTTTGTCATCAAAGTGCATTGTTCCCTCTCGGAACCATGAGCTTTATAGTGAGTTGCTCTGGTTTGTGAGGGGTGTGTGTCCAAACTTTCATCAAACATGCCAATTTTTTACCACATCATCTTGGTGGCATTACGTTACATCAAATAAGGTTTCATGTGTTTCTAGTTTTTTTTTTAATTTTTTGGAATTTAAATGCTAGGGCTTTCCATGCATGTGTCCAGGGCGTGAGACCAATATGTTTGAAAATTCTTTCCAATTTACTGCACATGGAATTAACTTGCACACAAGTACACAAGTACACAAGTATAATTTTCAAACCGTTATAGCCGTTGCATGTAGATGTAGTTCAAATTTGGATTACGGTCATTAAATGGCTAGTAAATCACTTAAATGTCTTAAATAGGTCAAATGACCCCTGAAAGTTTCCAAATTTTGACATGACGGTTGTATTAGTGCATGTTAACTGTAGAATTGTTTTAAGCCCGTAAGAGGAAGTTATCGCCCGTTCGTCATCAAACATGCATTGTTCCCTCCCGGAACCACGAGCCTTCTAGTGAGTTGCTCCCATTTGAGAGGGGTGTGTCTCTACACTTTTGTCAAACATGCCATTTTTTTACCACATCATCTTGGTGGCATGACATTACATCAAGCAAGGTTTCATGTGTTTCTGATCTATTTTTTATTTTTTTGGAATTTAAATGCCATGTCACTCCATGCTTAATTGTGTCATAGTCGTGAGACCAATATGTTTGAAAATTCCTTCCAATTTACTGCACATGGAATTAACTCGCACACAAGTACATAAAATATGACTTTTCAAACCGTTATGGTTAGCTGTTGCATGTACATATAGTTCAAATTTGAATACATATAGTTCAAATTTGAATTACGATCATTAAATGGCTAGAAAATCACTTAAATGTCTTAAAACGTCAAATGAGCCCTGAAATTTTCCAAAATTGGACATGAATAGTATTAGTAATACAAATTATCTCATACATTTAAAGCACCATCCGTTGCCACTTTACTCCAAATTCGTCTTTCACAGCTAATAAAAGATATCAACAACATCACACACGGTTTTTTGTAGGAACTGTTTGGGATGCAAATTCATGGGTCAATTTAAGTCTTCCTCCTTGAGCTTCACTGGCTCGTCTGCTCCAGTGCAGGCAACCCCCGAATCCACAAAGGCTAATCCCATTCCCGCAACCCCTTCTTACAAACATGACGCCATGGAAACACTTCATGAAGGCCTGTACGGCGGCCGCGTCCTCCCCAAGCGCTGCCGCCTGCGCCGAGAGCACGGACTCCTACACTGAGAGTGTTGCCGCATCTGCATTGAGCGCGGTCGCATCTGCCGAGAGGGCGTCTACGGCTGCAAACGCCGAGAGCGCTCAAGCTACCATTCGTGCCGCCAATGTCACCCTGGCCAGGGTCGAGGCCATCCACGCCAAGATCGAGGACGCACACGCCAAGATATTCCAGGCCACCATGAAATCCATCATGCAACCCACGTTCGAAAAGGTTGGGGTGGCCATGGAGCACATGCTTCCTCATGAGATCGCCGAGCGGGAGCTGGAGATGCAGGATGTGGCGGAGATCGAGGAGAGCCGGGAGGAGGAGTTGCACGTGGCCGAGGTCGAGGTAGAGAAGAGTTTGTCCATCGAGGAATCGACGGTGGAGTACCAATGCGAGCTCTGGCGCAGCCACTATTACGAGTACTACAACCTTGAGGGCGGCACCGAGGACGAGGATGAGGACGTGGTTGACTTCAGCAGGGGGGGCGCAGAGTCCACCAATGGCGGCATGTCGCCAGGACAAGTCATCGATGTCTAATCTCACACCGGCGATGCATATGCCGGCATAGTGACGAGTTTGTTAAAATTATGCATCTTAGGCTTTGTTTTTAAAGCTGGTCTTTTGTTAGAGCAATGTTTAGGTCAACTGGCTCTTTTTAATTACTAAAATTGCTCGATTCAGCAAGTGTAGTATGTGTGATGTACGCTCTTTTGTGTGCCCAAATTAGCAAGCAATGTTAAATTATGTAATGACGTGGATGAGGACAGTACCGAGGGAAATTTCCACCAAATTTTGAGTTATCAAACTCATCCCATGCGCATAAAGCAGATGGATCGTTTGCGATGCACACAATCATTCAAAGTGAATGGTGTCCAGTGGCACCGCGCGCAAAGTTTCCCTCCACATTTCAATTTTTTTGGCCTACCGCCAAAATATCTACCCCCGCCCCCTTCCCCACCCCCTTTTCTCCCCGACCACAAGTCACATTTCCCCTTTTTCCTCCTTCCTTCCTTCCTTCCAAAGCTATAGCCACTTCCTCGCTTGCTTCCTCGCGCTCGCTGTCTCGCATGCTCCCACCACGGTCGCCATGGTCTTCTTCAATGACCTCTCCAGCGGTTCCTCCTCCTTCGACGAATCCTTCACCACCCGGGTATGCCTCTCTTCTCTCTCTCTCGAGCTATGACTTGGAATGTACGATTTTAACCCGGTGATCGATTTGAGTCATTTCTTCCTCTTGTAGCTCCCTAAGACCATTAGTTGCAATGAATGGAGCGGGGTGGCTGAAGATATGTCTGCTTGTTGTCACCATCAATCTCCATGCATATAGCTAGTTGCATTTGAATCTGTGGACAACGGGAAGAAGTTTCTGGCTTGTGCAGAGAAGGTTAGCCCCACTTTCGTTGTTACAAATCAATTGTTAGATGTGATTGAGACACTGTCACGGTCCCAACCCATTCATACCACACCGTCAACCAAATGCATCCTAAGACAGTGTCACAGTTTGTACCTAGTATCTAAAAATGTTGCCATCTCATCAGCGGTGCCATTAGAAAAATATTTGGCACTGCTCCAGCAGTTTGTGCAGCCAACTTTGGTCCACACGTCCGAGCAGCCAAGCAGTAAAATACTAAATCTTTACGGCATGAAGGAATTGGCATCGGAGCAACTAGGTGCTCCGGAGTCCGAGTCCCTGATTTTTTTCCGCTACATCAGCTCGCCAGTGGAGGGCGCGGGTGCGAAATGTAGCAACAGTTGTCTTTACACCGGTTTGACATACATAGTGGACGGCCTTAGTGCTATTAGTTCTATGTTACTAAATTTGTGCATGTACACACCTGTTAGTATCAATTTGTTGTCATCCAAACACTGTCGCTATGCTATTGCAGCTATATTTAGCTTCCTCATAAAATGTCCAATTTGTTATTTATAGTACATGAGTAAGTACTTGTAGCGTTGTTGTAGTTAGTTATAGCTTCTGATTTTTCAGAATTTGGTTGTTGTCTCACTAGCAATTAATTCATTTGCACATTGATCTTTTTGTGAAGATATGTCATAATTAACATGTTTCTTCAGCTTTTGAAAATAAGTATTGGTGATTTTCTATGTTGTTATAAACCCATTTCTCCTACAATTGTTACTGATCTAGTTTTAAATATTATAGGATGAGCGGAAGTGTTCTTACCTGGAATGGTTGATCAAGAGTGGCCACAGTCTTTGAAGATGTGCCTAGCAAAGCTCTAGAGCATGTATGAGGAAGAGAACAGAAGTAGGCTTAGAGAAAGTGTTGTGAACGTTGAAGAATATTTGAAGATGCGGGATAAAAAGAGGAATGGAGAATGAGCTCAATTTTTTTAAAATCAGACTTTGCTAAGCTGGTGTTGGCGAAGGAGGAGGCACATTCCTAGTTGGCCAGTGCAAAAATGGTTCTTACTGAACTGAAAGCAGAGGTGGATAAGACGAGCCTGGATGATCCAGATTAGGTAAATGAATATATTGTTCTAATATTCTTCTTATGAAGCTGAATTAGCTATATGATGTACTGTGCTATTTTCAGTTAGCTATCGTACTGTGATGTTAAAATATATTTATGTGCCTGATATGAAATTGGCAGACAGCTGTTCGATATGAAATGTGAACTTGCATAATACTGGAATTATTAATTGTAAACTAATAAACCTGCTAAATGGGTCATGGGACTTTGCAAATGGTTCTAGCAGTAAAAGCACTTGTGATGGATAGCCCAATGCCACATAGTTTTCTTCACCAAATCGCGTGTGATGTAGTTGAATAAAAGCAAACAGTTAACCGAGGCAGAGCGTGTGTGATAGTTACACCTATCACACATGAGCCTAGACATAAACGTGTGTGGGATGCACATATAAACGGAAATGTTTTCCCTTAATTGACTATGTGGGATGTACATACGACCGAAAATTATTCCTTGGATTGACTGTGTGGAATGTACGTAACAAAGGGAAACATTTGTTTGGGACTAACTGGGCTGGATGTACTTATGACCGAAACCGGTTGGGCCTGTATAATCATATTTGATCGTTCGCTCATTGCACATGACCTCATTTTGCCAAGTGTGTGTTGATACGTCTCCAACGTATCTATAATTTTTTTCGTTCCATGCTCTTATATTATCATTCTTGGATGTTTTAAAATCATTTTACATCATTTTTTGGGACTAACCTGTTAACATAGTGCCAAGTGCCACTTGCTGTTTTCTGCTTGTTTTTTACATCACAGAAAATCAATATCAAAACAGAGTCCAAATGAAGCGAAACTTTTTGTGGATTTTTTTGGACCGGAAGACATCCAATGGGCCAGAGAAGCACTTGGGGGTGCCCGAGGGTGCGCCTAGGCCCCAAGGCGCTCCCAGGTGGGTTGTGCCCACCTCGGTGGCCTCCCACACCACCTCTTCACTCTATAAATACTCCAATATTGCAGAAACCCTAGGGGACTCGAAGAAATTTTGTTCCAGCCGCCGCAAGTTCCAGAACCACGGGATCCAATCGAGAGCCCTTTTCTGGTGCTCCGCCGGATGGAACATGATCACGGATGGGTTCATCATCCTCATTGTTGCCTCTCTGATGATGCCTGCGTAGTTTACCACAAACATACGAGTCCGTAGGTAGTAGATAGATGGCTTCTTCTCTCTTTGTATCTCAGTACAATGGTCTCTTGCAGATATATTTGATGTAATAACTTTTTGAGGTGTGTTTGTTGGGATCAGATGAATTGTGAGTTTTGGATCAGATTTGCCTTGATTAAATATCCATTCTTGATTATTATAACCTTGTATTTCTTCTCCGAAATTTGGGTTTTGTTCGGCCAACTTGATCTATTTATCTTGCAATGGGAAGAGGTGCTTTGTAATGCGCACAATCTTGTGGTGTCCTTTCCCAGTGACAGAAGGGGCGGCAAGGCACACGTGTATAAGGATAAAAAGATGGGGTCTATTCCTACATGAATAGATCTTGTCTGCATCATGTCATCACTCTTATTGCATTACTCTGTTTTTCCATGAACTTAATACACTAGATGCATGCTGGATAGCGGTCGATGTGTGGAGTAATAGTAGTAGATGCAGGCAGGAGTCGGTCTACTAATCTTGGACGTGATGCCTATATACATGATCATTGTCTTGGATATCATCATAATTATTTGCTTTTATATCAATTGCCCAATGGTAATTTGTCTACTCACCGCATGCTATTTTCTCGAGTGAAGCCACTAGTGAAATCTACGGCCCCCGGTTCTATTTTCCAATCGTATACTTTCAGATCTATATTGCTATTTGCCTTTTTCTTTCTTTGCAACTTTAATTTTCAGATCTATATTATCAAAAACACACAAATAGCTTCCTGCATTTTATTTTCTTTTATTTGCATTTTTCAATCTACTACAATTTTATCCTACCCTTAGATCACCTTTTGGCATCATTACCCGAAATTGATTGACAACCCCTTTAACGCGTCGGGTTGCAAGTATTTGTTCTTTGTGTGCAGGTACCGTTTACATAGTGTTGATTGGTTCTCCTACTTGTTCGATAACCTTGGTTTCATAACTAGGGGAAATACTTACGGTTGCTGTGATGGATCATCCCATATTCCTTGGGGAAATATCGACGCATGTCAAGTGACATCAAAGGAACTTTCTGGCGCCGTTGCTGGGGAGACATCATCAACATCTATCAGGGTCCTAATCACAAATCTCATCTCCTTGAAATTTCCATTATTTGCCATTTGCCTCTCATTTTCATATCCCCCACTTCACACAAATGTGCCTTGTTTATTTGCTCTCTTTTTCGTTCGCCGTTTTCCGGTCGGATCTATCGCCTACTTGTGTTCTTGTTTACAATTGCTCAAAATGACGCAAGAGAACACTAAGTTGTGTGATTTTTCCAATACCAACAACAATAATTTTATTAGCACTCCGATTGCTACTCCCGGCACTAGTGCGGAATCTTGTGATATCAATGTTGCTTTGTTGAACCTTGTCATGAAAGATCAATTTTCCGGTACTCCTAATGAGGATGTCGCGTCCCATCTTAACACATTCGTGGAATTATGCAGTATGCAAAAGATAAAATATGTGGACAATGATATTGTGAAGTTGAAATTATTTGCGTTCTCTTTGCACGATCGCGCTAAAATTTGGTTTTCGTCTTCGCCTCAAAATAGTATTGATTCTTGGGACAAGTGCAAAGATTCTTTTATTACTAAGTATTTTCTGCCCGCAAAAAATTATTTCCCTTAGAAGCCAGATCATGAATTTCAAGCAACTTGAGCATGAGCATGTTGCACAATCTTAGGAAAGGATGAAATTGATGCTAAGGAATTTCCCAACTCATGGGTAAAATCTTTGGATGGTCATACAAAAATTTTATTCGGGGTTGAATTTTGTTGTCGGAATCTTTTGGACTCTGCCGTGAGTAGTACTTTTATGGAAATTACTTTGGGTGAATCCACCAAATTGCTGATAATATTATGGCGAATTATTCGCAATGGCATACCGAAAGGGCGCCTACTACTAAAAAAAATAATTCGGTTGAAATTGATTCTTTGAGTGAAAAAGTTGATGCTCTCAAGAAAATGGTTGGTAGTAAAAGTGATCCTATTGATCTTAATGATATGCATTTGTCTACTTTGATTAAGCAAAATAGTGATGCCATAGATGTGAATTTTATCTCGTGAAATAATTTCAATAACAATATGTGATGGCCTGGCTTATTAGGGATGATAGACTACTCATATCAATAAGGAATTCCTCCTTTTCCGGGAGCCCATTCGGATAGAACTCCAAAGTTAAGCGTGCTCAGCTTGGAGTAGTTTTAGGATAGGTGACCGATCGGGAAGTTGCTCCTGGGTGCACACGAGTGAGGACAAAGTGCGTAGAAAAGACTAGTATTGATATGTGAGGCCAGTCTAGATCCCGCCAGGAGTAACGATCACCGGCGGGTGTGTCTGGGGCGTTACAAGTTGGTATCAGAGCCGACCCTCGCGGTTACACAGATGTTTGCGGACAGTTTACAGTCATGTTGTGCATGACGTTTGTGACCCGTCGTGGCACACGGCATGGCACATGTGCTGTCCCAGAAGCACAGACGGTTGTGCCAAGAGGGAACGTTCCTGTGGCCCGACGAGGATATCGGTTCCT
>LR738713.1:322081344-322095791 GCA_902687465.1 Secale cereale
TGTTCTAATCTCTTCCCTCTACACCCATCAGATGCCTCCAAGACGTGAATTTGAGTTTCCCCCTGAGCTCACCCAGTTGATCCAGCAGCAGAACACCCTGATGCAACTTCTTGTCCAGAATACTCAGAACAACCAGAACAACAACAACAACCCTCCACCACCACCACCCGTGGACAACCTGACACGTTTCTTAAGGTTGCAACCACCAGTGTTTGCTACCAGCATCGAACCAATAGTGGCTGATGACTGGCTACGCAAGATTGGAAGGGATTTGATCACCGCAAATTGCTCGGATGCTGAGAAGGTGCGATATTCCGCACACCAGTTGTCTGGACCAGCCGCAGCATGGTGGGAGAATTACACAACCACTTACCCCATAGCCAATGTGACTGGGATCAGTTCCAGCAAGCTTTTCATACCGCCCATGTCTCAACTGGAGCTATGAGTATGAAGAAGCAGGAGTTTCGCAATCTGCGCCAAGGAAATCGTACTGTGGCTCAGTACGTGGATGAGTTTAGTACCCTATCTCATTATGCCCCAGATGATGTGGCCACAGATGCCGCTAAGCAGGAGAGATTCATGGAAGGGCTGAATGATGAGATGAGTGTACAGTTGATGGTGGCAACTTTCAATAACTACCAGGAGCTGGTTGACCGCGCCCTAATGATTGAAAGGAAGCATCAACAGATTGAAAGTCGCAAGAGGAAGTATGGGCAAGGAAAGTATAATTTGGAGCACAGCAGAAGCCCCGTTTTACCCCTAAAACGGTAGTACAGTTTCAGCATACCCATGGAGGAGGTAGCTCGCATAATCACAATGGCACCAAGAATGGAAACGGGAATGGAACAAATGGAAACCAGAGCCGCCCTACACCGTCCACACCCACCAAGAAGGATTTCAGCCATGTCACTTGTTTCAAGTGCGGGAAGAATGGACATTATGCCACTGACTGCCCAGAAGCTAAGAATGGGAACGGCAATGGAAGCGCCGCGAAGAAGCCCAACCCCTTCAACAAAGGACAAGTGAATCACGTTAGCGTGAAGGAGGTTGAAGCCCAACCAGATGCAGTAATAGGTAAGTTTTTAGTTAAGTCCTTTACTGCACTTGTTCTTTTCGATACTGGTGCATCGCATTCATACATTTCAAGGGGATTTGCGGATAAGTATAGGCTGCCAGCCCAAGCCCTTAGATCGCCCATGTTAGTAACCTCACCAGGAGCAGAGTATATGGCTAAGTTATGGTGTGATCAGTTGCCAGTAAGAATTGGTAACTACATTTTCCCTTCGGACCTAATGGTATTGGAATCTCAAGGACTGGATGTGATATTAGGCATGGATTGGTTATCTAAGTATGAAGGGAATATTGAATGTGCCAGTAAGACCATTTTGCTTACTACGCCAGAAGGAAGAAGGATCAAGTATGTATCCCGGCATGAGCCGAAGAGGAACAGATTAAATTCCTTATCAGGAGTTGTTCAGGAGGAAGAACCCGTGGTGAAGGATTTCCCTGACGTATTTCCAGAAGAATTGCCAGGAATGCCACCTGACAGAGATATAGAATTTTTGATTGAGCTTTTGCCAGGCATCGGGCCAATTTCTAAGAGACCTTATAGGATGCCCGCAAAGGATTTGGAGGAAATTAAGAAACGAATTAAGGAGTTACTGGATAAAGGATTCATACGCCCAAGTTCTTCGCCTTGGGATTCGCCGGTACTTCTAGTGGAGAACAAGGATGGATCGTTAAGAATGGTTGTTGATTACCGAGGGCTGAACGAAGTAACAATCAAGCACAAGTACCCACTGCAGATGATCAATGATCTATTCGATAGATTGCAAGGAGCTAAGGTATTATCCAAGATCGATCTGCGATCAGGGTACCATCAATTGAAGATTCGGGAGCAGGATATACCTAAGACGGCCTTTACCACTAGGTATGGGTTGTACGAGTATACCGTTATGTCTTTTGGTCTGACTAACGCACCGGCATACTTTATGAACCTGATGAACAAAGTGTTTATGGAGTATTTGGATAAGTTCGTCGTAGTGTTCATAGATGATATATTGATCTTCTCAAAGGATGAAGAAGAGCATGCAGAGCATTTGTGTTTGGTATTGGAGAAGCTTAAAGAACATCAGTTATATGCCAAGTTTAGCAAATGCGAATTTTGGTTGAAGGAAGTCGGATTCCTAGGACACGTTATATCTGGAGAACGAATAGCAGTAGATCCCACCAAGGTGGACACTGTGACCCATTGGGAAGCACCGACAACAGTTGGAGAGATCCAGAGTTTTCTTGAACTTGCAGGATACTACCGGAGATTTATCGAGAATTTCTCAAAGATTGCAAAGCCAATGACGGAGTTGTTAAAGAAGGACACCAAGTTCAGATGGACAGAAGAATGTGAGGCCAGTTTCCAGGAATTAAAGAAACGTTTGGTCTCATCACCTTTGTTGATTCTGCCAGATCAACATAAGGATTACGAGGTGTACTGCGACGCTTCACGTCGAGGACTTGGAGCAGTTCTTATGCAGGAAGGAAGAGTTGTTTCATATGCTTCACGACAACTAAAACCTCATGAGTTGAACTATGCCACTCATGATTTGGAGTTAGCAGCCGTAGTGCATGCATTGAAGACATGGAGACACTTTCCCATTGGAAACCACTGTGAAGTATATACAGATCACAAGAGTTTGAAGTATATATTCACTCAGAAGGAGTTGAATCTCAGGCAAAGGAGATGGCTGGAACTCATTAAGGATTACGACATGAGATTGCATTATCATCCCAGAAAGGCTAACATAGTAGCCGATGCGGTAAGCCGCAAGAGCCATGTCAATACCCTAATGATGGAGGAATTTCCAAAGGAGTTACCCGAGGACTTACGAGAACTACGTTTGGAGATAGTTCCGAGAGGCTATGTAGCAACACTAGAAATCCAGTCTACCCTGATGGATACAATCCGAGAAGCTCAGAAGACTGACAAGGAGGTTGCCTCTATAAAGGAGAGGATGAGCGAAGGAAAAGCTAAAGGATTTCGTGAGGATGAACACGACACCTTATGGTTTGAAGACCGCATTTATGTGCCTAATGACCTGGAGATCAGGAAGTTGATTCTACAGGAGGCCCATGATTCACCATACTCGATTCACCCAGGAAATACTAAGATGTATTTGGATTTGAAGGATATTTTCTGGTGGACCGGTATGAAGAAGGATATTGCGGAGTATGTAGCAGTTTGTGATGTATGTCAGAGAGTGAAGGCAGAACATCAGAAGCCAGCAGGATTGTTACAACCATTGCTAATACCCGAATGGAAGTGGGATAAGCTAGGTATGGATTTTATTACGGGACTACCCAGAACTCGTTCTGGCTATGACTCGATCTGGGTCGTAGTCGATCGTTTAACAAAGGTAGCCCATTTCATCCCCGTAAAGACTACCTATACCAGTGCAAAGTTGGCAAAGATATACATGACCCGAATTGTATGTCTGCATGGAGTTCCGAGGACCATCGTATCAGATAGAGGAACCCAGTTTACCTCAAAGTTATGGAATCAGTTACATGAAACTCTGGGTACCAGGCTAGAGTTTAGCACAACTTTTCACCCAAAGACAGATGGACAAACTGAAAGAGTCAATCAGATTTTGGAGGATATGCTGAGAGCCTGTGCACTAGATTATGGATCTAGTTGGGACGACAATTTGCCGTATGCAGAGTTTTCTTACAACAACAGTTATCGATCTAGTTTGAAGATGGCCCCTTTCGAAGCTTTATACGAAAGGAGGTGTAGGACTCTGTTATCGTGGGACGAAGTTGGAGACCGACAGTTGTTTGGACAAGACTTAATCAAAGAGTCTGAGGAGAAGGTGAAGTTGATTCGAGACAGACTGAAGGTAGTTCAGTCCAGGCAGAAAAGTTATGCAGACTCGAAGCGCAAGGAGATAGCCTATGGGATCGGAGACAGAGCCTACTTGAGAGTATCGCCTCTGCGAGGAGTCAAACATTTCGGAGTTAAAGGAAAGTTAGCCCCGAGATTTGCGGGACCCTACCGTGTTTTGGAACGCATGGGAGAGGTTGCCTATAAGTTGGAATTGCCCGAAGGATTGTCAGGAGTACACGACGTGTTTCACGTTTCGCAGCTTAAGAAGTGCCATGCGGAGATGGCCGATATACCGCTTAGAGACACAGTACCCCTGGAAGCAATTCAGTTTGACAGTGATTTGACCTACGAGGAGAAGCCTGTTAAGATCCTCAAATTTTCGAGCAGAGTTACCCGCAGCAAGGTTATCAAGTTTTGCAAAGTTCAATGGAGTCACCACACTGAGGAAGAAGGCACCTGGGAACGAGAAGATGATCTACGCAAGGACCACCCTCACCTATTTTCTAGCCAACCCGAATCTCGAGGGCGAGATTCATCTTAAGGGGGGTAGGTTTGTAACATCCCAAATTTTCAATTTGGAATGTTATACATTAGATCATTATGCATATCATATTTTCTTGCTTTTGGTGATCCGAGAAAATCCTAAGCAACTCAAGGACCCTCGGAGAGAGTTGGGGATTTCTAAATTTTCATATTTGAGGTTTCTCAAATTTTGAAAATAGGATCGTTTGATTTTATTTATTTTTCTTTAAGTATTACTATCAGAAATATATGAGAGAGGGAGTAAAATGACTCTCCCAAAATAAAGAAATACGGAAGATTTAATAAAAAGATCAAACAAGTTTTATTTAGAGTTTATTTGGATTTTATTTCAATTAAGAAAAATTGCATGTTTTCAAAAATGCATTTTTGTGCCAAGAAAATGTTCATCTTGTTCTAAATATTTTATTTAGAAGGTGAAAATTTGTTTTGGCAATTTCTAGATTTTATTTTATTTTCTATAGTTATTTTATTAGCGCCGACGTAATTGTCAGAAAAAAAAAAATATATATATATATATATAGGGGGACCGACCCGACTGGGCCGAGGCCCATCGCCCCGTCGCCGCCTTCCCCGCGTCGCCCGCCGTGGCCGACTCGGACACCGCCGCCGACCGCCATGGTCTTGCCCCTTCCCCAAGCCAGCCACCCCCCTCTCCAACCACGCCAACCCCGCCGCCTCGCCAAGCCATCGCCGCCGCGACGCCGCGACGCCGCCTCGCCAGCCCCGCCGCCGCGACGCCCGCACCCCGCCGCAACACGCCGCCGCCAGCCGCCGCCCTCGCCGCCGCTAGCCGCCGCCCTTGCCGCCGCTGCTCGCCGTCAACCCCGCAGCCGCCGCCCTCGCCCGCCGCCGCGACGCCAGCCGCCGCCGGCGGCAGTTCTCGAGGTAGCCGCCGCCGGTTTTCTCCAGAAAACCGTTGGTTTTTTTAGAACCTCTAGTCATTTTTTTAGATCGGTTTTATTAGATCGGTTTTCTGTTTTATTTTCTGGTTTAGTTAAGTAGTGAACGTTCACCCGTTCGTTTGTTCTAACGAACGAATTCGCCGTTTAGTCTCAGCTGACGAACGTCCGTTCGTTAAGCTGTTTTAGTTTTCTTTTTCGCAGTTATTTTCTGATCGCGAACTCTGATCCGATCTTCGTTTTAGTTTAACTTTTCGCTCGTTTATCGGAATCAGGTGATTCAAGCGCCTGGAGTTTCGTATCGAAATTCTCTTTCCGTTTAACCTAGTCGCTCAAGCGTTTGCCTCTGTTAAATTTGGACTTAGATCCAGATTGGTTCGGTAGTTGTTTCTCTTTCGCCGTTTGTCTCTCCTTGTTTCTTCTTTTGTCGTTTCTTTAGCAAACCGGAGTTCTTAAGTTGAACTTTCTGGTTAGATCTTTTATTCGAGTTTTACCCGTGAATTAGTAAAGTACTTATTGTGTGCTTGTTTGTTTGCGATAGAGTAGCCAGAGTGCGCCGCTTGCTACTTTGAATCTCTAGGTTTTGCGGATCATCAGCAAGGCAAGTAACACTTTGATCATACTTTCCAATTACCCAGTTTTCATTGCATTAGTCAACCCTCACACATTGCATGAGTAGGATCAATTAACTTGTGGGACTGGGAAGTATATTGAGGTAGTACCTATTACCTGCATTACATTCAAACATTTGGGAGTTACTTCTACGTTTGCTTATAGGACATGCTATGCTCGTAGACGTGGATTGGGTGAGTGAAATCCATGACAGATGTGAGTTTGTTAATTAATGGTTCAACTTAAGGTGGCAACATTAATACACATCTGGGTGGATTGAGGCATCTGGGTATTCCAGGGATTGCCTGTTTTCTTTTGGACCGCCACCCAGGCTCAAAGGAGCATGAGATTATTCATACTAGAAACTTCCGTGTGCAGCCACAATGCTATTATGGGCTCTAGAATAGTATGAGTAAGTTGTGCGAACATCTACAGTGGTGGACTAGGAGATGTAGGGGATGTAGGTTGGTACGATTCACCCAGTCGTAGTTGCTAGTGCTTCTGAAAGACTGTGTCTCGGTCATCCGTCTCTCAAACATCATGCAGTGCGAGAAATCCTGAGGAGATCGGGTCTTGTGGGGAAAAGTGCACAAACCTCTGCAGAGTGTACAAACTGATCATGATTAGCCATGTCCCCGGTTACGGACGTCTTGAGTATCTAGTACTTGGATTATCATGTGAATCTCAACATGATACTTTAATTTAACTTTGTTGGGTTTAATGATGAACTTTAATTGGGGTTGAGAGGATGTCTATCTTCTCGATGATGTTTCAACTACCATGCTAGTTAATTAAAATTTATTCCTTTGAAGTAGGGAAAAATTGGCTTTACGCAAAAAATATAACCATAGAGCTTTACACCAGCCATATTGCATGTAGTATAGCTTTACTTTCAATTGCTCTCTTGTGTTACTTTGCCAGCATATTCCATGTGCTGACCCGTTTTTCGGGCTGCAACGTTTCATGTTACAGACTTTTCAGACGACGGGTAAGGTGCCCTTTTAGGTCGTGGTTCTATACTCAGTGATGCCGTTGGAGTTGATGGACTCACTTATCTTCCAAGCCTTCCGCTGTTATCGTGTTAGATGGCCTTCAGCCATTTTTATTGTAATAAGTTCATCGTTGGAACTATCGATGTAATAAGTGTGTGATTCTACTCTATTATAAATCCTTCAAGTACTGTGCGTGTTAGCATTACTGATCCAGGGATGACACTGATGCACAGAGATCAGACTGCTTGAGGTCTGGTCGCTACATGTTTCTATGGATGAAAGTAAGAAAAGAATAGCTACGCTTAGAGCTAAAAGAGAATTTTTAGAAAAGGCGTTTTCTAGTGATTGCTTTCATAAAAATGATGAAGATCTTAAAATGATTGGTGTCTCTTCTATTGATTCCCTGTTTAGTAAAGTTAAACTTGATGATAAAGGGACTGAAGAAGAGTCAACTTTATCTAGAAGGTGTCCCGATAATTCAGAGGGTGAAAATCTTGTTGAGAAAATTGATAAAAGTGGGTTTGGAGAGGTCAAAATTTTAACTAGTGATGTGCCCACTCTTTTGGATTACAAGGACTTTAATTACAATAGTTTCTCTTTGATTGATTGTATTTCCTTGTTGCAAACCATGATAAATTCACCTCATGCCTATGAACAAAATTAAGCTTTTACTAAGCGTATTGTTGATGCTATGATGAAAGCCTTAGAAGATAAGTTGGAATTGGAAGTATAAATTCGTAGAAAATTATATGATGAATGGGAACCCACTATCAAAATCAAGATTAAACATTATGAGTGCAATGCTTTATGTCATTTGGGTGCTAGTGTTTCCACAATTCTGAAATCTCTTTGTGATGTTCTTGGTCTTACCAATATTGATGATTGTTCTCTTAATTTGCATTTGGCGGATTCTACTATTAAGAAGCCTTTCGGAAGGATCAATGATGTTCTTATTCTTGCAAATAGTAACTATGTACCCATAGACTTTATTGTTCTTGACATTTATTGCAATCCGTCTTGCCCTATTATTCTTGGTAGACCGTTTTTATGCACTATTGGTGCAGTGATTAATATAAAAGAAGGGAATATCAAATTTCAGTTTCCCTTGAGAAAGGGCATGGAACACTTACATAGAACTAAGATCAAATTGCCTTATGAATCTATAATGAGGGGAACCTATGGAACATCCAACAAGGATTAAAACGCTTGAGATCTTGGTATTATGCCCAGCTAGGGGCGTAAAACTATACGCTCGTTGGGAGGCAACCCAACTTGTTTTTTTCTTTTTGGTTTTATTTTTGTTTCAATAAAATACCCAATAATATCTCTGGTTTGATGTGTTTATGTTGTTTAAATAAGTGTTTGTGCTAAGCAAAGCCTATGGGATGATTTGGTTGATAGTTGGTTTGATTGCTTTGAAATTCAGAAACTTTTTCGTCCAGAGTTAGAATTTTTTATGATTACTGGAGCGTGATAAACTCTTGAATTTTTTGGAAATTATCAATATACAAATTGTCCATGTTATCCTAGGTTTCCAGAATTTTCATAGCCACAGAAGTATGGTCAAAAATTGTATCTTTATAGATTGTTCTGTTTTTGACAAATTCTGTTTTTGTTGTGTTATGTGCTTGTTTTGATTGATCTATGGTTTCTTTTGAAGATTTTTTGCCATAGAAAAGTTAGAATACATTAGATATAATAAAAATACAAAATATGAATTGGTTTGCTACATTACTTAGAGTAAAGATTGGTTTTGTTATACTAACGGATCTCACGAGGTTTTGTTGAGTTT
Source organism: Secale cereale (assembly GCA_902687465.1). Lineage (NCBI taxonomy): Eukaryota > Viridiplantae > Streptophyta > Magnoliopsida > Poales > Poaceae > Secale > Secale cereale. Next base: position 322,090,063 of record LR738713.1, read on the forward strand.
TCTGTGATTGAAGTTTTCAAGTTTTGGGTGAGGTCGCGATGGATGAAGGAATGAGGAGTAGCAAAAGGCTAAGCTTGGGGATGTCCGAGGCACCCCAAGATAATATTCATGATGTATCAAGCAACTAAGCTTGGGGATGCCACGAGTGGCATCCCCTCTTTTTTCTAACGATCATCGGCATTTTACTTGAGACTATATTTTTATTCGTCACATATCATGAGTTTTGCTTGGAGCGTCTTGATATGAGTCTTTACTTGTTTTTTATTTTTTATTTTTAATAAGTGTCCTTTCTGTACACACCTATTTGAGAGAGCCAAATTATACTATGCTTGCTCGTATGCTTCACTTAAATTTTAGCTATGGAATTTCTCTAGTGTTTCACTTGTATCTTTTTTGAGCACGACGTGCTTTGTTAATTTTTTTGAAGAAATTCTCTCATTCTTCACTTAGATTAATTTGATAGAAGGGAATATGATTGCTCATGTTCTTCACTTATATTTGTTTCAGCTTATCAAAAGCAACATATGAAACTAGTCCCAAAGTGATGGATATCCAAGGGGGATATAATAAAAACTTTCATGAAGATCATTGGACAAAATAAACTTGATTCTCTGTAATAGTTTTGAGATATGATGATAGTGATATGTGAGCCATGATAATGAATAATAATGTTTTAGTAAGAACATTGATGTTAATGTTTGTGATTCCCTATGCAATCACGAAAGTCAATTGCCATGCAATGAAATTACATCCTACTTGTGTTGCATTATTCAATGTTAGTCATGTTTAATGTTCTATTATGATTGTTTTCTTTCCTAGGTTGGTCGCTGCTCAATCTCTTGCTAGCTTCCACCTTGTACTAAGTTGAAATACTACTTGTGCATCCAAATCCTAAAACCCAAGTTGTGCCAAATGAGTCCACCATACGTACCTATATGCAATATTTCCTTGCCGTTTTAAGCAAATTTGTACGTGCCAACTCTAAATTCAAAATAAATTTCTCTTTTGTGTGCCCGTACCGCTCATGAAGTGGCGAGGGGTGGCTAATATTTTTCATGCTAAATGTGTTATTCTGAAGATGAGTGTTTATTCACTTGTCATTGCACGAGAGTATGGTGGTAATAGGGATTTCCAGTCCCAAAATAAAAAGAAAATTTACCTTATGTTGTCAAATAATAAATTTCTTGGAAAGTGTTGGTATGGAGGGCACCCGTGGATACGGATAAGCCATGGCGTGTGAAAGTTTGGTGGAAAAATAAAAAACTTTATTTTATATTTGGGAACCGTCTATGATATATCTAGCATGGAGAGTGTTGGGCACTCTAAGTCGTTCTCGTTGACGAGAAAAGCATGCCACCCAAAATAATTTTATCTCTCAATTTATGCTTTGAGCTCTGGCACTTCTACATTTCCCTACTCCTTCTAGGAAGGGCCTATCCTTTACTTTATCCAATCTTTATTTTATTGAGTCTCCATCTTCTCTTATAAAGCACAAACTACGGAACACTATTATCACACTTGAGAATTGGATGTAGCTAATATTTAGATATGTCGCATGAATGGTTCACTGATTGAGCATGATGGGCTAGGGATAACTTGCTTTAGTATAGATATTTTGAAAGACATGGTTGTTTGTTGATATGCTTGAGTATTAAAGTCTTGATGTCAAAACTAGACTATTGCTTTGAACCATATAAAAAGTCCAATTGTCCATGCTATAAAGAAAATATTATGTGATGAACATGATAGGCAACATTGCACATCAAAAATTCTGTTTTTATCATTTACCTACTCGAGGACGAGTAGGAATTAAGCTTGGAGATACTGATGCGTCTCCAACGTATCTATAATTTTTTATTGTTCCATGCTATTATATTATCATTCCTGGATGTTTTACAATCATTTTTTGGGACTAACCTATTGACATAGTGCCAAGTGCCAGTTGTTGTTTTCTGCTTGTTTTTTACATCGCAGAAAATCAATATCAAATGGAGTCCAAATGCAGCGAAACTTTTTGTGGAATTTTTTTGGACCAAAAGACATCCAATGGGCCAGAGTAGCACCGGGGGTGCCCCGAGGAGGGCACAACCCACCAGGGCGCGCATGGGCCTCCAGGCGCGCCCATGTGGGTTTTGCCCACCTCGGTGGCCACCCACACTACCTCTTCGCTCTATAAATACTCCAATATTCCAAAAACCATAGGGGAGTCGACGAAATTATATTCCAACCGCCGCAAGTTCCAGAACCACGAGACCCAATCTAGAGCCCTTTTCTGGCACTCCACCGGAGGGGAACACGATCATAGAGGGGTTATCATCCTCATTAGTGCCTCTCCGATGATGCGTGAGTAGTTTGCCACAGATCTATAGGTCCGTAGGCCATAGCTAGATGGCTTTTTCTCCCTTTGTATCTCAATACAATGGTCTCTTGGAGATCTATTTGATGTAATGACTTTTTGCGGTGTGTTTGTTGGGATCCGATGAATTGTGAGTTCATCATCAGATTTTCCTTGATTTAATATCCATTCTTGATTATTATAGCCTCGTATTTCTTCTTCCATAATTTGGTTTTGTTTGGCCAACTTGATATAGTTATCTTGCAATTGGAAGAGGTGCTTTGTAATGGGTTCGATCTTGCGATGTCCTTTCCAAATGACAGAAGGGGTAGCAAGGCACACATGTATCATTGCTATTAAGGATAAAAAGATGGGGTCTATTCCTACATGAATAGATCTTGTCTACATCATGTCTACGTTCTTATTGCATTACTCTATTTTCCCATGAACTTAATACACTAGATGCATGCGGGATAGCGGTCTATATGTGGAGTAATAGTAGTAGATGCAGGCAGGAGTCGGTCCACTAATCTTGGACGTGATGCCTATATACATTATTATTGTCTTGGATATTGTCATAATTATTTGCTTTTCAATCAATTGCCCAACAGTAATATGTCTACCCACAACATGCTATTTTCTCGAGAGAAGCCACTAGTGAAATCTACGGCCCCCGGGTCTATTATCGAATCATATACTTTCAGATCTATATTCCATTTGCCCTTTTCTTTCTTTGCAACTTTTATTTTCAAATCTATATTATCAAAAACACACAAAAATACCTTGTTGCATTTTATTTTCTTTTATTTGCAATCCACTACAATTTTATCCTATCCTTATGTCACTTTTTGGCATTGTTACCCGAAAGGGATTGACAACCCTTCAACGCGTTGGGTTACAATTATTTGTTCTTTATGTGCGGGTACCATTTACATGGTGTTGCTTGGTTCTCCTACTGGTTCGATAACCTTGGCCTCATAACTGAGGGAAATACCTTACCGTTGTTGTCCTGCATCATCCCTTATTCCTTGGGGAAATACCGGCGCATCTCAAGCGGCATCATGTGTGCCAGGAGAGGCTATCCCCAAAGGTTTCTCGGTCGTGTCCGAAGGACCCCCTACCATAGTCACTCACTAGGCGACGGTTCAGAACGCCGTCGCGGGAAGGGGTTAAAAACTATTTGTATCGCACCTCACTGTACCGGTGTCTACAGTCTTTGTGGGTAGTATTTCACCAAATTTATTGATTTGACACAAGGAGAGCCAAATAATATTTATAAGCCTTAGTAGTTGAGTTGTCAATTCAGCCACACCTAGAGATCTAAATATCTACAACAACGTATTTAGTAAAAGAATAGTTTTATAATTTTGATAGTAGTAGTAACAGTAGCAATAGTAACAGGAGAATTAACAGTACTAACTTAGCAAAGATCAATATGAGCAAAGCATAGGTATTGGACCAATGATGGATATTTGTGTTGGATGAAGATCATCATGTAATAGCCACAACCTAGAGTGATACACAATAGCTCCAATTCATCAATTCAATGTAGGCATGTATTCCGTATATAAATAGTAATAAATGTACGGGTTAGTTCCATTCCAATCATACAAAATAGATTACAAAACAAGAGTAAAAATGCTTGTAAAAGTATATACATTTTGGACGTATCAGGAGGGGAGGGGCAATTTTGGGGAGATTGTAGGGAGGGGAGGGGAATGCAGAGGGGATCCCACGTGGTAGTGGGAGAGGGAGTGTTGGGTCCCTCATGGTAGTGGGACAGGGAGTTGAGAGAAATTTTGGTGGCATTCGTAGGGAAATTTTGGTAGTGGGAGGGAAACTTTTATAAGTTTTTTCGTTTGGAGGGATAATTTTTATGGTATTTTTGTAATGTATGTAGAAATAATGGTAAAATCGTACCGTATAGCTCAAGAAAACATCAGTATTCCATGTTTTATATTTTTCCTTATTGCTAGGTCACATATCATGATGCGACGCGAATGTTTCCCATTTTAATTTGTTTTTGAATATTTTATGGTGTTTTCAAAATCCAATCGAGTTCGTCACGACGACCTTCATGGATAGGGCTTGAATCAGGCAAAGCCCTTGGTGCATCTTTGTTGAAATGCCTACCTGTAAAGCTAAAAATACTTTTTAGTGCAAATAATTGGCAAGCTATGGAGCACCCGCAGTTCAAATTATAGCCGGTTCTAGTTGAATCGGCATATGGTTAACTGAATGGTAGATGAAAGTGCACTCATTTTTGTTGTTGTTCTCTTCCATAAGCCAAACTAGTGAACTAGACTATTCAGTTGTAATATCTAAACAAGAGGCATTCAAGCACTCAGTTCCTCGGCAACTATGCCAAAAACAATTTAATGTCTACTACACACTTCTATTTTGTACAATGTTGACCCTCCAAGCATAGAGGATTGTAGTAAAACAACGAATTTCCCAAAAGTTGACGACCTGAGGTTTATGAATCTATTGGAGGAATAGGTTGAAAATGTTCTCTCATGAACTATCCTCCAATCAAATACAAGTAATCTCTTGTGTCCCCATCACAACCAATACATGTTTATTTCTATGCCCCTGGTTCGTTAGTTGTACTCATTCATCCCTACGCTCTTAACTTTTGCTCACTTTTCCCCACTCCCTTGCCCAAAACCCTTAGAACATGTTACAACAGACATTGTTGTCGGGTCAATGCCTTTGACCGTTCACTCTGACGAGTGGGGCCACTCTCATATAGTGGTTTTGTATGCTGACCGTACAGTGGTATTCGTATACGTGGGCGCATGCAACTGACCACGGTCGTGGGTAGCACGTGTCCATGGGACATGCCCGAAATGTCCCATCGTATAAAAGAGGGGGAACCACCTCCCGACGCATCGCCCCTACCATTTCCCCCAAATCCCCTCCCTGCCGCATCGTCTTCCTCTCCCCCACCGCGTCGTCTCGCTCTCCTCCACTGCCTCCACCGCACCGTCTCACTCTCACCCACCGCATCCTCTTCCCCACCTTCATCACCTCCATCTGTCAGATGGCGGACGCTCGTGGCAACGCTGGCGTAGAGGCCGGAGATGTAGTGGAGCTGCAGGCCACGGTGACCGCGGATGAAGTGAAGGACATTGGCGGTGTCCACGTCGGTGCGAGGAAACTTGCAACCGCTGCGGATGTGGAGAAGGAGGTGGCGGGCTCCGCCTCAGCGCTGCCGGAGCAGAAGGTGACGGCATCGAGCGGCGCAGTCCATCCCAATGCGCAGCCTGGCGAGGATCAGGAGGTATTTGCACTTGCTTTTAGTTGCAATATTTAGGATATTAGCTTGTAGAGTTAGTTGCATATTGTTTAGATTGTGATTTGTACTATAGTACAGATGGTTAGAGTAGTTGAT
>LR738713.1:322095801-322126885 GCA_902687465.1 Secale cereale
ATGGCGGACGCTCGTGGCAACGCTGGCGTAGAGGCCGGAGATGTAGTGGAGCTGCAGGCCACGGTGACCGCGGATGAAGTGAAGGACATTGGCGGTGTCCACGTCGGTGCGAGGAAACTTGCAACCGCTGCGGATGTGGAGAAGGAGGTGGCGGGCTCCGCCTCAGCGCTGCCGGAGCAGAAGGTGACGGCGTCGAGCGGCGCAGTCCATCCCAATGCGCAGCCTGGCGAGGATCAGGAGGTATTTGCACTTGCTTTTAGTTGCAATATTTAGGATATTAGCTTGTAGAGTTAGTTGCATATTGTTTAGATTGTGATTTGTACTATAGTACAGATGGTTAGAGTAGTTGATATGATGGATGGGCGGGGGTTTTCTGTATGGGGGGATGGGAGTTTTTGTACTAGGGTTAGAGTACCAGTATCACAAATTGGGGTTTTTAATTCTACACACATGTATGCTTATTAGATTGGGTCTCTATTCGATTTGTTTTTGAATGCTACGCAGGTTGGGGTTTTTGAATGTCATATGCCCAAATGGAATCCATTGATTAAGAAGTTACTTGATTCATTAGTATATAAATTTGTCCACAATATGTAGTTATATTAGCTCTGTTGTTCAATGTCTGTGCATGACAATGGAAGATGCAAATAGGATCATAGTATATTAGCCCTATGATCATCGTAAAATGCATATCTAAATTTTCAATGGGATGTAATTGTATATTCAGGAGGATGATGGTTGGGGAAAAAAGAGGAAGCTGGACCTTACTGACTTCAAGGACCCATACGATCCAGGGTATAGTGACGACTAAGAGTATGAGGTGAGCCTGCTTGAAATTTAGATTGTTCATTTACCCTAGTTCCTTTGACATGGTGTATATGAATCTATAATGTATATATCTAAATTCATTCGTGTGTGCAGTACATCTCTAGAGAAGATGTGGTTGTGGACGAGGGCAACTTTGCGTTCTTCAAAGCAAAGGAAGAGGTGAAAATCAGGGCCAAGGGAGATGATTACTTCTACAAGAGCAGGACCAAAATTTGGCGCTACCCCTACTGCACCACCAAGCCAAAGCCAAAGTCCGACTGCTTCGTTCACCTTCTAGCTCATGCAGAAGATGTAGCCATCCACGGCGAGGGCTACAAGATCAGGGGCCAGCATGATGCCCTCGCGAAAGTCCTGACTCCCATTCCCAACTAATTGATGATGTGATGATGTGTTTTAATGTGAACTTTTTATGTATGATTGTTTGGGGAACTTTGTGTGTGAACTGGATGTGTTCTATGGATGGTATGGTACTATGTGGTCTTCTATATCTGCATGTGGCTATCTATATTTCTTATTTGTGTGTTTTTAAATTTTTCTGCTATGATTTGTTTCAGTGTTTAATTTCAAAGTTTAGGTGCTGCAACGATCACACATGTTGTTTCAGTGTTGCTTCACTGATCAGACATGCTGCAAAGAATAAGAAAAAAGAGCAAATAGTCCATCATTTATCAAATATTCCAATAACAGAGCAAAAAACAACATTTGAATGAAGATGTAATGATTTTTCTAATAAAGGAATACACAAATTATTTGTCTCATGTTTTATAATCAAATGCATGCTATTTCCCACCAGCATGTCTCATTATCTGATGTTTTCAACTGACATTCGTCAGGATAGTATAGATTAAAAAAAAAGCAAAAAATATTAACCTTGGCAACCTATCTATGTTTGTGTAGGAGATCATGTGTGCAAAATTTAACGTGATTTAGAGGAGGTCAAAGAAATTTGAATTTGAGAAATGTGCTCCAAATGAGCTGCCAGGCTAGGGTAAATAGCCCCATTTGTAATCATGTTTTTTGGACCTACTCCAAATGAGCCAAATGTTTTTTATTAACACCTATCCAATCTATATAGTGTAGATTCGAAGTATCACTATTTATTGAATTAATCTTCATGTTTTTACAATTTTTTTGAAAAAATATACATTAATAGAAAACCATTAAAACACATTTAAGATATGAAATGGAAAACTAAGTTCAGATCCTTCTTATTCACTTTGAAATCAAGCTTTGGTTATATTTTTGATTTGATTCAAATTTTCAAAAATAAAAGGTAACCCTACCTCCTCTCCTTGAACTCAATGAAATGTTGTACGTGATAGCTCATATGTGTGAAGATTTTTTTCATGAAAATGACCATAGACAAAGTTTATGATTTTGGTAGGTAACATGTCACATAAGACAACATTGTGCGCAGGTTTTATATTTTTTTGATTTTTTTTTTAAATTTATGGTGCTCATTTGACCTCGATCGTGCCAGCTAGGTTTTTTTTAAATGTCCGTATACCAAGTTTAGTATTTTTCCTAGTTAGTGTGTCTTATAAAACGATGAACGGCGAAGGTTTCATATTTGTTTTGATTTAAAAAAAATAGTTATGCTCAGTCAAAGCCTTGGAAACCCCATTGACCAGCTCAAAACCTCTCTAAACCCCGCTGGGTTTCGCCTAACCCTAGCTGCAAACGTCAGCCATCCGATCATACCCTGGCGCCAAGCTACAACACTTAGATGTGGTCTTCTTGAAGGAATTCAGTGGGCACGCTGCGTGCAAGCTCCGCACCATTGGATCACATGGACGGCTCTGCATCGTTGGATCGTGGGGCGATCCGTGAGGGGCGATCCTGTTGGTTGTGCTCGGCTGCTCGCCACCACTGACTCCACGGAAAAAACGTAGTTATTGGACCTAAAAGGAAACCAAGCTCTGATTGGGCCGTCGAATTGTGTCGTTTTTTTTGCATCATTTGCTCTGTTTTTTGTGAACGTGTTGGCCCTCTTTTTTGCATCGTTTTTCATTACAAAACAATTGACATTGCCTAGAAAATGTAATTATTTTTATTTAATACAAATGCAAATTAACCAAACCATTCAAAAATTCGGTCACCATGGATTCCCACGTGTCTAATTAGCATCTTTTCAAACTACGGTTTCCCACACGTGTACACTCCCGATACCGCGGTGGTTGTGAAAACGAGCTACTTCACATTTGACCCCGTTATTGCCATGGTGAAATAACACGTAGGACTACGGCTATTTAACCTACCCTCTACCTCTGCCATCCCTCATCCATCTCCCACCCTCTGCCATCTGCCCTTCTTGATCTTCGTCCCCTTCTCTTTCTTTTGCACATCCCTCAGCCATGTAGTACACCGGACCAACCTACCGCTTCCCACCCACCATGCCAGAGAGGCTCTACCCTGCCGACGTGTACGTTGAGCGCACACTACGTGTGAGGACGATATCATGGTGGAGGACCACAAGGAACTTCACCGAGTTCTTCCTCGGGGCTGGCCACCGCCACCTCCCGCGGGGATCTCCAACGATGTTCTGCGTCAAGGAGGTCGTCCAAAACGGGGTGGTGGTTGCTCTCCTTGCCCACTTCACCAACACATTCGACGCCTTCTACCTCCTCGGTCGGGTGTTTTGGTGTGGCTGCGAGTTCATCGCTTTCACAACTCACAACATGTTCACGGTGTACACCAACATCTTCCCCACCGCATCGCACATGCACACTCTTCCGTACCCCATCATCAACGCCCCAGAGGAGCAGTGAAGGGCGCCCGGAGGAGGAGCGAGGTGGAGAAGGCGGTGGCTAGGGTTCTAAACCCTCTATCATTTTTTGTTTTTTCAGTCTATGTTATTTTAAGTTGTAATTGACCTATGTTGGGCATGATATGGGCTTGTTGGCCCTTTTATTAAGCTGGATTATTAGTTTTCTATTTATTCTATTATTAAGTTCTTCCTAGTTTTAACTATGTGATCGTGCTATGGTTTTGTTGTCCCTATCTACATATTTGTTGAATTTTTTCTTTGAGAGCCCGCTTTGTTAGTAACCACATTGTGCATGCAGCCAGAACGAACCCTTCTCTCTTTATTACACAAGCCACAAATATGCAGCCACCTAGCTAGTGCATGCAGCAAAAAAATACCCTAAAACATATTGTTCAATTTATTTGTCGTAGCAAAATGGGTGCAGAAGCGAGTGGATCGAAAAGGCTGAAACTGATCGTAAAAACGATGCTCTATATGAACCAGCAGCAGCGACTGTCGCTGCATCCGTGGCGGCTCGCGTGCACGAAAGTGGCTCTGACAGTGCATCGCGGCGGCATGCATCGGCGCATGCAGGCTCGGTCGACGCATCATGGCATGCAGGCAGGCTTGCTGGGTGCATGCATAGCAGGCTTCAATCATGGCAGCGCACGCAGACGTTTAATGCAAGGGACAGTCCAACGAAACCATGGGACAAGAATAGCGACACCGCCCAACGCGGCCCCACTTGTCAGATCCAATGCACGACACGGTCCATCGCGGCCCCACTCTTCAGAGTTAACGGTCAAGCCATTGACCCGACGGTAATGTCCGTTGTGACCTGTTTCGAGGGTTTCGGGCAAGGGAGTGGGAAAAACTGAGCAAAAGTTAAGAGCGCGGGGATGAATGAGTAGAGCTAAGGAACTAGGGGCACAGATGTAAAAAACCAATTGTTATTTGTATATGTGTACTAATTCAGCGAAGAGGTTGATAATTAGGATGATAACAGTTAGTTTGGATGGTGACAATATTCAAAATAAAATATTATAACAAAGTAAAAATAATTAGAAGTTACTAAACTATATCTCAGTGCTTGTGCACAAGACATAGGCATCATACTTTCACTAGTGCCAACTCTCAAAATCACTAACATTGCGAAACACATGATATATCATTGAAAAAGTGCAGTCAAGAATAACTCCAAAATTTGTATTTTACTAGATCAATGTGGGATCACTAGTAGAGAAAGGGCCTAATGTGAAGCACATTAGTCCCGGTTTGTAACTGAACCGGCACTAATGTGATCATTAGTGCCGGTTCCAATGGCTAGATGGGCGGCGATCATTAGTACCAGTTCGTGGCGAACCATTAGTACCGGTTCATGCCATGAACCGGTACTAAAGACGTGGTGGCAGGCTTGTGTCAGGCTGGGGCCCCACCAGCACCTTCAGTACCGGTTGGTTATATAAACCGGGACGAAAGATGCACCTTTAGTCCTGGTTCGTATAAGCAACCGGTACTAAAGGTCATCCTATATAAACCCCTTAATCGAGCCCAAGCGCTCTGTTCTTCTCCATTCCCCTCTCCTCTGTTTTCTTCCTCTTCCTCTCGAGCTCACACTCCATTTTGCCAAAATTTGTGAAGATTTGAAGGTACCCCATCTATCCAAGTGATCACAAATGTTAGCAACTTTGTCCTTTCATCTCTCATTACTAGATTAACTCTTGCAATGCTCTATAAGTATAATGATTTGTGGGTTTTATTTTGGGAGGAATTTTATGTGGTAGTAATTGATTTATATGCAATCTGAGGTCAAAATAACTCTTAGTTTCCATATGTAGGTGTGGTTTAATTAGTGCCATCTCGTCTCCGTCCTAACCACCGTCGGTCGCCATCCCGTCGCCGGCACCACCTTGTGGTGAGCCACTTGTTTTTTTTATCCTTTTTATAATAAAAAAATCATGTTTGTGTGATTTAGATATATAGTTACTTGTATAATTTTCTTACCTATACGTTATTTGTTATACATAGTGCCATGGTTTTGATATCCGTCCTCGTCGGCCCTCCTCCGGTTTATGATTCGGATGTGGTATAGTCTCTTTTATAACTATTTGTTGCATTTGGTGTTTATGACAAATTATGCTCATCAAGTTGACATAGATATTTTCATCTAGGAGGTATGTGAACCGAAAATTCCAACTGACCCTATTGTCGAGAGGTTAAATTTAGTTGAAAAACAAAACAAGTATTTGAAAGAGAAATTGAAAAGAATTGAGGAGGAGAAGATGGAATGGGAGTAGCATGTTGCTGATGTCGTCGATGATCACAAGATCAAGATGGAGAAATGCACTTGAAGATTAGAAAGATTAGAAAATATGCTACTGATAGTGAGGCTTCATATCATTATGTTGTTGGATCAATTGTTACCTTAGTTGCAATGTTGATCACATTTGTTGTTGCATTTAAATGCTTTAACTAGAGAGTTTGTATGTTGTTTTATGTTTGAACTTTATGTATGAACTTGTATTAATTTAGTCTTTTCGGTGCTGTGTAATGAAGATGAGCTGGCAATGGATGTACGTGATCGATGCTCTCCCTAGTTCGTTAATGACGTGCATACTTTTCTGCTTGCGGCTGAGGCAAACAAGCAGGCGGATGGTTTTATGTCTTGTCCATGTGCTGGCTGTAAGAATGATCAGAATTACTCTAAGTCAAGAACCATTCACGTCCACCTGTTTGAGTCCGGTTTCATGCCCCACAATAATGTTTGGACCAAGCACGGAGAAAGAGGGGTTATGATGGAAAACAATGAAGAAGAAGAGGACGACGACACCTGGCCATGGGTTCCATGAATACGAGGGTACAACAATGGGGGAATAAGCTGAGCCGACAATGCGGAAAGAAGCTAAAGAAGAGGCATCACATGAGCCCGTTGAGGATCTAGGTCGGGCCATTGCCGATGCAAAGAGAAATTGCGCAAGTGAAAAGGACAAGAAGAAGTAGCAGCGCATGTTAGAGGATCACAAGAAATTGTTGTACCCGAATTGCGAAGCTGACAAGAAAAAGCTGGGCACCACACTGGAATTGCTGCAATGGAAGACAGAGAACGGTGTATCTGATAAGGGATTTGGAAAGTTGTTGATAATGTTAAAGAAGATGCTTCCAAAGGACAACGAATTGCCCGAGAGTACGTACGAAGCAAAGAACGATGTCTGCCCGCTAGGGTTAGAGGTGCACAAGATACATGCATGCCCTAATGACTGGATCCTCTACCACGGTGAGTACGAGAATTTGAACGCGTGCCCGGTATGTGGTGCATTGCGCTATAAGATCAACCGCGGTGACCCTAGTGAAGTCGAGGGCAAGCACCCCAAGAAGAAGATTCCTGCCAAGGTGATGTGGTATGCTCCTATAAAATCATGGTTGAAACGTTTGTTCCAAAACAAAGAGCATGCCAAGTCGATGCGATGGCACAGAGAAGACCGTAAGAAAGACGGGAAGTTGAGAGTACCGTTGACGGGTCGCAGTGGAGACAAATTGAGAGAAAGTACTGGGAAGACTTTGCAGGTGACGCAAGGAACATATGGTTTGGTCTAAGCGTAGATGGCATTAATACTTTTGAGGAGCAGAGCAGCAACCATAGCACCTGGCATGTGAATCTATGTATGTATACCCTTCCTCCTTGGTTGTGGATGAAGCGGAAGTTCATTATGACGCCAGTGCTCATCCAAGGCCCTAAGCAACCCGGCAACGACATTGATGCGTACCTAAGGCCATTAGTTGAAGAACTCTTACAGTTGTGGAATGGAAAAGGTGTACGTGCGTGGGATGAGCACAAACAGGAAGAATTTTACCTACAGGCGTTGTTGTTCGGGACCATCAATGATTGGCCTGCTCTCACTAACCTTTTAGGAGAGAAAAACAAGGGATACCGCCCATGCATGCATTGTTTGGATGATACCGACAATACAAATTTGGATAATTGTAGGAAGAATGTGTACGTGGGACATCATTGATTTCTTCCGAGCAGGCATACCGTAAGAAAGAAAGGCAAGTATTTCAAAGGTGAGGCAGATCACCAGACGAAGCCTCACCACCGTACTGGTGATGATGTACATGATATGGTCAATGATTTAAAGGTAATATTTGGAAAGGGTCCTAGCGGACAATCTGTTCCGCATGGCACTAACGAACGCGCACCCACGTGGAAGAGGAAATCTATATTTTGGGACCTGCCCTATTGGAAAGACCTAGAAGTCCTCTCTGCAATTGACGTGATGCACGTGATGAAGATTCTTTGCGTGACCCTGCTTGGCTTCTTGGGCATGTATGGGAAGACAAAAGAAACACTGGAGGCATGGGAGGACCAGCAACGTATGCACGGAAAAGATGGCATACATCAAGGTGAAGCCAGCTACGCTCTTACCAAAGAAGAGAAGGAAATCTTCTTTGAATGTGTGCTCAGTATGAAGGTACCGTCTGGCTTCTCGTTGAATATAAAGGGAATCATAAATATGGCAGAGAAAAAGTTCTAGAACCTAAAGTCTTATGACTGCCACGTGATTATGATGCAACTGCTTCCGGTTGCATTGAGGGGGCTTCTACCGGAAAACGTCCGATTAGCCATTGTGAAGCTATGTGCATTCCTCAATGCAATCTCACAGAAGGTAATTGATCCAAAAATCTTACCAAGGTTAGAGAATGATTTGGTGCAATGTCTTGTCAGTTTCGAGTTGGTGTTCCCACCATCCTTCTTCAACATCATGACACACGTCCTAGTTCACCTATGCGAAGAGATTAACATTCTGGGTCCTGTATTTCTACACAATATGTTCCCCTTTGAGAGGTTCATGGGAGTCTTAAAGAAATATGTTCATAACCGTGCTAGGCCAGAAGGAAGCATCTCCAAGGGCCATGTAAATGAGGATGTCATTGAGTTTTGTATTGACTTTATTCCTGACCATAAGCGGATTGGTGTTGCTGAATCACGGCATAAGGGCAGACTAGGTGGAAATGGCACGCTAGGACCAAAACAAATAATATGTATGGACAGGCATTCTCTCACTCAAGCACACTGCACAGTTCTACAAGATTCTGCCTTGGTGGCTCCATATATGGAGGAACACAAGAATATTCTATGCTCCAAACACCCGGAGCAGTCTGACGACTGGACTACACGTGAACAAACGGGGACTTTCGCTGGTTGGTTGTAGAAACATGCCACGCATGACGCCGCTGTTGAAGATGACCTCTTATTGTTTTCCAGTTACCATCTTTGAATATAATGACTTTCAAAGGGTACGAGAAAAATTGGAATACATTTTACATGATCGCCCAAGATAAGAAGAGCACCAACATAATTAGTGGTGTCCGCTTTGATGCAACAACAAGAGGGGAAAGGACACATATTATGGTTACATAGAGGAGATATGGGAACTTGACTATGGAAGTGGTTTGAAAGTCCCTTTGTTTCGGTGCAAATGAGTCAATCTGAGAGGAGGCGGGGTAACGGAAGAGCCGCAGTACGGAATGACAACAGTGAATCTCAACAAACTTGCGTACGCAGACGAACCATTCGTCCTAGCCAATGATGTGGCACAGGTTTTCTATGTGAAGGACATGTCTACCAAGACGAGAAAAAGAAAATATAAGGAAGCGAATACATCATACGATGAGCCAAGGCGCCACATAGTTCTTTCAGGGAAAAGAAACATCATGGGAGTAGATGACAAGACAAACATGTCAGAAGAATATGAAAAGTTTGATGAAATTTCTCCATTGATAGTGAATATTGACCCCAAGCATCCAGTTAAATGATGAAGATTGTTGATGCTTACGACACAAAGGGACACACACGAAGAAAAAGTTTCACACCCAAAGATTCCACTCTGGGATGTGATTGGCTTCGCTGTCATCACTTTCTTCTCTAGTGACTTTCCCGACTTGTATATCTGGAAAGTATCACTTTGGACAAACCATAGGGAATCTTTGTAATAGTTAGGGTGCTTATGTGTTTTGGCATTTGAAACATGTAATTCTGTGCTTCGGATAAAAGTGTACCTTTCTGACTTCATTTGCAATTTATCAGCTCATTTACTGATTTTGTTTTAGAGCTAAATGACCCTGAAATTGAAAAGCAGTACAAATGAACTCTGGAAAGGTTGAATGTTGGCATGGTATCATCATTTCACCCACATAGCATGTGCAAAAAATTAGAGAGGGCTACGGCAAAAACTGGATGCACATCGTGTACAAAATGGACAATCTCTTTTGAAGTATCAGGGTTTCGGACGAAAACTCATCTGTTACAAAGGCATTTTATTTTTTTAACTTATCAGAACTCCAAACTTTATGTCCATTCAATATGCACCATTCAAAGCCACGTCATCGACTTTCAACCCTTTCTGACATCATTTGCTATTTTTCATGCATTTACTGATTTTTTGAGCTAATTGACCGTGAAATTGAAAAGCAGTACAAATGAAGTTTCAAAAGGTTGAAAGTTGTCATGGTATCATCATTTCGCCCACATAGCATCTACAAAGAAGTAGAGAGGGTTACGGCAAAAACTGGATGCACTCCATGTACAAAATGGACAATCTCTTTCGAAGTATCAGGGTTTCGGACGAAAACTCATTTGTTACAAAGGCATTTTATTTTTTTAACCTATTACAACTCCAGACTTTTTGTGTATTCGATATGCACCATTCAAAGCCACGTCATCAACTTTCAACCCTTTCTGACATCATTTGCTATTTTTCATGCATTTATTGATTTTTTGAGCTAAATAACACTAAAATTGAAAAGTTGTACAAATGAACTCTGAAAAGGTTGCAAGTTGGCATCGTATCATCATTTCACCTACATAGCATGTACAAAAAAGTAGAGAAGGTTACGGCAAAAATTGGATGCACTTCGTGTACAAAATGGACAATCTCTATCGAAGTATCAGGGTTCCAGACGAAAACTCATCTGTTACAAAGGTATTTCATTGTTTAAATAACCTAAGTATTACCAAATTGAATATAATGATAAAACACACTAATATTAAACATAAGAAAAAATATAATAAATAAAGTTTGTGATTTGAAAACTATTCAAATAATTCACAAACTAGTGATTCACACAAATTTGAAATAATTCAAATTTGAAAACTACTGGCACTAACAGAAAGTTTGTAATTTTTTGTACCTACAGCAAAAATATTCTCAAAAAAACTATAAATACATCAAAAAACAACTTATAAATAAATAAAAGAAAACAAATAAAGCAGAAAAGAAAAAACTAAATAAAAAAAGCCCGCCTACTGGGCCACAGCGGCGTGCATACGACTAGAAACCCAACCAGTAGTTGGGCCAAGATGTAGGCCCGCAAGGCCCAATAGGCCCACAGGGCAGCGCGGCGGAGTTAGGCCCAGAAGCTTGATATAGAGAGGAGCTCGAGACAGCAGCCGCGCCTGGGCTTTTAAACTGTTGCGGGCGCCCCTCGGCTAGCGAGGTGGGACTAAACTTGCCCGCACTACACCTGCGCCAGCACACCCCTTTAGTACCAGGTCGTGGCTCCAACCGGTACTAACAGGGGGGTCTTTAGTACCGGTTGGAGCCACCACCCAGTACTAAAGGGGTGCCCTTCCCGCTGCTCCGCCTAGCCAAAACAGCCCTTTAGTACCAGTTGGTGGCTCCAACTAGTACTCAAGGTGGCTTCTGTATAAGCAGCACTTACGAATTTGCCAGTTTTCTTCTCTTCTTCCTTTGCTTCTTCTCCTCGGCTTCGTCGCTGCCGCCCCCGTCGATGCCCCCGTCGACGCCGCCCCCATCCCCGTCACCGCCCGTCGCCGCACTTTGTCGTCCTCGTAGCCGCGCCATCCTCATCGCTGCCCGTCACCATCCCTGTCGTCGCTGCCCGTCGCTGTCCCCGTCGCCGCCCCGGCCCGTCGCCACCCCTCGTCGCCTCGCCTCGCCACTGTGAGCTCCTGCCCCGCCATGGCCACACACACACACATTGTGTTAATTAGTTATCGAAATGTTAGAAATATTTCTGTTTTTTAGTTATAGAAATGTTAGTAACTTTTATGTTTTTTAGTTATAAAAATGTTTATAGAAATGTTAGTTATAGAAATGTTAGAATTTTTTTTGTTTTCTAATTATAGAAATGTTAGTTATATAGAAATGTTAGAAATTTTATAAATGTTAGTTTTAGTTAGATGAATTAGTTAAATCACAATCCAAACATTTAAAATGTTACATCTACATATAGTATTTGTTCTCGACGTCAATGATGCCCGGCCTGCATCCTCGCCGTCGATCCGTTCGCGATGACGTCATGCTTCAGAGGAGCCATGTCTGGGACTAGGCTCCGCCGGGCTGGCACTGGGAGGTGCTACCTTCAGGGGCGCGCCGCTTGGTGAGGAACATGGCCCCGGGTCCCGTCGTCGACCCGTACCTCCTTTGGTGGAATTCGCATGGGCCACTTTCGGTGCGGAGGGAGCCGTCCCCGCCGGAGGTGGTACGTTGCCGTGTCAGGGAGGAGGATGAGCACGTCCGTCGCTACATGGCCGTTATGGACATTAGGTTCTCCAATACCTGGCAGGTTCTTCGGGGATCTCACCCGAGCTATGATCATGTGATGGTTCCTTCTCTTTGGGTGTCCACCGCCCGCGCCTCAGGAACCGCGAGTGAACTAGATTATTCGATAATATTTGATCTATATTAGCTAGCTAGTGATGTATTCGATAATATTCGAGATGATGTATTCGAGATTATATTTGATGATGCTTATTATCTACTATGATTCAGTTTTATCTTTCAAGATGCATATATATTATCTACTATTATTCGATATGCATATCAATTATGTACTATTATTTGAGACGCGTACTAACTTGTTTTATATTTCTTCTGGATTAGTTAAATAAAAGCTATGTCGGACAATACGGGAAGAGAAGGAGAACATGCCCTATTCGAGATCATACGCTCTCGCCGGCCAAATGATCAGAATGAAGAAGATGATGGCTCCCAATATCTGAACAATACCGGGGAAGGTGATATGATATTCAATCAAGATGACCGAATTGATGAAGTCCAGAATTATGATTATGATGATGAAGAAAATGTTGAGCTTGAAATAACAAAGACCGGCGAGGTATATTTATATAAGAAGGCATCTCGTGATAATCATATGTTTTAAATGATTTGTATATATATTAACGGATCGATCTTTCTTCTTTCAGCCCTCTAGATCGAGCAAATCTTCTACATGCAATAGGACAGTGCGAGGCCCGGCCAAAAAGTTGAAGGAAGGCATAAAGTACAACATTGATGCCATCAAACCTAATGGCGAACCAAGCGAGCCTAAGAAAAATGCGAACAAGTTCATTTGTCAGTGCGGAGTTCTTGTGAAGGACCAACAACCGATCTCCATTCAAGAATGGAAAGACCTAGCAGAGCCACGTCTAGATCTTACTTTTTTCGACCAAAGAGCAAAAAATCGGCTTTGGGAATCTCTCATGGAACATTTCACCCTACCAGATCATTTCACAAAGACAGATGTGCAGAAAGTCAAGGACGTTCCTCTTAGGAAGACGGCGATTGCATTCAGCACCCACAAAAAAGAGATATGGGCCAAGTACGTATAAGAAAGAATGAAGACTCCAGAATTCACGGGAACCCTAGAGAAGCAAAGAGATCACTGGCCCACTTTGGTCAAATTCATGGAATTGGACTTATCTAAGGAACGGTCGAGAATAAACAAGATCAATGCCGGAAAAAGGAGCATTTCCATAGGCTGGGGCCTGGTCGCTACGCGGTGGCCCAGCCTATGTGGGATAAGTCTGAGCAACAGATGCAGGATGCAGGGGTCACTCTACTTACATTAAGCCGGCCGGAAAGGTGCAGGAATTGGTTCTATGCGCACGGGGGGCGTTGGACCCAAAGACATGTCAGGTTTTGAAGAAGGCAAGTCTTAAAGGAGCCGACGTCAAGTTACTTGTTGCAATAGAAGAGGCTCGAATGGGGGTGTTCACGCCCAACAGAGAGAACGACGAGCTTTCGCGCGCCGTGGGAAATCTTGAACACCTGGGAACAACATGAGGCAAAGGAGTTATTCAGTGGTATGAGGGGTTTGAGGATTGGAACGCCGACTACAGAAGCCGCGCGAAAAAGAAGATGCAGGAGGAGAGGAAGAAGAAGGTGGAGGAGGAGGAGCGGATGCAGGAATTAGAACACCTTAATGTTCGGGAACGTAGCAGAATTCAAAAAATTTCTACACTTTCACCAAGATCCAACTAAGGAGACATCTAGCAACGAGCATATGAGAGTGCATCTACATACCGTTTTGTAGATCGCGAGCGGAAGCTTTCGAAGAAGCGTGGATGAAGTAGTCGTACTCTTCTCGTTCTTCGTCACCGATGATCTAGCGCCGAACGGACGGCACCTCCGTGTTCAACACACGTCTGGTACAGCAACGTCACCTCCTTCTTGATCCAGCAAGGGGGGAGGAGAGGTCGTCGGAGATCCAGCAGCACGACGGCGTGGTGGTGGATGAAGTGGAGAATCCTGCAGGGCTTCGTCGGCGCCCTGCGGAGGGAGTATGAGGTGTGACGGGAGGGGGAGAGGCGCCAAAGACTTGGGTGCGGCTGCCCTCTCCCCCCCCCACATATATATAGGGGGGCAGGGGGTGCGCCAGCCCCTGCAGATGGGATCTGCAAGGGGGGGCGGCGGCCTGGGGGGGAGTCTTGCCCCCCAAGGCAAGGGGGCGCCCCCCTCCCCCTAGGGTTTGAACCCTAGGCGCATGGGGAGGGGGGCCCATGTGGTGCACCAGCCCACCAGGGTCTGGCCACTTCCCCCACGGAGCCTAGGGCCCCACCCGGTGGTCCCGGGACACTCCCGGTGACCCCCGGAGATCACCCGATGGCCGAAACTGGACTTCCTATATATCATTCTTTACCTCCGGACCATTCCGGAACTCCTCGTGACGTCCGAGATCTCATCCGGGACTCCGAACAACTTTCGGGTTTCCACGTGCATGTATCTCTACGACCCTAGCGTTACCGTACCTTAAGTGTGTAGACCCTACGGGTTCGGGAGACACGTAGACATGACCGATACCACTCTCCGGTCAATAACCAACAGCGGGATCTGGATACCCATGTTGGTTCCGACGTGTTCCTCGATGATCTTCATAGGATGAACCACCGTGTCAAGGATTCACTCAATCCCGTATGTTATTCCCTTTGTCCATCGGTACGGTACTTGCCCGAGATTCGATCGTCGGTATTCCTGATACCTTATTCAATCTCGTTATGGCAAGTCTCTTTACTCATTCCGTAATCCAACATCTCGTGACTAACTCCTTAGTCACCGTGAGCTCATTTATGATGATGTCTTACCGAGTGGGCCCAGAGGTACCTCTCCGTCATACGGAGTGACAATATCCCAGTCTCGGTTCGTACCAACTCAAGAGACAATTTCGGTGATACCCGATGCGTACCTTTATAGCCACCCAGTTACGTTGTGACGTTTGGCACACCCAAAGTATTCCTACGGTATCCGGGAGTTGTACAACCTCATGGTCCAAGGAATAAATACTTGACACTGAAAAGCTTATGCATTACGAACTATACGATCTCGTGCTATGCTTAGGATTGGGTCTTATCCATCACATCATTCTCCTAATGATGTGATCTCGTTATCACTGACATCACATGTCCATGATCAGGAAACCGTGATCATCTATTGATCAACGAGCTGGTAACTAGAGGCTTACCAGGGACTCATTGTGTTCTATATATTCACACATGTATCGCTGTTTCCGTACAATACAATTCAAGCATGAATAACAGACGATTATCATGAACAAGATATAATAATAATACTTTTATTATTGCCTCCAGGGCATATTTCCAACAGTCTCCCACTTGCACTAGAGTCAATAATCTAGTTACATTGTGATGAATCGAACACCCATAGAGTTGTGGTGTTGATCATGTTTTGCCCGTGGAAGAGGTTTAGTCAACGGGTCTGCAACATTCAGATCCGTATGCACTTTACAAATATCTATGTCTCCATCCTGAACATAATTCCGGATGGAGTTGAAACGGCGCTTGATGTGCTTGGTCTTCTTGTGAAACCTGGGCTCCTTGGTAATGGCAATAGCTCCAGTGTTGTCACAGAAGAGTGTCATCGGGCTTGACGCGCTTGGAATGACTCCTAGGTCGGTGATGAACTCCTTCATCCAGACTCCTTCCTGCGCTGCTTCGGAAGCAGCTATGTACTCCGCTTCACATGTAGATGCCGCCACGACGCTTTGCTTGCAACTGCACCAGCTGACTGCCCCTCCGTTCAAAATATACATGTATCCGGTTTGAGACTTAGAGTCATCCAGATCTATGTCGAAGCTAGCATCGACGTAACCCTTTACGACGAGCTCTTCGTCACCTCCATAAACGAGGAACATATCCTTAGTCCTTTTCAGGTACTTCAGGATGTTCTTGACCGTTGTCCAGTGTTCCATACCGAGATCACTTTGGTACCTCCCTACCAAACTTATGGCAAGGTTCACATCAGGTCTGGTACACAGCATGGCATACATGATAGAACCTATGGCCGAGGCATAGGGAATGACACTCATCTTTTCTCTATCTTCTGCCGTGGTCGGCGACTGAGCCTTGCTCAATCTCATACCTTTCAAAACAAGCAAGAACCCTTTCTTGGACTGATCCATATTGAACTTCTTCAATATCTTGTCAAGGTATGTACTTTGTAAAAGACCAATGAGGCGTCTTGATCTATCTCTATAGATTTTGATGCCTAATATGTAAGCAGCTTCTCCAAGGTCCTTCATTGAAAAACTTTTATTCAAGTAGGCCTTTACATTTTCCAAGAATTCTATATCATTTCCCATCAGCAATATGTCATCCACATATAATATGAGAAATGCCACAGAGCTCCCACTCACTTTCTTGTAGATACAGGCTTCTCCATAAGTCTGTATAAAGCCAAACGCTTTGATCACATCATTAAAGCGAATATTCCAACTCCGAGATGCTTGCACCAGCCCGTAAATCGAGCGCTGGAGCTTGCATACCTTGTTAGCATTCTCTGGATCGACAGAACCTTCCGGCTGCATCATATACAACTCTTCCTTGAGGAAGCCATTAAGGAATGATTTTTTGACGTCCATTTGCCATATCTCATAATCATGGAATGCGGCAATAGCTAACATGATTCTGACTGACTTCAGCATCGCTACGGGAGAGAAAGTCTCGTCATAGTCAATCCCTTGAACTTGTCGATAACCCTTAGCGACAAGCCGAGCCTTATAGATGGTCACATTACCATCCGAGTCTGTCTTCTTCTTAAATATCCATTTGTTTTCTATGGCGTGCCTATCATCAGGCAAGTCCACCAAAGTCCATACTTTGTTTTCATACATGGATTCTATCTCGGATTTCATGGCTCCTAGCCATTTATTGGAATCTGAGCCCACCATCACTTCTTCATAGTTCGAAGGTTCACCGTTGTCTAACAACATGATTTCCAGGACAGGGTTGCCGTACCACTCTGGTGCGGAACGTGCCCTCGTGGACCTTCGAAGTTCAGTAGTAACTTGATCTGTTTCTACATGATCATTATCATCAACTTCCTCCCTTGTCGGTGCAGGCACCTCAGGAACAATTTCCTGTGCTGCGCTACTTTCGGGAGGGGTGACTGTCACCTCATCAAGTTCTACTTTCCTCCCACTCACTTCTTTTGAGAGAAACTCTTTCTCCAGAAAGCATCCATTCTTGGCAACAAAGACGTTGCCTTCGGATCTGTGGTAGAAGGTGTACCCAATCGTTTCCTTTGGGTATCCTATGAAGACGCATTTTTCCGATTTGGGTTCGAGCTTTTCAGGTTGAAGTTTCTTGACATAAGCATCGCAACCCCAAACTTTTAGAAACGACAGCTTTGGTTTCTTGCCAAACCAAAGTTCATACGGAGTCGTCTCAATGGATTTCGACGGAGCCCTATTTAAAGTGAATGCGGTAGTCTCTAAAGCATAACCCCAAAATGATAGCGGTAAATCGGTGAGGGACATCATAGATCGCACCATGTCCAACAGAGTACGATTTCGACGTTCGGACACACCGTTACGTTGAGGTGTTCCGGGCGGTGTCAATTGTGAAACAATTCCACAGTTCCTAAGGTGTGTGCCAAATTCATGACTTAAATATTCACCCCCACGATCTGATCGTAAGAACTTTATTTTTCTGTCACGTTGATTCTCAACCTCATTCCGAAATTCCTTGAACTTTTCAAAGGTCTCAGACTTGTGTTTCCTCAAATAGATATACCCGTATCTACTCAAGTCATCTGTGAGGGTGAGAACATAACGATAGCCTCCACGAGCCTCAACACTCATTGGACCGCACACATCGGTATGTATGATTTCCAATAAGTTGGTTAATCGCTCCATTGTTCCGGAGAACGGAGTCTTGGTCATCTTGCCCAATAGGCATGGTTCGCACGTGTCAAATGATTCATAATCAAGAGACTCTAGAAGTCCATCTGAATGGAGCTTCTTCATATGTTTGACACCAATATGACCAAGGCGGCAATGCCACAAGTATGTGGGACTATCATTACCAACTTTACATCTTTTGGCATCTACACTATGAATATGTGTATCATCACGTTCGAGATTCATCAAAAATAAACCATTGACCAGCGGGGCATGACCATAAAACATATCTCTCAAATAAATAGAACAACCATTATTTTCCGATTTGAAAGAGTAGCCATCTCGCATAAGACAAGATCCAGATACAATGTTCATGCTCAAAGCTGGTACTAAATAACAATTATTAAGGTTTAAAACTAATCCCGAGGGTAGATGTAGAGGTAGCGTGCCGACGGCGATCACATCGACCTTGGAACCATTCCCGACGCGCATCGTCACCTCATCCTTCGCCAGTCTCCGCTTATTCCGCAGCTCCTGTTTTGAGTTACAAATGTGAGCAACCGCACCGGTATCAAATACCCAGGAGCTACTACGAGCGCTGGTAAGGTACACATCAATAACATGTATATCACATATACCTTTGACGTTGCCGGCCTTCTTGTCTGCTAAGTATTTGGGGCAGTTCCGCTTCCAGTGACCCGTTCCCTTGCAATAAAAGCACTCTGTCTCAGGCTTGGGTCCATACTTTGGCTTCTTCCCGGCAACAGGCTTACCGGGCGCGGCAACTCCCTTGCCGTCCTTCTTGAAGTTCTTCTTACCCTTGCCTTTCTTGAACTTAGTGGTTTTATTGACCATCAACACTTGATGTTCTTTCTTGATGTCCACCTCCGCTGATTTCAGCATTGAATACACCACGGGAATGGACTTCTCCATCCCTTGCATATTGAAGTTTAACACGAAGCTCTTGAAGCTTGGTGGGAGCGACTTGAGGATTCTGTCAACGACCGCTTCATCTGGGAGATTCATTCCCAGCTGAGACAAGAGGTTGTGCAATCCAGAAATCTTGAGGATGTGCTCACTGACAGAACTGTTTTCCTCCATCTTACAGCTGTAGAATGCGTCGGAGAGGTCATATCTCATGACTCGGGCATGAGCTTGGAAAACCCTTTCAGCTCTTCGAACATCTCATATGCTCCGTGGTTCTCAAAACGTTTTTGGAGCCCCGACTCTAAGCTGTAAAGCATGCCGCACTGAACCAGGGAGTAATCATCACTACGCGACTGCCAGACGTTCAAAACGTCTTGGGTCGCATCGGGACCGGGTGCACCACCTAGCTGTGCTTCAAGGACATATGATCTCTTGGCAGCTATGAGGATAATCCTCAGGTTACGGACCCAATCCGTATAGTTGCTACCATCGTCTTTCAGCTTGGTTTTCTCTAGGAACGCATTGAAGTTGAGGGAAACTTGAGCGTGGGCCATTTGATCTACAAGAGATATTGTAAAGAATTTAGACTAAGTTCACGATAATTAAGTTCATCTTAATCAAATTTTAATGAACTCCCACTCAGAATGACATCTCTCTAGTCATCTAAGTGATACACGATCCGAATCGACTAGCCCGTGTCCGATCATCACGTGAGACGGACTAGTCATCAACGGTGAACATCTTCATGTTGATCGTATCTTCTATACGACTCGTGTTCGACCTTTCGGTCTTCCGTGTTCCGTCGCCATGTCTGTACATGCTAGGCTCGTCAAGTGAACCCTAAGTGTATTGCGTGTGTAAATCTGGCTTACACCCGTTGTATGCGAACGTTAGAACCTATCACACCAGATCATCACGTGGTGCTTCGGAACAACGAACTTTAGCAACGGTGCACAGTTAGGGGGAACACAATTCTTGAAATTTTAGTGAGAGATCATCTTATTTACTACCGTCGTTCTAAGTAAACAAGATGCATAAACATGATAAACATCACATGCAATCAATTAAAGTGACATGATATGGCCAATATCATCTTGCTCCATGGATCTTCATCTTCGGGGCACTATGATCATCTTGTCACCGGCTCGACACCATGATCTCCATCATCATAATCTTCATCATCGTGTCTTGAAGAAGTCGTCACGCCAACTATTACTTCTACTATTATGGCTAACGTTTAGCAATAAAGTAAAGTAATTACATGGCGTTTATTCAGTGACACGCAAGTCATACAATAATTAAGACAACTCCTATGGCTCCTGCCGGTTGTCAAGTTCATCGACATGCAAGTCGTGATTCCCTATTACAAGAACATGATCAATCTCATACATCACATATATCATTCATCACATCTTCTTTGGCCATACCATTTCACATAGCACATGCTGCAAAAACAAGTTAGACGTCCTCTAATTGTTGTTGCAAGTTTTACGTGGCTTCTATAGGTTTTCTAGCAAGAACGTTTCTTACCTACGCCAAAACCACAACGTGATTTGTCAATTTCTATTTACCCTTCATAAGGACCCTGTTCATCGAATCCGATCCGACTAAAGTAGGAGAGACAGACACCCGCCCGCCACCTTATGCAACTAGTGCATGTCTGTCGGTGGAACCAGTCTCACGTAAGCGTACGTGTAAAGTCGGTCCGGACCGCTTCATCCCACAATACCGCCGAATCAAGACTAGACTAGTAACGGCAAGAAAATTGAGCAAACTCAAACGCCCACAACTGCTTTGTGTTCTACTCGTGCAAGATGCTACGCATAAGACCTAGCTCTGATACCACTGTTGAGGAACGTAGCAGAATTCAAAAAAATTCTATGCTTTCACCAAGATCCAACTAAGGAGACATCTAGCAACGAGCATATGAGAGTGCATCTACATACCGTTTTGTAGATCGCGAGCGGAAGCTTTTGAATAAGCGTGGATGAAGTAGTCGTACTCTTCTCGTTCTTCGTCACCGATGATCTAGCACCGAAAGGACGGCACCTCCGTGTTCAACACACGTCCGGTACAGCAACGTCACCTCCTTCTTGATCCATCAAGGGGGGAGGAGAGGTCATCGGAGATCCAGCAGCACGACGGTGTGGTGGTGGATGCAGTGGAGAATCCTGCAGGGCTTCGCCGGCGCCCTGCAGAGGGAGTATGAGGTGTGACGGGAGGGGGAGAGGTGCCAGAGACTTGGGTGCGGCTGCCCTCTCCCCCCCCACACATATATATAGGGGGCCAGGGGGGTGCGCCAGCCCCTGCAGATGGGATCTGCAAGGGGGGGGGCGGCCTGGGGGGGAGTCTTGCCCCCCAAGGCAAGGGGGCGCCCCCTCCCCCTAGGGTTTCAACCCTAGGCGCATGGGAAGGGGGGCCCATGTGGTGCGCCAGCCCACCAGGGGCTGGCCACTTTCCCCCACGCGTGGCCCCACCCGGTGGACCCCCGGGACCCCTCCGGTGGTCCCGGGACACTCCCGGTGACCCCCGGAGATCACCCGATGGCCGAAACTGGACTTCCTATATATCATTCTTTACCTCCAGACCATTCCGGAACTCCTCGTGACGTCCGGGATCTCATCTGGGACTCCGAACAACTTTCGGGTTTCCACGTGCATGTATCTCTACGACCCTAGCGTTACCGTACCTTAAGTGTGTAGACCCTACGGGTTCGGGAGACACGTAGACATGACCGAGACCACTCTCCGGTCAATAACCAACAGCGGGATCTGGATACCCATGTTTGTTCCCACGTGTTCCTCGATGATCTTCATCGGATGAACCACCGTGTCAAGGATTCACTCAATCCCGTATGTTATTCCCTTTGTCCATCGGTATGGTACTTGCCCGAGATTCGATCGTCGGTATTCCCGATACCTTGTTCAATCTCGTTATGGCAAGTCTCTTTACTCGTTCCGTAATCCATCATCCCGTGACTAACTCCTTAGTCACCTTGAGCTCATTTATGATGATGTATTACTGAGTGGGCCCAGAGGTACCTCTCCGTCATACGGAGTGACAATATCCAAGTCTCGGTTCGTACCAACTCAACAGACACTTTCGGTGATACCCGATGCGTACCTTTATAGCCACCCAGTTACGTTGTGACGTTTGGCACACCCAAAGTATTCCTACGGTATCCGGGAGTTGTACCACCTTATGGTCCAAGGAATAATTACTTGACACTAAAAAGCTTATGCATTACGAACTATCCGATCTCGTGCTATGCTTAGGATTGGGTCTTATCCATCACATCATTCTCCTAATGATGTGATCCCGTTATCACTGACATCACATGTCCATGATCAGGAAACCGTGATCATCTGTTGATCAACGAGCTGGTAACTAGAGGCTTACCAGGGACTCATTGTGGTCTATATATTCACACATGTATCGTTGTTTCCGTACAATACAATTCAAGCATGAATAACAGACGATTATCATGAACAAGGAAATATAATAATAATACTTTTATTATTGCCTCTAGGGCATATTTCCAACACTTAAAGGCCCAGAATCAAAGCGGCAGCAGCAGCAAATCGACTCACTTAGCCAAGAAAGGGGCTCTCAGCATCGGCAGCAGCTAGCGGATGATCCAGCATTGGATAGCACCATCACATCCATGCCGAGAAGCAGCGTGGGTTCCGCCCCGGGAGAGGCACTACTGGATAGTGAAAGTGCCACTATTCCTAGGGTGTTTTTGGTAATTAATAACAACATATAGCTCATTGAACTAATATCATTTCAAGATAAATATTCCAGTAAGTTCAATGGTTGGCATGGCATGGACTAGAAATGTGGACCCCTCAAAAAGCTAAGGACAAAGATTGCCAAAAACTAAAGACTCTACATTTTTACTTTAGTGATCCAAGATCACATTGAGTCCATAGGAAAAACCAATACTATTAAAAGGGGATGAGGTGTTCCTTAATGGTCTACTTGCTCAAGTGCTTAGTAATATGCTCCAAATCCCTCAACCACTTTCTCATTTCCACATATGTCTTAAACCTAAAGGTCAAACCCAGCCCCACCAATTTGATCTACCCGGCGCCACCGAGTTCACATGGCATAGCCACTGCCACAAACCCGAATTAGTTCGGTCTCACCGATAGGGATCTCGGTCTCACCAACATGGGAATGCAAACTCTCTGTTTCCTCTTCATAACATTTCGGTCTAACCGAGATGAGCGAATCGGTCCCATCGAGTTAGCATTGCAAACTCTCTGTTTCCTCTTCGTAACATTTTGGTCTCACCGAGATGAGCGAATCGGTCCCACCGAGTTTGCCTGGCCAAGTCTCTGTTTGCCTATTACCAAAATCGGTCGTACCGAGTTTGTGTAATCGGTCAAACCGAGTTGAGGTTTTTCCCTAACCCTAACGCAACGGTCTCACCGAGCTGATACTGTTGGTCCCACCGAGTTGTCTAACGTTAACATTTTGAACTTCTTCGGTCTGACCGAGTTTGTTTATCCGATCTGACCGAGTTGGGTCAAATGTGTGTAACGGCTAGATTTTGTGTGGAGGCTATATATACCCCTCCACCCCTTCTCCGTCTCAGAGAGAGCCATCAGAACGTGCCTACATTTACACTATTCATTTTCTGAGAGAGAACCACCTGCTCATGTGTTGAGACCAAGATATTCCAATCCTACCATATGAATCTTGATCTCTAGCCTTCCCTAAGTTGGTTTCCACTCAAATCTTCTGTCCACCATATCCAAATCTGTGAGAGAGAGTTGAGTGTTGGGGAGACTATCACTTGAAGCACAAGAGCAAGAAGTTCATCATTAACACACCATCTATTACCTTTTAGAGAGTGGTGTATCCTAGATTGGTTAAGTGTCACTTGGAAGCCTCTGACAACATTGTGGAGTTGAACCAAGGAGTTTTTAAGGGCAAGGAGATCACCTAATTCGTGAAGATCTACCCTACTGAGGCAAGTCCTTCAGGGGCGACGGCCACGGTGGGATAGAAAAGGTTGCTTCTTCGTGGGCCCTTTGTGGGTGGAGCCCTTCGTGGAAGCGTAGTCGTTACCCTTCGTGGGTTGAGGTGTCCATCAACGTGGATGTACGATAGCACCACCCATTGGAACCACGCCAAAAACAGCCATGTCTCCAATTGCGTTTGCACTCTCCAACCCCTCCCGTTACCTTCATATGCCATGATTTACTTTCCGCTGCCACAACTCTGGAATTGCGTCTGTAGGAAGATTGCTTGACTTGTGCTAAATTGCTAAAAACTGCCAAAACATAAAATTGGGAAAAAGCTAAGTTTTTATTTGATCAAGTAGTCTAACCCCCCCCCTTCTAGATATACTTTCGATCCTACAAGTAGTATTAGAGCTTTGGTCTCCATTTGCCTTGATTTCCATAGATTTGGTGATCATAGCCTTGGTTTGACAACCTAAGAGAGTATGGCGTCTAGCGAGGGAAGTTACCACCGTAGAGGTCCTTACTTTGATGGTACTAATTTTGCTAGTTGAAAGCATAAGATGAAAATGCATATTCTTGGACATAAACCCACCGTTTGGGCTATTGTGTGTATTGGTTTGCAAGGTGAATTCCTCGATGGGAAGGAACCAAATCGTGAAGCTACCGCTGAAGAATTGAAGATGTTGCAATACAATGCTCAAGCTTGCGAAATCCTCTTCAATGGATTGTGTCCCGAAGAATTCAACAAAATCGGTCGTCTTGAGAATGCAAAGGAAATTTGGGATACATTGATTGATATGCACGAAGGTACCGACTTCGTCAAGGAATCCAAGTTGGATGTGCTTCAAAGTCAACTTGACAAGTTCAAAATGAAGGATGGTGCAGGTGTCGTTGAAATGTACTCTAGGCTTGCTCTCATCACAAATGAGATTGCCAGCTTAGGAAGTGAAGAAATGACCGACAGATTCATCATCAAGAAAATCCTAAGAGCCTTGTATGGAAAATATGACATCGTGTGCACATTGATCCAAATGATGCCCGATTACAAAGATCTCAAGCCAACGGAAGTCATTGGTAGAATTGTTAATCATGAGATGTCACTTAAGGATAAAGAAGAGCTTCACAACAAGTCTAGTGGTGCTTACAAAGCTTCATGTGATGCTCCTACATCATCAAGTGAGAAAAAGTCTTCAATGAAGAGTTGAACTTAATGGTGTAGAGCTTGAACATATTCTACAAGAATAGAAGCAAAGAGAGAAACTCCAAATCAAGGTCCTACAGTGACAAAAGATCTTCTAGTTGTGATTGGAATTGCTACAATTGTGGGAGACCCGGACACTACTCAAATGAGTGTACGGCTCCACACAAAAGAAGAGAAGACTCACCTAAAAGGAGAAGTAGAAGAGAAGATTCATCACCAAGAGAGAGAAGGAGTAGAGATGATCAGTATGAACGAAGACCCTCTCGTAGAAGCAAGGATTCGGAAAGGAAGGACAAATCATCAAGGAGCTATACAACACGAAGACATCAAGCTCATGTTGGTGAATGGGTATCCGGTTCCGACTCCGATGACCATTCCGAAAGAAGCTATTACTCCGACTCCGAAGATACTCAAGATGAAGGTGTTACCGGAATTGCTCTTGTGTCATCCAACTCCTACGACATATTTGACTCACCAATTGAAGGAATTGGAAGGTGCTTCATGGCTAAAGGCCCTAAGGTATCACACCCCGAATATCTTGATTTCAATAGTGATGAAGATGATTTGCTAGGAGATGAGGTAGCAATAGTGATGAAAACTATGATGAAATTGCTATTAATCATGCTAATCAAGATAAAATGAATGACAATGATAAGGAGAAGACTGAGCATCTAACTAAAGAATTAAACACTCTCAAGTTAGCTCATTACACGACCTTAGAGGATCATCAAGAACTTTTGAGGACTCATGAGAAGCTAGGCTTTGAAAAGCTCAATCTAGAGCAAGAGCATGAGTTCTTAAAAGCAATCAATGATGATCTTTGAAAGAAAAGTTCTTCTTACATTGCAAGCGTTCAGTCTTGTCTACCTACATGCCACAAGTAAAATCTAGCAATAAGAACATGAAAGATTCTTCCTCTAGTAGTAACAAGAATAATGATAAAACCAATGTCGCTGCTTCTAGTAGTTCTCTTGATTCCACTAATGATTCATGTAGCCAAGTTACACTTGAACAAGAAAATGGCATATTGAAGGGAATTATAGAGAAAGGAGTTTATAAGAGCCTTGCCGAGAGTAAGTAATTCAAGGAAATTGTACGCAAGCAAGGAAGGCACCGGGAGAATCAAGATGTTGGTTTTGAACGAAATTTCAATGCCAATGGAGTTGAGTGGGAAGAAGATCAATACCCCAAGACAAAGTTTGTTCCTTAACAAGAGAAGTACGATCCCACTTCCTTCAAGGGGACACAAGCCCAAGATGATCTTCCATCACAAGACCACAAGCTAAAGGGCAAGGACAAGCTTAAAGAAGATATTGATGCATTTGAAGAAGCTCCTAAGACCTTGGTCAAGTGTGTTCCCAAGACTACATCAAGTTCTACTTCAGTACATCTACAACTCCAAGGATTCCCATCAAGATGGTGTGGATCCCGAAGAAGAAGAACTGGAGTGTTCTTTAGGGTGACCCCGCCAACATACTTCACTCTTATTCATATTGGCACGGACAAGTGAAATCAACCTTCACATCTTGGACTAGTTCAAGGAGTCACAAACCCTCTTGTTGGTAAGACAAGGGACAAGGTAACCTAATGCTTTCATGGACATCATCTTGTGTGCAATTCACTCTATGTCCATGGATATCTTTGTATGTTCCTTGTGGGACTAACCCATGTAGGTATTGAAAGTGCAACTCACTCCAATGGATTGCTCCAAAATGATCTACATCAACATTGAGCATCTACATCTTCAACACCTACATGAATTCATCGTCGAAAAACCCAAGGTTAGTCCATCCCTCTTAGGAGGGATATCACATCAAGGGGGAGCTTTACTCTAAACAATTGAGCTAAAGCAACTCTAATGGTGTGAACACAACAATGCTTTATGTAAAAGTGGTAATCCCACTTGAGCTTAAATGATGAGTATGACTGTTGGCATACTAAGATAGGGGTACCTTAGTACCCCAACTTGTGCACGGGCAGTAGTAGCTTCCCGCGGCAGGGTTTACCACGTGCTCGCCAAGTACCTTTCCGGTCCTTATGAAGCCATTCAAGAACAAAGTATACAAGTCCGAAGATCAAGACCCCGGCAAGTGGAGCTTGCCGGGAAGGCCGTACCAGGCTTAAGCTTATCACTTTAACACAAGACCCTGGCAACAGGAGCTTGCCAGGAGGACCAAGTAACGCATACCTCAAGAGATGCCTCGGCGCATCATGCGCCCCGGCGGGGCCCGGGAAGCGGCAAGCTTCCGGGCCCGGCAAGACAGAGGCCCCGGCAAGGTGCTTGCCGGGGGAAGCTCGTTGTGTGCCCGCGCTCCAGGTCGTATGCCCACGCGTCGCCCTGGGGCCCTTCCAGGGACGCGTGGCAGACGGCTGTGCAGCCTGGGGCACACGGTGGCAAACCACGGTGACGAGGCTACCGTCGTGGCGAACGGAGGAGCATGGACAGACGCTTTTGGGGCCGACGGTGACGGGCATTTAATGCCCTTGTCCCCCATTGTCAAAGTTAGGTGAAGACCACTGTTCCTCCACTGTTCATACACTGTTCACTCACTGTTACAACTACCACCAAAATTACATTTTTACCCTCCTCTACGTTGACACCTGTCGGTGACCCCTTTGAGCTATAAAAGGAGGCCCATGCACAACGTAGAGGGGGTTCGGAACCTAGACAACTCTTTCGCTCGGTATAGCTAGCTCTTCAAGCTCCCGAGCACAAGAACTCAATACAATCCAAGCAGGAGTAGGGTTTTACGTGTCCGCGCGGCCCGAACCTGGGTAAAACTGCCCGCGTGCGCTCCTCGATCTGCTCTCCGTGCTCCCTCCGCTCCCTTACCGCAACGTAGAAGGGGCTCCGGTCCCATAGGTGCTCGTGGGAGGACAGTTTCCCCCGACATCTTTGGCGCGCCAGGTAGGGGGCGTCGAGGTTGTGCGAACCTGATCCGGCGCTCATGCGGGCGCATTCTTCATCAACCTCTCCGGCTTCATCAACTTCATCAGCCACAAAAACATGCCTCCAAAGAAGAAGGCTTCGGAGGTCGGAGGCCCATCTGCGTCGATTCCACCGCAACCAGAACCAACGGTGGGTGGAGGAGACGCCGGCGGAAGGGTGGTCGCCGGCGAGGAAACTCACGGCGCCACCAAGTCCAAGGACAAGACGGACGACCGGGCGAATTCCAAAGCCTCGGTGTCCGTGGACGCGCCACGCCTCTCTCGGGAGGTGCAAGACCCACAGCAGCGTGGTACTGGAGGTACCATACGCTTGCTGGGGCATAGCCAAGCCGGAGGATCGCGGGACGCTCAAGGCCAGCGTGCTGGCACAAGCAAGGCGCGGTCGCCGGGGCGGGAACGTGCTCCTTCTAACGTTGTTAGAAGTCCGAGCGTGTCCCGCTCCTCGCACCGCTCGTCGCCGTTCCCCTCTTCTCCAGCAGAAGCTCTAGCAAGAGCACAGCTGCTCCTCGATTTCCCTCCAGCGGCAGACAAGGCCGAAGACTGGAGGGCGACGATCCAGAGCCTCATCGCCTTCGCCAACAACGACGCGCCACAACAGCCGGCAACCTCACGGCCGCGGCAAGTCGATCAAGCGAAGGCCGATGGCAACAAGACCGCTGGGGGTGCAACTACCGTGCACTCCTCGCCGCGGAAGCAGAAATCGCCACCCCGTCGCATCAACATCGACGACGACTCCACGGCGTCGTCGGATCCGCGGGCTCGCCGCGATCAGCGCCAAGTCCTAGACGACAGGCGGCAAGAAGACGCTCGGACTCGCATCGAGCGTCGACGAGAAGCCAAAAGGCAGTCCGATCAGCGTGTTGGGACCGTTGTCGACGCGCACGCGCCCGGTGAACCAGGCGACTTGCCGTACGCGGCAGGTTGCCCTGCGTTCACCCGTGAGCTGCGGCAAGTCCAGTGGCCCAGCATGAAAAATTTCAAGCCCGACGTACCCGAGAAGTACGACGGCAAGACGCACCCCTCGGAGGTCCTCAGCATCTACACCATTGCGGTGCAGGCTGCCGGGGGACGCGACGAGAAGATACTAGCCAACTACTTTCCGCTAGTGCTTAGGCCAAACATCCGGTCTTGGCTTATGCACTTGCCGGAGAACTCCATTTCTTCGTGGGCAGATCTGTGCCACCAGTTTGTTGGCGCCTTCACGGGTGGCCACAAACCCCACGGCCAGGAGAGCGATCTCCACATCTTGGCCCAGAAGGAGGGAGAGTCCCTGTGCAAGTACATCCAGAGATTCAGCCGCGTGCAACACAACATTCCCGATGTCCACCCTGTCGCGGTTACCAGCGCGTTCCACCAGAATGTGCGTAACCGCCGGATGAGGGAAGAGATGGCCATGACCAAGATCCGGGATGTCAGCGAGCTCTACGCTCTGGCTGACAAGTGTGCGCGCGCCGAAGAGGGGAGGAAACTCCCCGGAGAGGATACTGGCGCAGGAGGAAGCGACAGCGAGGATGCCGCCCCGGCAAGGAAGAGCCGGCGGCGGAACAACAGAAAGAAGAAGAACAAGGAGGTGCTGGTTGTCGAGCAGTCCGGCAAGGAGGCTCCCGCCAAGACGGCACAGGCTGGCGGTTCCGGCAAGGAGCCTGCC
This sequence comes from Secale cereale, assembly GCA_902687465.1. NCBI lineage: Eukaryota > Viridiplantae > Streptophyta > Magnoliopsida > Poales > Poaceae > Secale > Secale cereale. Next base: position 322,125,510 of record LR738713.1, read on the forward strand.
CCTGTAGCGGCAGCCGACAAGCAGGACGGCTCCGACAAGCAGTACTGCAAGATCCACCGCACCAAGGGCCACGATCTTCAGAACTGCAAGCGAGTCGAGTACCTCGTAGAGCAGCAGAAAGCTGAATACGAGCGTCGCGACAAGGAGAAGGCCCAAGGAGGCAGATGAGAACCCAGCAAGAAGCGGCCGTTCAATGGCCGGGGAGGACGCCGCGGCAAGGCCAAGCAGCGGCAAGGTGACAGACCTCCCCGGGGCCGCGACAAGGATGAGGAAGAAGACGACGACGATGACATGGAAGAAGGAGATAACAGCGAGCAGGAGTTCCAGAAGGCCACGGAGGTTCTGTGTGTCGACGGAGGCGCCTCTCTGCACACTTCCCACCGCCAGCTCAAGCAGTGGGTGCGCGAAGTGAACGCAGCAGAGCCGCCCGTCGAGTCACGCAGGCTGCTGAAGTGGTCCGGCACGCCCATTATCTTTGACCTTGAGGACCACCCTGACCGCACCACAGCGGTCGGGTGCTTGCCGATGTTGGTCTCACCAACTATCCGCAACCTCAAGGTCACCAAGATGTTGGTTGACGGCGGAGCCGGCCTGAACTTGATCTCCTCGTCTGTGATCAAGAAGCTACAGATTCCAGACGGCGAGCTCGAAGAAACCGGGTCGTTCCAAGGGATCAACCCGGGAAGGAGCAAGCCGAAGGGCAAGATTACTCTGCCAGTGACCTTTGGCGGGGAGCTCAACTTCAGGACGGAGAGGATCACGTTTGATGTTGCCGATATCCCATTGCCATACAATGGGATACTTGGACGTCCTGCCCTCGCCAAGTTCATGGCAGCTTCCCACCATGCATACAACGTACTCAAGATGCCGGGGCCGATAAGCGTCATCTCTGTCCCTGGCGACAAGAAGGACGCGCTTATCTGCGCCGACAAGATTTACCGGGATGCAGCAGCCGTAGCGGAGAGCAACACACTTGCCGCTGAAGCTCCCGGGGGGAAGGCCAAGACCAAGTCCGGCAAGAGCTCTGGGGCCCACTCCGGCAAACGCACCTCTTCGGAGTGCTGCGCTGCCGTCGAGGACGCACCATCGAGCTCCACCGGCAAGTGCAAGAGAGGTATGGCAGCTCCACCGGCAACCAAGAAGGTGTCCGCCAAGGAGGACGGCACTGGTGGTACCTTCACCATCAGTGCTACACTCGATGACAAATAGGAAAGCGCGCTCGTTGCCTTCCTGCGGGCGAATGTCGATGTGTTTGCATGGCAACCATCTGACATCCCCGGCGTTCCCAGGAAGGTAATTGAGCACAAGCTTGTTGTTTGTCCTCATGCGCGGCCCGTCAAGCAGAAGGTCAGAAAGCAAGCCGTGGAGCGCCAAGA
>LR738713.1:322137368-322221401 GCA_902687465.1 Secale cereale
ACATACGGACTCTAAAAACAGCCTATACTCAAGTATTTCGAAATTACATGGGCCTGGCCCAATAATAAGGTGACGCAGCACCTATAATAGCCTCTGGACGAAATTTATGAAGTGGCATCTTGTATATTTCGTCCAAGGCTTCCCGCACTCATTATGGTGGCTTCAAAGTCCTGAAATCATCAATTGAAACTCCATTCTTGTTCCCCTTGCGCACGCCATCATCTCCATGCTTGATCTTGCTCCAATGTTCATCCTTCTTGTCCAAGCTAGGCCCTTCATTTGTAAGCAAGACAAATGTATCCAATTTAGGCAGCATCATATTCTCATGAACATTAGATTCATTACCAAGAAACGAAAGTACCTGGTAATTTAATTGGCGTGCGCGAGCTCTAGTAATTGGTCCTGTATATGTGTCAGTTGGAGCTGTGGGTGTAACCTTGTTAGTGATGTCCTCATCACAGAAGAGATAGAGAAGATAACCAGGCAGTCAAGTATGTACCAGTTCGTCGACAATGAACTGTACAGAAGAAGACTCAATGGTGTCAGGTTCAAGTGCATTTCCAGAGAAGATGGACAGAAGCTGTTGGCAGAGATACATGGAGGCATATGTGGCCACCACATTGGCGCAAGGGCACTTGCCGGGAAGGCGTTCCGGCAAGGATTCTTCTGGCCAGAAGCCCTCCAAGATGCAACTGCACAAGTAACCATGTGTGAAGCGTGCCAGTTCCATGCCAAGCAAATTCACCAGCCAGCTCAAGCTCTCCAGACGATTCCTTTATCCTGGCCCTTCTCGGTCTGGGGGCTCGATATCCTCGGCCCCTTCCCCCGCGCAGTCGGGGGCTTTGAGTACTTGTACGTAGCAATCGACAAGTTCACAAAGTGGCCGAAAGTGGAACCAGTGAGAAAAGTGACAGCACAGTCAGCAGTCAGGTTCTTCAGAGAGATTGTTTGCCGTTTCGGAATCCCAAACAGGATCATCACCGACAACGGCACACAATTCACAAGTCGCACCTTCATCCAGTACGTCCAAGACCTTGGCGCCAAGGTCTGCTTCGCTTCTGTTGCTCACCCGAGGAGCAATGGTCAAGCGGAGAGGGCCAATGCTGAAGTGCTGCGCGGGCTCAAGACAAGAACCTTCGACAAGCTGCGCAAGTGCGGATGAAACTGGATAGAGGAGTTACTGGCGGCTCTTTGGTCAATCAGGACGACACCAAGTCGAGCCACCGGACAAACACCCTTTGCTCTTGTCTATGGAGCAGAGGCAGTTCTCCCCACGGAACTCGTATACGGATCTCCTCGAGTGCTCGCTTATGATGAGCTCGTGCAAGAGCAACTGCGACAAGATGATGCATTGCTCCTCGAGGAGGAACGTCTCCAGGCTGCTGTACGAGCTGCTCGATACCAGCAAGCCTTGTGTCGCTATCATAGCCGCAAGGTTAAGGCCAGGAGTCTCGAGGAAGGCGACCTTGTTCTTCGGCGTGTTCAGTCCGCCAAGAATTCCAACAAGTTGACGCCGAAGTGGGAAGGCCCTTATCGGGTGAGACAAGTCACAAGGCCCGGCGTTGTCCGCCTTGAGACCGAAGAAGGCTTACCGGTGAGCAATTCCTGGAACATAGATCATCTTCGCAAGTTTCACCCATAAGGCGCGGTTGCCGTGATCCGCTCCGGCAACCACCTTTTGTACGAGTCTTGCCGCTGTTGCATGTAAACCTTTGTACAAAGCCGGGCACAGATCCCGTGCATCAGTAAAGCTTTTGTGTTTCGCACTATTTGCCATTTCCATGCTTTTCTTTGTTATTTGCATACATCATTTGGCACCTTGTGCAACGCACATCCCCGGTAAGCACTAGCAAGCCGTGAGGACCTATACTTGTTTTTTCTTCTCTTTTTCCCTCTTAAGCAGAAGGAATGTTCCCCGCGCACAAGTTTGCCAGGGGGGAAGGAGATGGAGGATAAACCAAGTGCTGTTCAAGAAAGAGAAGCTTGGTCGGGGAACAAACGATCTATGAAAGCTAAGTTGCCAAAGTTTGAGCATTCAAAATTTTAAAATTCTTAGTTGTCTTCCTTGAACAACCACACTTTGTATGGAAAACCTGTGCACGGAGGAACCTACCCATGGCTAGCCGCGCCCTTACTCTGTTTCGAGCATGCTCAACGGCTTAAGTGAGCTGCGACAAGTGTCGCGCCCTTACTTCGTTTTCGAGTTCGCTCAGCAGTCTAAGTGTGCTGCGACTAGCTGCGGCAAGGTTACTTGCCGACAAGGTCTTTGCCAGCAGGCTGCTCAGAGTCTAGCACTCAGCGCTCGCGGCAAGGGCCCTTGCCGGCAAGTTCCCTAAAAGCGTAGGGTAAAAAAACATACAAAGTAAAGGACCAAAGCAAGGGAGATAACACAGCATTGATTACCCAAAATAAGAGTGTATGTTACAAAGATAGCTTGCCGCTGTTCTAATCAACTACTGCCTATGACTTAATTGGCAGCGGCAAAGGAAGCAGAAGAAAGGGATCTAGTCTACACGGTCGCCTTCACGCCTCGTGATCTTGCCCACCTTGGCAACGATGTGGGCAACCTGCGCCTTCAACGCCTCTTGATCAGCTTCGGGCGGCAAGGTGCGGAGGACGTTGACAAGGTTGATGTCGGGGTTGCGGTAGACGATCTTCGACAAGACGTGCTCCAGAGTGCCCATGCAGAGCCGACGCGACTCGCCGGCCAGCTGCGCGGGGATCCTCTCCCGCAGCCGCGCAAGCGCCGGCGCGATTCCCCTGAAGAAGAGACTCAACTTGGCGCTGTGGGGGAGGTTCTCGTCCGGAGAGTACACGAGGTGCTCCGCCCTCAGCGCCATCATCTCCTTGTCAATATTGGCGGCGGAGGTGACCAGCTCCTCAGTCCACTGCTCCACTGCCCGGCTGAACTGGTTCGCCGAGACGGCGGCGCTCTCCACCAGGCCCCGTTCCTTGCGGAGTTCATCCTTCAGCTTCGTCTCGCGGTCCCGGGCGGCGTCGAGCGAATCAGTCGGGGTGGAGACCTTCAACTCTAAGTCAGCAATGGAATCCTTGGCGGCAGTGAGCTCGTCGCCTTTCTTGGAGAGACGTACCTGCAAGTCAGAGTTGGTGTGGGCGTCTTTCTCCCGCTCCACATTGAGCGCGGTGACTCTGTCCTCGCTCGCCTTCAGGTACAACTCCAGCTGCTTCACCTTGGCCTCCAGATCTTTCTTGGCGGTCTCTGCGGCGGCTGTGGCGCTCCTCGCCTCCTTCAGAGCCCTGCCAATGGCCTGCTCCCGGGCGGTGAGGTCGTCCTCGTGGGCGTCGAGGTCGACCTTCCGCTGGTTGAGTGCTCCTTCTCGCCGGGACAGCTCCTCGGCGGCCAGTCGCTGCTGCTCCTCGGCCTCAGCTTTCTCAAGGAGGAATGCTTGCTGCTCCTCGGCAAGCCCTTCGCGCTCCTCCGCCAAGTTGCGGAGGGCCGCCTGGTTGGCGGCGCGGAGCTCCGCGGCGCGCTTCTCCAAGTCAGCTCCAGCCTTGGCGGTGAGAGCTTCCCGAGACTCCAGCTTCGCCTGCCTGGACCGGTACAGGGCCAGAAGCCGGCGAAGGAGCTTCTCCTCTTCGGGCTCGTCGCTACCGCCGGGCGCTTCAACAACCTTTAACCCCGCGGAGGCGAGGACCTCTCCGTCAAAGGTCTCTCCCTCCACGGGTGCTCGAGACGAGGACGCCCACGGGACTTGAATAAAGACCCTGTTGGCGGCCTCCAAGTAGACGCCGGATCGCTCCGTGGAGGCGGAAGGGTCGGCGGCCGGTGCAGCGTCCGACGCTCCTGCGGCCTCCGGGCCAGCAGTACGGTCGCCGGCCTCTTCCCCAGCCGCGGCGTCGGCGGTCGGGGCGGTCTCTTCAGCGGCAGGCTCGTCGGCTCCAGCCCCTCCCTCAGGAGCAGTGGCGTTGCCGCTGTCGCCGTGCACGCCCTCCTCGCTTGGGGCCTCCGTCTCCATCCGCTCCGGCGCAGGAGGATCTAGCAGAGGAAAAGGAAAAGAAAGAGTCAAGCAAATATCCAAAAAGACAAGTTCGAGAAGAAGAAGCTACAAGATTTACCTTCGCGGACTTCTTCAACAACAGGCTCCCTCGTCGGGGAGTTTTCCCTTGGCGGCGGAGTAGTGGCCCCTACTGGCGGAGGGCCGCCCGCGCCCTCCCTTGGCGGGGTGCTCACCCTTGTCGGGCTGCTCACCCTCGGCGGGGTACTCGCCCTTGGCGGAGTGCCCGTCCTTGGCGGAGCGTTCTCCCTCGCCGGGGAGTTCGTCCTTGGCGGGGAGGGTGGAGCAAGTGGCTCGTCGGGGGTGACCTCCGGTTGCTCCTGCGGCTGCGGCTCCACTTCTGCACAAGACAAACAAGACAACAAAATATCAGTACAAGCAACAACCTCAAGCGCGCCCGTCAAGCATAAAGACAAATACCAGACTTACGCTGGGGGCTGCGCTGGGGGCTGCTCCTCGGAGCAGCAGGTTGGTCCGGCAAGCTTGCCGCTGGCACGTCTCCGGTCGCCGCGGCGGGCGAGTCGTCTTCAATCTCGACCACAGGGATCTTGGCCCTCTTCGCCATCCGCTGGGTCAGGGTCCTAAAAGCAAAGCAACAGCAAGATCAGAACCAACAAGGAAAATCGAGACAAAGTCGAAGAAACTAAAGAATTGCAAGTACTTACTCCTCTTCTTCTTCGTTGGAGCTGAGGGCGGAGAAGTCAAACTCCGCCTGGTTTGCTCCCGCGCGAGGAGCTGGAGGAGAAGGCTCCCTCGGGCGTTTGGCGGTCTCCGGGGTTGTGGGCTGCGAAGACCGAGCCCCCGTCGTCGCCGAGGCCCGAGGAGCAGAAGGAACACCCGTTCCACTCCGGGAAGATCCTCCTCCGCTTGGCGCATGAGCGCGGGGCGCCTCCTTGACGACTTCGCTCGTCTTGGTGGCGCGCGTCGCACGGCGCGCCGGCTGCTGTCGGGGCGCCTGTGGCCTCGCCGCCTCAGCCGCCTTGCGGAGGCGCTTCCTCGGTTGCTGCTTAGGACTTGCCGGAGGCGGGGAGTTCTCTGAGGATGAAGAGGCGTCGTCCTCGAGATTCAGAGATCCACCAGAGTCTTCATCAGCCTCGGTGCCCTCCTCCTCCTCGGCAGGCCCGCTGGACCCAGCGCCATGCCCAGCGGCCTCGCTTCCTCCAGCAACCCCGCTTCCCCCGGCGACTTCGCTCGCCCCGGAAAACTGCACAGAAGGCTCCCCGGCAAACTCCTCGGGCGCAAGCTTCAGCAACTTGAGGATTTCCGCCTCCTCTGCTTGGCTCACTGCGTCCGCGGCCTGTGCCTCTTCCACAGTATACCCAAAGTTACCCGCCGCCGCAGTTGCGGCGGCCTCCTCCATCCTGGTGGCGATTTAGGCTATATCCCGTTCCGTAGTGGCCCGGGTGAGGCCCTTGTTCTCCTCGGCGTTGCGGGGCGTCTCGACCAGGTTGTCGAAGAAGGACAGCACGGTGTCCGGGGAGGCTCTATCCAAGTGGGGACGACGCCATGGGAGTCGCACACAGGCATCATCGCGCACAAGGAATCACGGGCAGTGCTGTTGCACAGCGGCACCACTCCCCGGGAAGGTTTGAACCACTCCGGGTGGGCCGGGTCATGCTTGAAGAGCTCTCGGACCATCCCCTGCAACTCCAAGGCAGTGAAGTTATAGTTTAATCCAGGGCGCAGCCTCATGATATCCGCCGCATTGCCGAATTCCCAGGCGGGCCTTTTCCTTTCTTGTAAAGGGGCAATGCGGCGGCGGAGGAAATCTTCCCCAACCTCTCCGATAGTCAGATTGGCAACCCGGAGACGAATAATCCTGATGAGGGCGATGCTAAGCTTGTTGTCCTCCGGGGCCAATTCGCTCCAATCCCTGCCGCGCACTATGGCAGTCGTGCGCGGCGCAGTGAAGGGCTCCGGCTTCTCCTCCACCACCCAGCACCAATCGGCTCTCCATTCCTCCCACTTGCCGCGGAGCTCTCCCTTCAGGTACGAGTCTTTCTTGTTCAGCCTGAAGATCCAGGAGATGCCGCCGGAGAGGGGAGCGCCAGCCTCTACTCTAGGCATGAAGAAATGACGGAAAAGGCCTACGTTTGGATGAATCCCAACATAGTTTTCGCACAGATGTACGAAAACGGCCATCGTAAGGATGGCGTTGGGGGTGAAATCTAGGAGGTGGAGGCCATATGTGTTCATGATATCACAAAAGAACTCCGAGAACGGAGGGCACAATCCACAGTGGAAAAATGCAGCGAAGAAGAAGTACCCGCCGGGGAACATATCTTTGGCGACGGCGGGGAAGGCTCTGGTGCGGGGATGAGCTTTGGTCTCGCAGCTCCCTCGCGCCAAGCCTCGGCGCGAAGACCACGCTCCTCTTCCGCAGGGCGGCCAGCTTCGCCGCCTGCTCGAACTTCTCCTTCTTGGCCTTGTCGTTCTTGGCCTTGTCGCTCTTGGCCTTGTCGCTCTTCGGGGCCATGGCGGGGGCGGTGAGGAAAGAGGCGAGGAGGTCGACGGCACCGCGGATGCGGAAGACGGCGGAGGAGGGCGGAGGCAAGAAGCAGCGGAGGTTTCTGGAGAATCAAGGCGCAATGAAGACGAAGGAGGGGAACTGCCCCTGCTTCCTCTGCTTTTAAGGGGGAAGTGGGGGACGTTCCGCATTTCCCATTAAAGAAACAGGCCACGACCTCTCCCACGACGCCGCAATCGACGCGTGCCGTTAGGGAGGGATGCGGCGGATACAGAAGGAGATACGGCTTGCCGTGGGCTGCGTGTGCCCGTGCACTGTCTTGGGCCTGGCCCAACAGCGCTCGGCACCGTGTGTGGCCCAGGCCCGGGGGCTCCTGTCGGCGTACTAAGATAGGGGTACCTTAGTACCCCAACTTGTGCACGGGCAGTAGTAGCTTCCCGCGGCAGGGTTTACCACGTGCTCGCCAAGTACCTTTCCGGTCCTTATGAAGCCATTCAAGAACAAAGTATACAAGTCAGAAGATCAAGACCCCGGCAAGTGGAGCTTGCCGGGAAGGCCGTACCAGGCTTAAGATTATCACTTTAACACAAGACCCTGGCAAGAGGAGCTTGCCAGGAGGACCAAGGAACGCATACCTCAAGAGATGCCTCGGCGCATCATGCACCCCGGCGGGGCCCGGGAAGCGGCAAGCTTCCGGGCCCGGCAAGACAGATGCCCCGGCAAGGTGCTTGCCGGGGGAAGCTCGCTGTGTGCCTGCGCTCCAGCTCGTATGCCCATGCGTCGCCCTGGGGCCCTTCCAGGGACGCGTGGCAGACGGCTGTGCAGCCTGGGGCACACGATGGCAAACCACGGTGACGAGGCTACCGTCGTGGCGAACGGAGGAGCATGGACAGACGCTTTTGGGGCCGACGGCGACGAGCATTTAATGCCCTTGTCCCCCACTGTCAAAGTTAGGTGAAGACCACTGTTCCTCCACTGTTCATACACTGTTCACGCACTGTTACAACTACCACTAAAATTACATTTTTACCCTCCTCTACGTTGACACCTGTCGGTGACCCCTTTGAGCTATAAAAGGAGGCCCATGCACAACGTAGAGGGGGTTCGGAACCTAGACAACTCTTTCGCTCGGTATAGCTAGCTCTTCAAGCTCCCGAGCACAAGAACTCAATACAATCCCAGCAGGAGTAGGGTTTTACGCGTCCGTGCGGCCCGAACCTGGGTAAAACTGCCCGCATGCGCTCCTCGATCTGCTCTCCGTGCTCCCTCCGCTCCCTTACCGCAACGTAGAAGGGGCTCCGGTCCCATAGGTGCTCGTGGGAGGACAGTTTCCCCCGACAATGACATATGATCAAGTGTTCTCATTTGACTCCTATGTCAATATACTCATATATAGATTACCTAGTCATCGCCAATTGCTTGATAGATGCTAGAATGGTTGTGCATGCTTTGCCACATATTTCATTTGCTATCTTATTGTGTGAGCATGTTGAGTGCATACTTTTCTCATTCGAGGACGTCCATTTGTTGCTTTGATTGTTTGGCTTTCTTCTTTTGCCAAATAGATGGACAAGAATGCCTAAGAACCCCCTCTAGCAATTTATGCTTTTCTTGTCTCAAACTCTATTCATGCTACATCACAAATTTTGATCAAGTCAGATTCGAACCACTCTGAGTGAGGAGCACTTGGAGTCTCCGATTCGTCATGGACTTAAACTTCCAAAACCTCTTAGTGCATTTTGGTCTAACTGATTCTTTCCTTTTGGTCATACCGAGTTCATTAAGTTGATCTAGGTTTTCCATCTCGGTGCAACATATTAGAACAATTTGGTCTCACCGAGTTGCAGTAACTGCTAGAAGTTTTGCATCTCGGTGCCACCAAGTCGTTCCACTCAGTCACAGCAACAGAGTCTGGATATATATACCCACAGGCCGAAACTTGGAAAGTGTTCCGAATCCGTTCGCCCGCGCCTATCCAGCTCTGCCGACTCGAGGTCTCCGGATCATCCTCTCGTCGCCCGCGACCCCTTGCCGCTGGTCTCCTCCGCCGTCAACGGAAATCTCCGTCGCCGTTGCCGCCATAGCGAACTCATCGCCGAGTTAGGGTATGAGTTCGACCCTTTGTGTTTTCCTCAATATGATTCTAAGCACAAAGTCAATGCCATGATTCTTGCCATGTATGAGATCATCCTGTCCAGAAAAAACTCTGTTAAGATTAGTTTTGATTCAAAGTTTGAAGTTAGGTTTCTGCAGAACTCATCTCAGACCGACCGAGTTGTAGAAATCGGTCTCACCGATTTGGCTTAGGCCATTGCACTTGTAATGTTTGGTCTGACCGAAACTTGCAAATTGGTGTGACCGAGCTTAACTCTGAGTGAAACCCTAGCAATCTCGGAGTCACCGAATTGTGTCTCGGTCTGACTGATTTCACCAGTTTAGACTCTCAAAGTTGATTCGATGTCATCGATTTTAACAAATCGGTAGCTCCGAAATGCTTTATGTAGAAACCTGAAATTAAGTTTTTGACTCAATTGTTTTGCAAAATCTCTACACTTTGTGATGCTCGTCCACTCTACCTAAACTATATCTATGCACAGGGTCTTCTTGCAGTTTCACAGATGTCTAAGGGTAGTGACAGTCAGAACAGGTCAGAGGAGTAGGCACATCTGAGTGAGGGCTCTAGTCCCTCCAATAGCAGCTACTATGAGAGCAGCAGAAGCACTCCCAGCAATCTGCCAAAAGGCTGCTACGAGGACAAGGAAGAAGAAAACTTCTGATAGTGAGGATAAAGATTTTGTGGCTGATGAGGTCACTTCAAAGAAGATGGTTGTCAACAAATAATATGGCACTGCAGCTGCAACCAAGCCTGGGTTGCAAAAGAAAGCCAGTGCTAAGAGAGTGCCCATCTCAAAAGCAAGATCATCCACTCAAGACACCATGGTGTTTACTCTTGAAACAAGAGATGATGAGCTAGCAGGATCTAAGAAGAGAGCTAGGAAGACCACAGCCAGAGTGGTTGGCAAGCCATCCATGAGAGATGATGATGATGATGATGATGATGATGATGATGATGATGATGATGATGATGAGCCTGTTGCACCTGCTGCAAATACTCAGAAGCTGATGGGGGATGCCATCAAAGCCAGGGCTACACCATCCAAGTCCAAAGTTGCCCCCAAAGCTTCTGGACCCAAGAGGTCCACTAGAGACATTCCAGCAGCTGAAAAGAATGAGGCCCCAGTGCCAGATTTTCCTAAGGAAGAGGAAGATCAATATCAAGAATCCTTAGATGTTGATGAGTCCATGATGCTAAGAAAACATAAGCCCAAAATTCCAGATCATAAGGATTCCCATCTTGTTGCTAAAAATATGAAGCTAAGGAAGGATGAAGGTCTGAGACTTTTGAGACAGACTAATCCATGTGCTACCAGGAGAAAGACTGATGTGGACTATAGGTTTCACACCAAGGAACAGCGGGATTTCTATGAGACAGTATTGTTGGACAAGAAGCCCATTGTCTGTGACATGAAGTGGGTTGATTGGAAATACATCGACAAACATGTTGATTTCTTTCCAGGTGTGCATTAAAGCTTCAGGCAGAATGAAGTTGACAAGTTTGTTGGGAAGAAACTGACTAGATGGAACGATGAGATGATCATGCAATTCTACTCCATTGCACATTTCTATCCAGATGGTAGAATTGTATGGATGACAGAAGGAACAAGATACCAATCAACTGTTGTTGAGTGGGAAAGTTTGATCAATGCCCCCTAGGAGGATGAAAATGACACAGATGTGTATGCCAAGCCCAGGTTGTATCATAACTCCATGGCAAATATGTACAAGCCAATTCCTGACGCAGATTTGCAGACTCACAAGCTTGGCTCGATATATCATCTGTTGTCTGGACTGACCACCATCAACACTATACTAAGGCACACTTTGTTGCCCAAGTCAGGAGATCATGGAATGATCCGAGGTCATTCCATCAACTTGCTCCATATGTTTGATGTTCTTGAGGAGTTCAAAGTCATGATCCTGATTGTGGAGACAATCAAGAGGAAAACAGCTGACCAGGAAAGGTCTTGTGGATATGCCCCTCACATTCAGATGCTTATCAACTCCAAGTTGGAGAAAGGGACATATCTTCTTGACAAGAGGCATCTTCGTCTTAGGCCAGATTTTGAGGACAATGAAGTTGTCATGGATGCATCCCATCCCACTTCAGTTGAAGGCCAAGAGAAGATTGCTAAAGCAAAGGCAGCCAAGCAAGCTCGTGCTTCTGGAACTCCTAAGACCAAGCAAGATCAGCTCAGTTATCTGCATGAGGCCACTCTGGGGATTGAGAAGAGTTTGGCCAACTTGACTCGGAATCAAGCAAGCCTTGAAAGGATCATTGAGACAAAGTTCTATGATCTAGATGTGAAGGTCAAAGAGATCCAGACTACTGTGGAGAAGCTCAAAGAAGATGCTGAGGATAGAGATACAACAAATGCTTTTCAGAGAGTCCCAAGAGGACCAAGATCTTCAGCTGTGCCAGTTGATGAGTCCAGGCCTACACTTTCAGCTCCTGCAGCCACTGCTACAGTTGTTCCTCCAGCTTCAACACCTCCAGCTCCACAGACTTCATCGGAAGTGTTTGCAGATGCTCTCATCTCCACGCCATCTACGCACACCGGCAAGAAGACTTCTTCTGGAGCTCCCAAAGATCGTGCCTAGAGTGCCACATAGCACTAGGCATTTTCGAGCTTTTTGGTAACTTGTTGCCAAAGGGGGAGAAAGTGTATAGATCATTAGGCTTCGAAAGAGAGTGTCTTGCCTCTATTTGTTGGTTTTTGCTTGCTACTTTGTTTGGTTGTTGCTACAATTTGCTTATGTGTGTGAGATACTCCATGTGTTTGATCATATCATACTATGCTTAATGTGTGCTTATTTGATTGTGTATGATCATTCACATGGAGTATCTCACACACATAAGCAAATTATAGCAACAACCAAACGAAGTAGTGAGCAAAAACCAACAAATAGAGGCAAGACACTCTCTCTCAAAGCCTAATGATCTATACACTTTCTCCCCCTTTGGCAACAAATTACCAAAGCTCGGAAATGCATAGTGCTATGCGACACTCTAGGCACAATCTCCGGGAGCTGCAGAAGAGGTCTTCCCACCGGTGTGCGTAGAGTCCTTATTGCTTAAATATTATCATTCTGAGGGCTCCACTATGATCTATGTGACATGGAAGAGTAACCCATGATCCTAATTGATTGTGCATTTGCATTCAAAAGCAAATCTTAAAGAATACACAAATTTAGGGGAAGCTCTTGCTTATCACATACTTCTCAAAGCGATATATTTCATTCTTATTAGCTTTTGTCGAAGCTTTGATCTATATGTTGTCATCAATTACCAAAAAGGGGGATATTGAAAGTGCAACAATTCCTCGGGTGGTTTTTGTAATTAATGACAACATATAGCTCATTGAACTAATATCCTTTCAAGATAAATATTTCAGGAAGTTCAATGGTTAGCATGGCATGGACTAGAAATGTGGACCCCTCAAAAAGCTAAGGACAATGATTGGCAAAAACTCAAGACTCTACATTTTTACTTTACTGATCCAAGATCACATTGAGTCCATAGGAAAAGCCAATACTATTAAAAGGGGATGAGGTGTTATGTAATGGTCTACTTTCTCAAGTGCTTAGTAATATGCTCCAAATTTCTCAACCACTTTCTCATTTCCACATATGTCCTAAACCTAAAAGTCAAAATCGGCCCCACTGATTTGATCTACCCGGCACCACCGAGTTAACATGACATAGCCACTGCCACAAACCCTAATCATTTCGGTCTCACCGATAGAGATCTCGGTCTCACCGAGATGGGAATGCAAACTCTATGTTTCCTCTTCGTAACATTTCGATCTAACCGAGATGAGTGAATCGTTCATACCGAGTTAGCATTACAAACTCTCTATTTCCTCTTTGTAACGTTTCAGTCTCATCGAGTTGAGCGAATCGGTACCACCAAGTTTGCCTCGCCAAGTCTCTGTTAGCCCATTACCGAAATCGGTCTCACCGAGTTTGTGTAATCGGTCAAACCGAGTCCAGGTTTTTCCCTAAACCTAAGGCATCGGTCTCACCTAGTTGATACTATCGGTCCCACCGAGATGTCTAACATTCACATTTTGAACTGCTTCGGTCTAACCGAGTACGTTTATTCGGTCTGACCGACTTGGGTCAAATGTTTGTAACGGCTAGATTTTATGTGGAGGCTATATATACCCCTCCACCCCTTCTCCGTCAGAGAGAGAGAGAGAGAACCATCATAACGTGCCTACACTTCCACTATTCATTTTCTAAGAGAGAACCATCTGCTCATGTGTTGAGACCAAGATATTCCAATCCTACCATATGAATCTTGATCTTTAGCCTTCCCCAAGTTGCTTTTCACTCAAATCTTCTTTCCACAATTTACAAATCTGTGAGATAGATTTGAGTGTTGGGAGACTATCACTTGAAGCACAACAGCAAAGAGTTCGTCATCAACACACCATCAATTATCTTTTGGAGAGTGGTGTTTCCTAGATTGGTTAGGTGTCACTTGGGAGGCTCTGGCAAGATTGTGGAGCTGAACCAAGGAGTTTTTAAGGGCAAGGAGATCGCCTACTTTATGAAGATTTGCCATAGTGAGGCAAGTCCTTTGTGGGCGATGGCCATGGTGGGATAGACAAGGTTGCTTCTTCGTGGACCCTTTGTGGGTGGAGCCCTCCGTGAACTCGCGCAGCCGTTACCCTTCGTGGGTTGAAGTGCCATCAACGTGGATGTACGATAAGACCACCTATTGGAACCACGCCAAAAACATCCATGTCTCCAATTGCGTTTGCACTCTCAAACCCCTCCCTTTATGTTCATATGCAATGATTTACTTTCCACTGCCACCACTCTAGAACTGCACGTGTAGGAAGATTGCTTGACTTGTGCTAAATTGCTAAAATCTTTCAAAACTTAAAATTGGGAAAAGGCTATTTTTTTTATTTGGTCAAGTAGTCTAATCACCCCCTTTTAGATATACTTTCGATCCTATAGATAGATACCCTGTGGATGACATCATGGAGAACACTAGTTGTGAGCTACACTTCAGAATGAAGAACATATCCATGAAGGTGGTGGACGCCATTGCTTATACAAACCCCCCTGAAGCAACCTTCCATTGCAACCCGATTCCAGCTGGCTATGCTCGTGTCGTGGTTGATGAAGTGGTGGACCAATATTTGAGGCTAGAGCTTGACATTCCTGGAGGTGACGAGGAGCACACACCGGGAGAGGCCATATATCGTATCATCCTACGGAGTAAGGATTGCATCATCTTTCCAAGGCCACCGACACCGTGTCAGCCGAATCTTCCTCCAAGTCCGCCACCATGTTAGCACACTCTTGCTCCTCCAAGTAACCAGCCACAGCCTTAGCAGAGTCCTGCTCCTTCAAGTCCCCTAACGCATTAGGCAACTCATTCTCCTCCAAGTCCGGCATCGCGTCAGGCCACTCCTCCTGCTCCAAGTCCGACACCGCGTCAGCCCACCCCTCCTCCTCCAAGTCAGCCACGTCAGCCATCTCCGCCGCCTCAGCAATATCAGAAGAGAGCCGCTGCAGCTATGGTGCATAGTGGTACAAGTCAAGGTACAAGAGGTACATGAGGCAAGCGATTTCAATACGGTCCAAGCCTCGCGCCTCTTCCGAAGAGGCCTTACGACATGATCGAGGAGGAAAATGAAGCCGAAATCACGGCCCAATTGGACGCCCATTTTGGACCAAAACCGCCACCGCAACCAAAGGAGAAAGTGCCTGATAAAATCATTGACCACTTTATTAGTATGGCTAAAGTACCACCTCCCAAGCCTGTTGACTCAGACTATGAGAGCCAAATCAGGAAGGCCCATCGAGCACAACAAAAGAAGGAGTCGAGGTTGAGCTCGAGCCAAGCAGCTGTAAAAAAAAGCGAGAAAATTGTTCCCTAGCTGGGAGAACAAGCGGTGCAATTGATCCCCCCGCTCATTGTACCAACACATGTGAGTACCGGTGCCGATCAGCTGGTAATAACCGGCGAGCATAGGAGGCAGGCTGTAGAGCTTGGCATCACTGTTAATCAACTCCTAGAGATCGAGCCCATGGATACGGTTAGGGAGGAGGACATAAAATGAATATATGCCCGCGACAAATCTATGGTCAAGCCTGACGAGGTCAAGAAGCTCTCAACGAGAATGTATGAATTTCATGAATGTTACATGGAAAATTCCAAGACTACCAATCGAGAGTCCCTCATGGTGAAAGTCAAGGCAAAGCATTACTTCAATGAGATGCCCCTATATGTTGAGTTTACAGAACTTTTTCAGTTATTCAATCAAGACACACGCGACAAATCTATCGCCAGTTGCTACTGTCCGTAAGTGATTTCTTTCTATAATTTAAGTCTCAAGCTAACTTAGTGCTCGTTGATCATTACATGTAATTATCCTCACTATATTCTTTTCTGTGGTATTATGTAGGATGAAGATCTATGAAATGAAAAAAGGTGGACGCTATGGCATTGGGTTCATTGACTTAAATACCGTTAATGAAGAGACATGGACACTTAAATGGTATCGATATGAGGTAGAGAAAAACATGCTAGAGTTCTTTAAGCGCCTCAATACCAATCGAGATATACTACTTCCTTACAACAACGGGTGAGTCACACTGTCTTGCACTACAAATTATGTTTTTGCTTACTAGCTAAATGTTAATATATAAGTGTATAGGGTTTAGGGTAGTTGATGAGTGTTATGCACATGCCCGCTAGATTTATACATGCAAACATGTGCGCATGCAGTTACCACTGGATCTTGTTAGACATTCAAGTTGATAAAGGAAAAGTTGAAGTACTGGACTCACTACTTAGAGACCCTAGTGACTACTCAATCGTGAAGGGGATAGCCAACAGGTAATTTCAATCATTATTGAACTATATGTCGGCCTCTATAGTTCGTCATTTCCTGGTATCAACTAATTAATAACTCCTTTATTCATTTTCTTTGCCGGTGTGTAGGGCTTGGCAAAAGTACATCGAAGAGGTTCCGGGCGAATGGAAACAAAATCTGTATTGGTATCGACCCAAGGTAATTAATTAATTAGTACTATCTAGCTACCATCTCTTTAATTCTAGTTTCAATACCATTAATTATCATGCTTGATTAATTATTATCTGATTGATTTCTGTTCTCGTAAAGGCCATGAAGCAGGTGCCGGGGACTGGTTTATGTGCATACTACGTTTGCGAGAACATTCGCATGATGGCGTCCGAAAGGACAGTGACTGCTAGACAGCGGTACGTTTGCCAGAACACTATCCACAATTTTTACATCATTATCGATATCTAATCACACAACTAATACAAGCATATTGATCTCCTTCTGTAAAGTTCAAAGAGGTGCGGGATAAGCTCCTACCGGAGGATCGCGTACGAGCAGTTCAAGAGGAAATAGCGGGATTTTTGCTCGACCAGGTCATAAATCCCAAAGGAGAATACCATTACCCGCTACCGCAGTAATGCCTCCATGTAGGAGAAATTGTATATATACATGTGTATGTGTGAATGGTGTGTGAGACATTCGATGATGTATGTGTGTGTGTGTGTGTGTGTGTGTGTGTGTGTGTGTGTGTGTGTGTGTGTGTATGATCGATTCTACAAGAAATTCTATTTATATATATGCATAACGTGTACAATATGTAATATCGTAAACTACCAGCAAATGAAAAAGAATTAAATGGAAAACACAAAATTAAAGGAAAATAGAAATCATAAACCCGAAATCCCCTAAACCTTTTAGTACCGGTTGGTGTTACCAACCGGTACTAAAGGTCTCCCCGCCCCCAGCGCTGGCTCGTGCCACGTGGTGGCCCTTTCGTGGTGGTTCATATTGAATCGGTACTAAAGGGGGGCCTTTAGTCCCCACCCTTTAGTGCCTGTTGCAGATCCGACACTAAAGGGCCTTACGAACCGGTGCTATGGCCCGATTCTGCACTAGTGGATGATGTAACATTGGTATGGATAAGCACCCCTTTAAGTTCTCCTTTATAATATTGATCAATGGGCAGCCCAATGCCACCTTAGACAACCCTAAAAAATATACTAAACAATCACCTCCTGATCTTTATCATTCTAATATTTGTCTAATGAGTCACCCCATTGTCGCCTTGGGTGTCCCTAGGGATTATAATCGACAGACACCATGATCTCGTTGATTCTTAACATATTCAATCAAACATAAAGAACTCATGAGCAACATTCAATTCACCACAAACATAATAGTAGGGATGGATCACATAAGTTAATTTTATGAAAGCATAGCTCCTAGATCATCATAGGAGCAACAAGGGATGGCAGAGATTTCGATGAAGATCACCCCTCCTCCATCATGATGCCAGAAAATGGCTCTATCCAAGATCACCTCAGATCGGGATGTGGCGACAACGAAAAAGTTAGGGTAAAAATATGTCGGGTATTTTTTTAAGCATACATAGAGGCAAGTGCGCCTAGAGGCGGTGGATAGGAGTTCGAGGAACCCCGCGCCCCTCTTCTTCGAGTGAATAGGACGCTTGGGTAATTGGTGCCCTCCCTAAGCTTTTGTCATAGTGGCTCTTGTGGCTTAAAATTGAGTGTTGTATTTCTATTTGCTTTTTGGCTCGAGGAAAATATATTTCTGCAAATTCTAAACTAGGTAAAAAAACAAAACTAGGCATTGAGTTAATTGGTTAGTCTACAAAAATGACAAAAATTTATGCCAAAGCTATGCAATAATGATATAAATATCGCAGGAAAGAAGCAAAAATTATAGATATGTTCGAGACATACCAGTCACCACACGGACAAGGCTACACAGGGAAGTTAGCAGTCACATAAATTATAAAACATTATATATTTGGTTTGTTAAAGGGCAAGCCTTACAATCTAGAATAAGTGCTTGGTAAGACTCAATGGGAGAAAGCCACAGAAGAAGAATATATGCCACTTTAGAAAATAAAACATTCCAATTGGTTCCTCGTCATGAGGGAAAAAATTGATTGATTGCAAATGGGTGTTAGCATCAAAACAATATCTAATGGGACCATAGACCACTATAATGATGACTTGCACCCAAGGGCTTCAAGGAAAGGTATGATGTAGATTATGAGCACACTTTTAGTCTAGTATTTTACATTGTCACCATTTTTTGTCTTGTCTGTTATTGTATCCAGGAGTGGATCTAGACATCTAGATGTGCATAATGTGTTTATTCATGGTGTTCTGAAAGAGGAAGTGTGCACGAAGCAACCACGTGGGTTTGATGATAATAATGCACCATTTCATGTCTACAAGTTTGATAAAGCTTTTGTATGGTATGAAGCAAGCTCCCAGGGCATGGTACCCACTTCTAAGTGTAAAACTGCAAGCTCTTGGGCTTATAACCTCCAAGTCTGACACACCACTATTTATCTACAATAAATCATAGGTATAAATATTTGTTCTTATACATATCATTGTTCTTAGTTCATCTAATGGAGCAGGAACATGACTTCTCAAAGAATTAGACCCATACTTTGCTCTCTATGATTTCGGAGACATACACGTCTCTCTAGGTATTGAAGTCAAGAAAAACAAGAAAAACATTCATCTATCTCAAGAAAAATATGCAACATAGCTTTTAGTCAGAGTTCTCATGCATGGCTGTAAACCTTCGCCAACTCAATTATCTAGCTTACAATCATTGTCCTTGTCAAATGGAAAATTCCTGGATAAGGAGGAAAGCACTAGTTATAGAAGTATAGTTCATGCACTTTGGTGTATGCTCAAAGAACTTATGGTGTAACAAGTGCAAACTCCAAGTCTTTGGAGTGATAATCTTGGTGTAACATATTTATCTGCTAACCCAATGTTTCATGCAAGGACCAAGCAAATTGAAACAAAATTCACTTTCTCGGAAAATGAGTTTATAGTAAGAAACTAGAAATCAGATTTATTCCCTCAAAAGATCGGATTACAGTTTGCTTTACAAAAGCATTGCCTACAAGAAATCTAGAAGAGTTCAAGTGTAATCTCAACTTGAGAAGTTGTTGTTAATTTAAGTGCATCATGCATGTGCCATGTTAAAGAAAATTCTCCTAAAAATTCCACACAGATTCGATATGGACTGGCACCTTAGGATTCTGAGATAAGTCCGGTTTTATTCTTTCCATTTATTTCTCTATATCCTTCCAATGTATTTCGCTCTGTTGTCCAACAATGATAGAGGTGAAGGTGTCCCGATGTTTCGATGAGATAGCGACAATTTTCTAGTGGGAGTCGATTTTGTCGACCCGACTACCAACGTGCGAGACGTCGCGCCTTAGCAATTGCTAAACCAACTTCCAAGGGTTATTGACCACGTCGGAGCACGATCAACCTAACCACGAGGGTTTATTTTCTGCGAGCTAACGAAGAACAAGTAAGAAACTGATATTGCAATCTAGATATTGCGAATATAAGATGAAAGCTTTATTGTCGAAAGTGGGGTTCTTTGACGTCTTTGCCTCATCTTTCAACACAAACACGTGAAGTTGTAGCTATGGTGAACTTTAATATAAATAAAATCCAAGGAAAAAGCTACTAGATGAATCTACTTATATAGGAGTGATACGTCTCCAACGTATATATAATTCTTGCTTGTTCCATGCTGTTATATTATCAATCTTGGATGTTTTACATTCATTTTATAGAAACTTTATATCATTTTTTGGAGTTAACATATTGACATAGTGCCAAGTGCCAGTTTCTGTTTTTTGCTTGTTTTTTACTTTGCATGAAATCCCTATCAAGCAGAGTCCAAATGCAGCAAAACTTCTTCGTGATTTTTTCTAGACTAGTAGACAACTTATGGCCAAGGAATCAACCAGGGGGAGGCCCATGGGGACCATAAGACACCAGGGCGCGCCCAGGAGCCCAGGTGCACCCTGGTGGGTTGTGGGGCCCATGTAGGTCTCCCGCACCGCCTCTATGCTCTATAAATACCCATATATTCTAGAAACCCTAGGGGAATCGATGAAAAATTGTTCCAGCCGCCGGAAGTTTTAGAACCACAAGATCCAATCTAGAGCCCTTCTCCTGCATTCCGCCGGAGGGAACACAATCATGGAGGGGTTGATCATCCTCATTGGTGCTCCTCTGATGATGCATGAGTAGTTCACCATAGACCTACGGGTCCGTAGGCAGTAGCTAGATGGCTTCTTCTCTCTTTTCGGTCCTCAATACAATGGTCTCTTGGAGATCTATTTGAAGTAATGAGTTTTGCGCTGTGTTCGTTGGGATCCGACGAATTGTGAGTTTATGATCAGATTTGTTCTTCCTTAATTTCCATACTTGATTATTCATTTATTATAGCCTCGTTTTTCTTCTCCGATATTTGGGTTTATTTTGGTCAACTTGATATATTTCTCTTGAAATGGGAAGAGGTGCTTTGAGATGGGTTCGATCTTGCGATGCCCTTTCCCAATGACAGAAGGGGCAGCAAGGCGTGCATGTATCATTTCTATTAAGCATAAAAGGATGGGGTCAATTCCTGCATGAATAGATATTGTCTACATCATGTCATTGTTCTTATTACATTACTCTGTTTTTCCATGAACTTAATACACTAGATGCATGCTGGATAGCGGTCGATGTGTGGAGTAATAGTAGTAGATGCAGGAAGGAGTTGGTCTACTAATCTTGGACGTGACGCCTATATACAGGATCATTATCTTGGATATCGTCATGATTATTCGATTTTCAATCAATTGCGCAACTATAATTTGTTTACCCAACTGTGACGCCCCCGATTTATCCGTACACTAATCGTGCACGCAAATGTGCACGACCAAGATCAGGGACTCACGGGTGATATCACAACACAACTACGGACACAAATTATAATAATACAAGCGTCATATTACAAGACAGGGGCTTCGAGGCCTCTAATACATAAGCTCGAAAGCAGCAGAGTTAGCGGAAGCAACAATATTTGAGTACAGACATAAGTTAAACAAGTTTTACCTTAAGAAGGCTAGCACAAACATCAATGATCGAAGAGGCAAGGCCTCCTGCCCGGGACCTCCTAACTACTCCTGGTCGTCAGCGGTCTCCACGTAGTAGTAGGCTCCGTATGGGTAGTAGTAGTAGTAGTCGACTGGGGTGGCATCTGGCTCCCGGGATCCACCAACTAGTTGCAACAACCGGAGATAAGAGATAAGGGGGAAAAGGGGTAGCAAAGTAACCATGAGTACTCATCCAAAGTACTCGCAAGCATCAGATCTAGACTAAGTATGCATCAGTATCAAAGAAATGAGTTGTATCTGTGGACTGAACTGCATAATGCCAGAAGACAAGGGGAAAGGCCTAGCCTATCGAAGACTAGCATCTTTTGGAAACCACCATCTTGCAACACTTTAGAATGGTAAAGAATAGCACTTTATAATTAACAAGCATGTTGTAACAATATCGCCCAGAGATCTTTCCTCGACTCCCTGCGAGAAAGCAATCATGGAGCCATCATATCCATCACATGTCTCAAGTATCCATTTCTAGTTATAATAGATCAAGATATAAGTCTAAATGTCCATTACCCCGAACACGGCTATTCAAATAGATAACTTACCTGGAGGGGTGCACCACATTACCCTACATGCTCCATCGTATCTGGCCGGACACACTTTTCTGGGTCAATGCCAGGCCTCAGAAGATCAACACGTCGCAGCCCTACCTAGGCTCAGCAGAGAGGTCCCAGCCGGTCTACATCCTAAGCGCTCTGGGTCTTGGGCCCATCACCCATTGCACTCCGGGTCGTTGTGTGTAGGGTGGATACCAGCACCACCCGTGTAGTGGATGGCATGATCCGTCTGTGCCACAATGATGAACTGGATGTCTAACAAAGCTTCGGCTGATACCACGATGCCGAGGCTCATAACTATGCTCGCGTGGCGGTTAGTGCGTACAGGCGAGAGGCCAACTCAGAACAAATACCCAAACCTTAGTGTATTAGGAGCTCATGGAGACGAGCAGAGACTCACGGTAATGTGACCCCGTCGCCCCATCCTGAAAAAATACGGCAAGGGCCAGGCCCAACCCTCTCTTCCTAGGGCGGCCTACCTTCCCGGCCATGCGTCGTAATTATCTCACGGATGCTCTCCGGGCCCGCCCGACTTTCACCTCAACTTGCAGGTACCCGTCGGGGCCGACCCGAGTTTAACGAAGGTCTCAAGTAAAGTCCAGGTAACTGTGTGTCCAAAACATCAAGGGGGAAAACCCTAGGAATCACCCTCGAGGGATTCCACTCAATGTAATCGTCAAGATGAACTTAGGAAGAATCACCCTCGAGGTTCACAATTGAGGTGTTGCACGGCAAAGCCGTCGAGGGTGGTGACGGAGGAATCACCCTCGTTGACCATGACCGAATAACTACACTACAGACTTATCATCTGGAGTGTGTAACGAGATATAACCCTCAGCACTCTATAGTAACTATGTAGAGTCGTCAAGTAAGGGGGTGTGCGATGATGTGTCAGTCTCTGGTCGTTGATACATCTCCAACGTATCTATAATTTTTTATTTTTCCATGCTATTATATTATCTTTCTTGGATGTTTTATATGCATTTATATGCTATTTTATATGATTTTGGGGACTAACCTATTAACCCAGAGCCTAGTGCTAGTTTCTGTTTTTTCCTTGTTTTTGAGTTCCACAGAAAAGGAATATCAAACAGAGTCCTATTGACTTGAAAATTTACGGTGATTTTTTTTGGACGAAAAGAAGCCCACGGAGTGTCGAAGATGGACCAGAAGAGCCTCGAGGCCACCAGAAGGGTGGGGGGCACGCCCCCCCTACCTTGTCGTCGCCTCATGGGTCCCACTGACTTGTCTCCGATGCCAAAAATTCTTATAAATAGGGAAACCTCCGAACATAAACCTAGATCGGGAGTTCCGCTGCCGAAAGCCTCCGTAGCCACGAAAAACCAATTGGGAGCCCGTTTCGGCACCCTGCCAGAGGGGGAAACCATCACCGGTGGCCATCTTCATCATCTCGGCGGTCTCCATGACGAGGAGGGAGTAGTTTACCCTCGGGGCTGAGGGTATGTACCAGTAGCTATGTGTTTGATCTCTCTCTGTCGTGTTCTTGATTTGGCATGATCTTGATGTACCGCGAGCTTTGCTATTATAGTTGGATCTTATGATGTTTCTCCCCCTCTACCTTTTTGTAATGGATTGAGTTTTCCCTTTGAAGTTATCTTATAGGATGGAGTATTTAAGGATTTTAGAACACTTGATGTATGTCTTGCATGTGCCTATCTATGGTGACAATCCAATATTCACGTGAACTACTTGATGTATGTTTTGGTGATAAACTTGCGGGTTCGGTGACCTTGTGGACTTATGCATAGGGGTTGGCACATGTATTCGTCTTGACTCTCCAGTAGAAACTTTGGGGCACTCTTTGAAGTTCTTTATGTTGGTTTGAATAGATGAATTTGAGATTGTGTGACGCATATCGTATAATCAAACCCGCGGCTAGTTGTGATGACATTGGAGTATCTAGGTGATATTATGGCTTTGGTTGATGTGTGTCTTAAGGTATTATTTTAGTACGAACTCTAGGGCTGTTGTGACACTTACAGGACTAGCCCAATAGATTTATCAGAAAGAATAACTTTGAGGTGGTTTCGTACCCTACAATAATCTCTTCGTTTTTTCTCCGCTATTAGTGACTTTGGAGTGACTCTTTGTTGCACGTTGAGGGATTGTTATATGATCTAATTATGTTATCATTGTTGAGAGAACTAGCACTAGAGGTAGTATGAACCCTAGGCCTTGTTTCTAAGCATTGCAATACCGTTTGTGCTCACTTTTATCAGTAGTTACCTTTATGTTTTTATATTTTTAGATTACGAAAACCTATATCTACCATCCATATTACACTTGTATCACCATCTCTTCGTCGAACTAGTGCACCTATACAATTTACCATTGTATTCGATGTGTTGAGGACACAAGAGACTCTTTGTTATTTGGTTGCAGGGTTGTTCGAGAGAGACCATCTTCATCCTACGCCTCCCATGGATTGATAAACCTTAGCTCATCCACTTGAGGGAAATTTGCTACTATCCTATAGAACTCTGCGCTAGGAGGCCCAGCACGAGTCTATTAGAAGAAGGTTGTGTAGTAGACATCAAGCTCTTTTCTAGTGTCGTCACCGAGGAGGTGAGTGCTTGAAGGTATATCTTTGGAGCTTGCAATTGAATATTTTAGTTTCTTGATTTATCACCAGTTTGTTTTATAAAAAGAAAAGTAAAAAATGGAATTGAGGTTACCTCATATGCTTCATCTTTTTAATGTCTTTCGTGAAAATGATGGAAAAGAAAATTGTGCTCTAGTGTTAGAAGAAGAAGTCAATAAAATGTTTGGCACAAAATATTTGAATGATGAGCATGATTGAAATGTTGTTAGTATGAATTCTTTGAATATCCATGATGCTAATGATATGCAAAGCCACAAGCTTGGGGATGCTTTGTTTGATGAAGATGATATTTTTAGTCCCCCAAGTTTTGATGAGCAAATATATTATGATGAAAGCATGCCTCCTATTTATGATAATTATTGTGATGACATGTATGCTATAAAGAATAATGATAACCATGAAACTTGTCATCATGATTTTAATGCTCAAATTGATTATGCCAATCAAGTGTCACATGATAGTTATTTTGTTGAGTTTGCTCCCACTACTATTCATGAGAATAAATTTTCTTATGTGGAGAGTAATAAAATTTCTATGCTTATGGATCATGAAAATAATGCTTTATGTGATGATTATACTATTGAATCCATTCATGATGCTACTGAAAATTATTATGAGATAGGAACACATGCTTCTACCTATTGCAATAATATGAAGTTTCCTCTCTATGTGTTGAAAGTTTTGAAGTATTGCTTGTTTTGCCTTCCTATGCTAGTTGATTCTTGCTCCCTTAAATTGTTTGCTCACAAAATCCATATGCATAGGAAGTGGGTTAGACTTAAATGTTTTTGCAATATGATTCATGATGCTCCTTTTGCGTATCAATTCTTTATTTCTATGTGAGCATCATTGAAATATTCATGCCTAGCTAAAAAGGTGTTAAAGAAAAGCACGTGTTGGGTCACAACCTAATACTTTTACCTACTGTTTTTGCGTGTTCACATGATTAATCTACTATACTAATTTTGTTTTATAGCTTTTGTTTCAATAAAGTGCCAAGTAAAGCCTTTGGGATAGTGTGGTTGATAATTGACTTGATTCTCTGCAAAAATAGAAAGTTTTGCGTCCAATGCAGAAAAATCAATAAATCACTGGTACGTGATAATTAGCTGAAATTTTTACACATGATTGATATAAAAATTGTCGACGTTGTTGAGGGAGTCCTGGATTGAGGAGTCCTCATGTGGCCGGATAACATGTTGTGGGCCGGATTGGTGGGCCGTGAAGATCATTTCTGAAGATCGTCTCTCGTATCCGGATAGGACTCCTATGTGCGTATAATGGAAGGTTTTAGGTTTGGGTGTAATCTTTCCTTCCTCTGCAAGATGGTCATGTACAAACCCCAGGGCCCTCTGGTGCATATATAAACTGGAGGGTTTAGTCCGTAGAGGCTGAACAACAACAAATTCATATCACATAGGCTAGACTTTTAGGGTTTAGCCATTATGATGAGGTAGATCAACTCTTGTGACACATATTCATCAAGATCAATCAAGCAGGAAGTAGGGTATTACCTCGATCGAGAGGGCCCGAACCTGGGTAAACATCGTGTCACCAGTCTCTTATTACCAGCGACCTCAGACGCATAGTTCAGGACTCCCTACCCAAGATCCACTGGTTTTGACACCGATATTGTTGCTTTCATTGAGAGTTCCACTATGTCGTCGACCGAAGGACCGATGGATCGCTTCGTCAACAACGACGGCACCACCGCCGAGGAGATCTCCCCTCTCGGCCAACTTTTTGTGTTTGGAAGCTTCATGCTCCATGCCAACACAGAAGGCCACCTTGAGCAGGTTGAGAGCTACGCCCCTGGCCATCAGGTCAGGTTTGGAAGCTTCTACCACGTTTCTGATATCCGCGGAGACTTGATCTTCGACGGATTCGAGCCCATGGTGACCGCTCCCTACCACCATAATGAACATGACCTAAATCTATCATCGGACCAGATCCAGGGGATAGCACATGTAACTGCTCTGGCCCTCAATCCGGAGCAGATCGCGTCACCCGAGGGCGGGAAGCTCAACCCCGCCACGGAAGCCGCAGACTCGGCGGCGCTGGAGCTGCACACACACCCAACCTTGAGCGGGATCTGTGTTACCGGAACTTCGGACTCGTCTCCGGCTACAGGTTCCGAACCACATGCATCTGCATCCTTCGAGCTTGATCAGGCGCCTATCATCGAATTCAGCTCCGCAGATATCTTCCAGCACTCACCTTTAGGCGATGGGCTAAACTCATTAAAATCCCTCTCCTTAGTAGGGGACTGGCGGCCAAATTATATCGGGTTTGAACTAGAGGCTAATGAGGGACAATTTCGCTTCCCACCAACCACCCACTTGGTAGCCAGGGTCGAAGATTTAACCGATCTACTTGACTACGCTTCCGAAGACTTCGAAGGGATGGACCTTGAAGTCAAAGCAGATCTAGACCAAAACCCGCCCGTAACCGGGCGATGGATGGCCACGTCCTCATACGATGTATATATAGTGGACACACCTAAGGATAAGGAGGAGGACGTTGATGATGATCCCAAAAAGGATATGCATGTTGATGAACCTCCCAAGCGTCGGCGTCAGAAACGCCAATCTCGATCCCGTAAAGGGAAAGATAACAACATTGTCACTGACGACGGTGATAATTCGGGCCAAGTTGATGACCCTGCAGGTCCAGCGATGGAGCAGGACGAGCGAGAGGACGGCGAACACAGTCTCGGACCACTGTCTGATCACAGCGATGTCGAAGACAGCAATTATCAACCTGTCTCCTAAGAGGATGATAGCCTAGGTGACGACGAATTCATCATCCCAGAAGAACCATTAGAACAAAACTGCTTCCATCGAAGGCTTATTGTCATCGCAATGAGCCTGAAAAAGTGGGAGCAACGGCTTAAAGCCGCAGAGGATACGCTCAACGATAGATGGAACGAAGTGCTAGAAGCTGAGGAAAAATATGGCTGCAATCGCCAAACAAAGGGCTACCCTTAATGTAAACTGCCGCCCGAATTGGACGACGAGGCTATTGCACCTATAACGCCGATAAGATGGATCGACCACCTCGTGGACGGGACAGAGTGGCTAGCAACGGCATACACAAGCCCGCACCTCCTCCCCGTAAAGGAAAGAAGGCCGTGGCTTAGGGCCAGAAACACGATCTACGTGAGGACCTGAACAAAAAGGCTGGCAAGACCAGATCCATCTACGGATCCAGGGACCGTGCTCCCGCACGGGACGGCGGTTATCAAGCCAAATATGCCGGTCATATACCAGTTCGGAGCAAATACCGAACATCACAATCGTCGGACCTACGCCACGACATAGCAAATTACAGTGGTGCCGCACACCCTATGTGCTTCACCGATGAGGTGCTGGATCACAAATTTCCAGAAGGGTTTAAACCCGTAAATATGAAGGCGTATGATGGAACGATGGATCTTAGTTTCTAGATAGAAGACTTTATTCTTCACATCCACATGGCTCGTGGAGATGATCTCCACGCCATCAAATACTTACCCCTCAAGCTGAAAGGACCAGCTTGGCACTAGCTGAACATCCTCCCAGAAAACTCCATTGGAAGTTGGGAAGAACTTGAGGATGCTTTTCGGGCCAATTTTCAAGGGACCTATGTCCGGCCCCCGGATGCTGACGATCTAAGTCACATAATCCAACAACCCGGGGAGTCAGCCCGTAAGCTTTGGAATCGGTTTCTTACTAAGAAGAACAAAGTCTTCGACTGTCCGAACGCCAAAGCCTTAGCGGCCTTCAAACACAGTGTCCGGGACGAATGGCTAGCTAGACACCTTGGCCAGGAAAAGCTGAGGACAATGGCAGCCCTAACTACACTCATGACCCGTTTTTGCGCTAGCGAGGATAGCTAGTTAGCTCGTAGCAGCACCAACAACCCTGGCACATCCGAAGTCAGGGATGACAATGGAAAGCCACGCCGTAACAAAAACAAATGTCGAAATAATGCTGGAAGCCCAGATGATACAACGGTAAACGTCGGATTCAATGGCTCCAGACCCGGTCAACGGAAGAAGCCATTTAAAGGCAACAAAGGTAGTCCATCTAGCCTGGACAAAATATTAGACAGGCCCTTCCAGATCCATGGCACCCCGGCTAAACCTGCAAACCATACGAACCGTAGTTGTTGGGTCTTCAAGCAGGCCGGCAAGCTCAATGCCAAACACAAGGGAAAGGGACCTCAGAGCAAAGGCGAGGATGAACCTCGCCAGCCGAACATAGGGGGACAGAAGAAATTTCCACGAGAGTCAAAACAGTGAACATGATCTATGTCACTCATATCCCAAAGAGAGAGCGCAAGCGCGCACTCCGAGATGTCTATGCATGCCGTTGAGCCTGTTGCCCCCAAATTCAACCCATAGTCGGCTTGTCCGATCACCTTGGATCGTAGGGATCATCCTACTAGTATCTGTAATGGGGGTTTGGCTGCCCTAGTGCTCGATCCAATAATCGATGGATACCATCTCACTCGAGTCCTTATGGACGGCGGCAGCAGTCTCAATCTGATATACCAGGACACTGTCTGCAAGATGGGGATAGATGTTGGAGATATGCCCTAGAGGCAATAATAAAAGCATTATTATTATATCTCCTTGTTCATGATAATTGTCTTTTATTCATGCTTGAATTGTATTGTACGGAAACAACGATACATGTGTGAATACATAGATCACAATGAGTCCCTGGTAGGCCTCTAGTAGCCAGCTCGTTGATCAACAGATGGTCACGGTTTCCTGACCATGGACATAGGATGTCAGTGATAACGGGATCACATCATTAGGAGAATGATGTGATGGACAAGACCCAAACTTGAGCATAACACGAGATCGTATAGTTCGTAATGCATAAGCTTTTCGGTGTCAAGCAATTATTCCTTAGACCATGAGGTTGTACAACTCCCGGATGCCGTAGGAATACTTTGGGTGTGCCAACCGTCACAACGTAACTGGGTGGCTATAAAGGTACGCATCGGGTATCTCCGAAAGTGTCTGTTGAGTTGGTACGAACCGAGACTGGGATGATGTCACTCCGTATGACGGAGAGGTACCTCTGGGCCCACTTGGTAATACATCATCATAATGAGCTCAATGTGACTAAGTAGTTAGTCACGGGATGATGGATTACGGATCGAGTAAAGAGACTTGCCATAACGAGATTGAACAAGGTATTGGGAATACCGACGATCGAATCTCGGGCAAGTACCGTACCAATGGACAAAGGGAATAACATACGGGATTGAGTGAATCCTTGACACGGTGGTTCATCCGATGAAGATCATCGAGGAACACGTGGGAACCAACATGGGTATCCAGATCCCGCTGTTGGTTATTGACCGGAGAGTGGTCTCGGTCATGTCTACGTGTCTCCCGAACCCGTAGGGTCTACACACTTAAGGTTCGGTAATGCTAGGGTCGTAGAGATAAATGCACGTGGAAACCCGAAAGTTGTTCGGAGTTCCGGATGAGATCCCGGACGTCACGTGGAGTTCCGGAATGGTCCGGAGGTAAAGATTGATATATGGGAAGTCCAGTTTCGGCCAATGGGTGATCTCCGGGGGTCACCGGGAGCGTCCCGGGACCACCGGAGGGGCCCCGGGGGTCCACCGGGTGGGGCCACCCATCCCGGTGGGGCCACCCATCCCGGTGGGGCCCCTAGGCCGAGAGGGGATGTGTCCAGCCCTCTGGGCTGGCGCACCACTAAGGGAGGCCCACCTCCCCTGCGCCTAGGGTTCAAACCCTAAAGAGGAGGGGGGTTCCACTTGCCTTGGGGGGCAAGGAACCCCCCCTTGGCCGCCGCCCCCTTGCAGATTGGATCTGCAGGGGGTCCAGGCGCCCCCCCTGGCCCCTATATATATGTGGGGGGGAGAGGGCAGCCACACCTCAGCCCTGGCGCCTCTCCCCCTCTCGTCACACCTCCCAACTCCCACGCAGGGCGCCCGGCGAAGCCCTGCTGCGATCTCCACTGCATCCGTCATCACGCCGTCGTGCTGCCGGATCTCTGACGACTTATCCTCCCCCCTTGCTAGATCAAGAAGGAGGTGACGTTGCTGCACCGTACGTGTGTTGAACGCGGAGGTGCCGTCCGTTCGGCGCTAGATCATCGGTGACGAAGAACGTGAAGAGTACGACTACTTCATCCTTGCTTCGTTGAAAGCTTCTGCACGCAATCTTCATAACGGTATGTAGATGCAATCTTACTTGCTCGTTGCTAGATGCATCCATAGTTGGATCTTGGTGAAGACGTAGAAATTTTTTGAATTATGCTACGTTCTCCAACAGTGGCATCTGAGCCTAGGTTTTATGCGTAGCATCTTGCACGAGTAGAACACAAAGCAGTTGTGGGCGTATGATCTTGTTCAACTTTCTTACCGTTACTAGTCAATCTTGATTCAGCGGTATTGTGGGATGAAGCGGCCCGGACCGACCTTACACGTACGCTTACGTGAGACTGGTTCCACCGACAGACATGCACTAGATGCATAAGGTGGCTGGCGGGTGTCTGTCTCTCCTACTTTAGTCGGATCAGATTCGATGAAAAGGGTCCTTATGAAGGGTAAATAGAAGTTGACAAATCACGTTGTGGTTTTGGCGTAGGTAAGAAACATTCTTGCTAGAAATCCTATAGAAGCCACGTAAAACTTGCAACAACAATTAGAGGACGTCTAACTTGTTTTTGCAGCATGTGTTTTGTGACGTGGTATGGCCAAGAACGAAGATGTGATGAATGGTATATGTGATGTATGAGATTGATCATGTTTTGTAATAGGGAATCACGACTTGCATGTCCATGAACTTGACAACCAGCAGGAGCCATAGGAGTTGTCTTTATTATTGTATGACCTGCGTGTCACTGAATAACGCCATGTAATTACTTTACTTCATTGCTAAACATTAGCTATAGTAGTAGAAGTAATAGTTGGCGTGACGACTTCTTCAAGACACGATGATGGAGTTCATGATGATGAAGATCATGGTGTCGAGCCGGTGACAAGATGATCATGGTGCCCCGAAGATGGAGATCCAAGGAGCAAGATGATATTGGCCATATCATGTCACTTTAATTGATTGCATGTGATGTTTATCATGTTTATGCATCTTGTTTACTTAGAACGACGGTAGTAAATAAGATGATCTCTCACTAAAATTTCAAGTATTGTGTTTCCCCTAACTGTGCACCATTGCTAAAGCTCGTTGCTCCGAAGCACCACGTGATGATCGGGTGTGATAGGTTCTAACGTTCGCATACAACGGGTGTAAGACAGATTTACACATGCGATACACTTAGGGTTCACTTGACGAGCCTAGCATGTACAGACATGGCCTCGGAACACGGAAGACCGAAAGGTCGAACACGAGTCTTATAGAAGATACGATCAACATGAAGATGTTCACCGTTTTTGACTAGTCCGTCTCACGTGATGATCGGACACGGACTACTCAATACGGATTGTGTATCACTTAAGATGACTAGAGAGATGTCATTCTGAGTGGGAGTTCATTATAATTTGATTAAGATGAACTTAATTATCATGAACTTAGTCTAAAATTCTTTACAATATCTCTTGTAGATCAAATGGCCCACGCTCAGGTTTCCCTCAACTTCAATGCGTTCCTATAGAAAACCAAGCTGAAAGACGATGGTAGCAACTATACGGATTGGGTCCGTAACCTGAGGATTATCCTCATAGCAGCCAAGAGATCATATGTCCTAGAAGCACCGCTAGGTGATGCACCCGTTCTCCCGGCGACCCAAGACGTTATGAACGCTTGGCAGTCGCGTTGTGATGATTACTCCCTGGTTCAGTGCGGCATGCTTTACAGTTTAGAATCGGGGCTCCAAAAACGTTTTGAGCACCATGGAGCATATGAGATGTTCGAAGAGCTGAAAATGGTTTTCCAAGCTCATGCCCGAGTCGAGAGATATGATGTCTCCGACGCATTCTACAGCTGTAAGATGGAGGAGAACAGTTCTATCAGTGAGCACATCCTCAAGATTTCAGGATTGCACAACCGCTTGTCTCAGCTGGGAATGAATCTCCCAGATGAAGCGGTCGTTGACAGAATCCTCCAGTCGCTCCCACCAAGCTTCAAGAGCTTCGTGCTGAACTTCAATATGCAGGGGATGGAGAAGTCCATTCCCGAGGTGTATTCGATGCTGAAATCAGCGGAGGTTGACATCAAGAAAGAACATCAAGTGTTGATGGTCAATAAAACCACTAAGTTCAAGAAAGGCAAGGGTAAGAAGAACTTCAAGAAGGACGGCAAGGGAGTTGCCGCGCCTGGCAAGCCTGTTGCCGGGAAGAAGCCGAAGTATGGACCCAAGCCTGAAACAGAGTGCTTTTATTGCAAGGGAACGGGTCACTGGAAGCGGAACTGCCCCACATACTTAGCAGACAAGAAGGCCGGCTACGTCAAAGGTATATATGATATACATGTTATTGATGTGTACCTTACCAGCACTCGTAGTAGCTCCTGGGTATTCGATACCGGTGCAGTTGCTCACATTTGTAACTCAAAACAGGAGCTGCGGAATAAACGGAGACTGGCGAAGGATGAGGTGACGATGCGCGTCGGGAATGGTTCCAAGGTCGATGTGATCGCCGTCGGCACGCTGCCTCTACATCTACCCTCGGGATTAGTTTTAAACCTCAATAATTGTTATTTAGTACCAGCTTTGAGCATGAACATTGTTTCTGGATCTCGTCTTATGCGAGATGGATATTCTTTCAAATCGGAGAATAATGGTTGTTCTATTTATTTGAGAGATATGTTTTATGGTCATGCCCCGCTGGTCAATGGTTTATTTTTGATGAATCTCGAACGTAGTGATACACATATTCATAGTGTAGATGCCAAAAGATGTAAAGTTGATAACGATAGTCCCACATACTTGTGGCATTGCCACCTTGGTCATATTGGTGTCAAACGTATGAAGAAGCTCCATTCGGATGGACTTCTAGAGTCTCTTGATTATGAATCATTTGACACGTGCGAACCATGCCTCTTGGGCAAGATGACCAAGACTCCGTTCTCCGGAACAATGGAGCGAGCAACCAACTTGTTGGAAATCATACATACCGATGTGTGCGGTCCAATGAGTGTTGAGGCTCGCGGAGGCTATCGTTATGTTCTCACCCTCACAGATGACTTGAGTAGATATGGGTATATCTATTTGATGAAACACAAGTCTGAGACCTTTGAAAAGTTCAAGGAATTTCAGAATGAGGTTGAGAATCAACGTGACAGAAAAATAAAGTTCTTGCGATCGGATCGTGGGGGTGAATATTTAAGTCATGAATTTGGCACACACCTTAGGAGCTGTGGAATTGTTTCACAATTGACACCGCCCGAAACACCTCAACGTAACGGTGTGTCCGAACGTCGAAATCGTACTCTGTTGGACATGGTGCGATCTATGATGTCCCTCACCGATTTACCGCTATCTTTGTAGGGTTATGCTTTAGAGACTGCCGCATTCACTTTAAATAGGGCTCCGTCGAAATCCGTTGAGACGACTCCGTATGAACTTTGGTTTGGCAAGAAACCGAAGCTGTCGTTTCTGAAAGTTTGGGGTTGCGATGCTTATGTCAAGAAACTTCAACCTGAAAAGCTCGAACCCAAATCGGAGAAATGCGTCTTCATAGGATACCCAAAGGAAACAATTGGGTACACCTTCTACCACATATCCGAAGGCAAAGTCTTTGTTGCCAAGAATGGATGCTTTCTGGAGAAAGAGTTTCTCTTGAAAGAAGTGAGTGGGAGGAAAGTAGAACTTGATGAGGTGACAGTCACCCCTCCTGTACCGGAAAGTAGCGCAGCGCAGGAAACGGTTCCTGAGGTGCCTGCACCGACAAGGGAGGAAGTTGATGATAATGATCATGATGAAACAGATCAAGTTACTACTGAGCTTCGAAGGTCCACAAGGGCACGTTCCGCACCAGAGTGGTACGGCAACCCTGTCCTGGAAATCATGTTGTTAGACAACGGTGAACCTTCGAACTATGAAGAAGCGATGGCGGGCCCAGATTCCAATAAATGGCTTGGAGCCATGAAATCCGAGATAGAATCCATGTATGAAAACAAAGTATGGACTTTGGTGGACTTGCCTGATGATAGGCACGCCATAGAAAACAAATGGATATTTAAGAAGAAGACAGACGCGGATGGTAATGTGACCATCTATAAGGCTCGGCTTGTCGCTAAGGGTTATCGACAAGTTCAAGGGATTGACTACGACGAGACTTTCTCTCCCGTAGCGATGCTGAAGTCAGTCAGAATCATGTTAGCTATTGCCGCATTCTATGATTATGAGATATGGCAAATGGACGTCAAAACAGCATTCCTTAACGGCTTCCTCAAGGAAGAATTGTATATGATGCAACCGGAAGGTTTTGTCAATCCAGAGAACGCTAACAAGGTATGCAAGCTCCAGCGCTCGATTTACGGGCTGGTGCAAGCATCTCGGAGTTGGAATATTCGCTTTGATGAGGTGATCAAAGCGTTTGGCTTTATACAGACTTATGGAGAAGCCTGTATTTACAAGAAAGTGAGTGGGAGCTCTGTAGCATTTCTCATATTATATGTGGATGACATATTGCTGATGGGAAATGATATAGAATTCTTGGAAAATGTAAAGGCCTACTTGAATAAAAGTTTTTCAATGAAGGACCTTGGAGAAGCTGCTTACATATTAGGCATCAAAATCTATAGAGATATATCAAGACGCCTCATTGGTCTTTCACAAAGTACATACCTTGACAAAATATTGAAGAAGTTCAATATGGATCAGTCAAAGAAAGGATTCTTGCCTGTTTTGCAAGGTATGAGATTGAGCAAAGCTCAGTCGCCGACCACGGCAGAAGATAGAGAAAAGATGAATGTCATTCCCTATGCCTCGGTCATAGGTTCTATCATGTATGCCATGCTGTGTACCAGACCTGATGTGAACCTTGCCATAAGTTTGGTAGGGAGGTACCAAAGTGATCCCGGTACGGAACACTGGACAGCGGTCAAGAACATCCTGAAGTACCTGAAAAGGACTAAGGATATGTTTCTCGTTTATGGAGATGACGAAGAGCTCGTCGTAAAGGGTTACGTCGATGCTAGCTTCGACACAGATCTGGATGACTCTAAGTCACAAACTGGATACGTGTATATTTTGAATGGAGGGGCAGTCAGCTGGTGCAGTTGCAAGCAAAGCGTGGTGGCAGCGTCTACATGTGAAGCGGAGTACATAGCTGCTTCGGAAGCAGCGCAGGAAGGAGTCTGGATGAAGGAGTTCATCACCGACCTAGGAGTCATTCCAAGCGCGTCAAGCCCGATGACTCTCTTCTGTGACAACACTGGTGCTATTGCTATTACCAAGGAGCCCAGGTTTCACAAGAAGACCAAGCACATCAAGCGCCGTTTCAACTCCATCCGGAATTATGTTCAGGATGGAGACATAGATATTTGTAAAGTGCATACGGATCTGAATGTAGCAGACCCGTTGACTAAACCTCTTTCACGGGCAAAACATGATCAACACCAGAACTCTATGGGTGTTCGATTCATCACAATGTAACTAGATTATTGACTCTAGTGCAAGTGGGAGACTGTTGGAGATATGCCCTAGAGGCAATAATAAAAGCATTATTATTATATCTCCTTGTTCATGATAATTGTCTATTATTCATGCTTGAATTGTATTGTACGGAAACAACGATACATGTGTGAATACATAGATCACAATGAGTCCCTGGTAGGCCTCTAGTAGCCAGCTCGTTGATCAACAGATGGTCACGGTTTCCTGACCATGGACATAGGATGTCAGTGATAACGGGATCACATCATTAGGAGAATGATGTGATGGACAAGACCCAAACTTGAGCATAACACGAGATCGTATAGTTCGTAATGCATAAGCTTTTCGGTGTCAAGTAATTATTCCTTAGACCAAGAGGTTGTACAACTCCCGGATGCCGTAGGAATACTTTGGGTGTGCCAACCGTCACAACGTAACTGGGTGGCTATAAAGGTACGCATCGGGTATCTCCGAAAGTGTCTGTTGAGTTGGTACGAACCGAGACTGGGATGTTGTCACTCTGTATGACGGAGAGGTACCTCTGGGCCCACTCGGTAATACATCATCATAATGAGCTCAATGTGACTAAGTAGTTAGTCACGGGATGATGGATTACGGATCGAGTAAAGAGACTTGCCATAACGAGATTTAACAAGGTATTGGGAATACCGACGATCGAATCTCAGGCAAGTACCGTACCGATGGACAAAGGGAATAACATACGGGATTGAGTGAATCCTTGACACGGTGGTTCATCCGATGAAGATCATCGAGGAACACGTGGGAACCAACATGGGTATCCAGATCCCGCTGTTGGTTATTGACCGGAGAGTGGTCTCGGTCATGTCTACGTGTCTCCCGAACCCGTAGGGTCTACACACTTAAGGTTCGGTAACGCTAGGGTCGTAGAGATAAATGCACGTGGAAACCCGAAAGTTGTTCGGAGTCCCGGATGAGATCCCGGACGTCACGAGGAGTTCCGGAATGGTCCGGAGGTAAAGATTGATATATGGGAAGTCGAGTTTCGGCCAACGGGTGATCTCCGGGGGTCACCGGGAGCGTCCCGGGACCACCGGAGGGGCCCCGGGGGTCCACCGGGTGGGGCCACCCATCCCGGTGGGGCCCCTAGGCCGCGAGGGGATGTGTCCAGCCCTCTGGGCTGGCGCACCACTAAGGGAGGCCCACCTCCCCTGCGCCTAGGGTTCAAACCCTAAAGGGGAGGGGGGCTCCACTTGCCTTGGGGGGCAAGGAACCCCCCCTTGGCCGCCGCCCCCTTGCAGATTGGATCTGCAGGGGGTCCAGGCGCCCCCCTGGCCCCTATATATATGTGGGGGGGAGAGGGCAGCCACACCTCAGCCCTGGCGCTTCTCCCCCTCCCGTCACACCTCCCAACTCCCACGCAGGGCGCCCGGCGAAGCCCTGCTGCGATCTCCACTGCATCCGTCATCACGCCGTCGTGCTGCCGGATCTCTGACGACTTCTCCTCCCCCCTTGCTGGATGAAGAAGGAGGTGACGTTGCTGCACTGTACGTGTGTTGAACGCGGAGGTGTCGTCCGTTCGGCGCTAGATCATCGGTGACAAAGAACGTGAAGAGTACGACTACTTCATCCTTGCTTCGTTGAAAGCTTCCACACGCAATCTTCATAACGGTATGTAGATGCACTCTTACTTGCTCGTTGCTAGATGCATCCATAGTTGGATCTTGGTGAAGACGTAGAAATTTTTTGAATTATGCTATGTTCTCCAACAATAGACCCGTCAAGAATCAAGCCAAGCAGCATGACCTTTAAAGGAGTGATACCGGGCATAGAAGCCCGCTGCACGGGCTCTTTAACATTGGAGGTCGTATTTGGCTCTCCCGATAACTTTCAAAGCGAAGAGCTAATCTTCGACATAGCTTTGTTCCTAAATGGCTATCATGCACGCCTCAGAAGAACGGTCGTCGCCCTCTTTACTGCAGTCCCGCATTATGCTTATTCAAAGCTCAAAATGCCTGGACCACGTGGCGTCCTCATGATCAATGGAAATATGGAGCGCTCTCTCCGTACGGAGGAGGACACTGCGGCCCTAGCAGCCAAAGTCCAAAATGGCTTATTCAAGCCGAACAGCGCATCGGTCGTTAAGACCGCGGACACAACTAAACGTGTCCGGCTCACGCCTCAGTGCGGCAGCTCAGATGAACATGTGCTCGATTAGCAGCTACGCCCCCATCGACTGCCCCATAAGGTGGTAGCATACATGCCTCGTGTACACAATTATGCCCTTCAAATTCCTTGGGCGGCGCTGGGGGCACACTGCATACAAATAGTCCATAGTTTGGCTTGACCCTATTCGGACTCTAAAATTATCATTCAAGGTTCATTAAAAGAACCAGCTTTGTTTACATCTACACTGGATTCTTTTTCCACATTTTTCCTTTTTCTTTTTTTACAGATGGCCATCACACTTTCCCCTTCAAGGAAAGATCACAAAGGAGAAAAATGGTGCAGACGTGCAGCATGGACCCGCGCTAAGGTTTCTTTTTAGATTAAGACCCTATGTAAACCTTTTATCTCTTTTTGTTTTATACTTTTCTGGCATGTAAAATGTCCAAGGAAGTTATCGGCATTATCTGTAAGTATATGGCTCGCCGTACTAGAACGGGATATTATAGAAGCAGCTTGGTTCATATTTTGTTTGGATTCTTATTCTCTCACCACATGTGTTCTCTCCCCGTGTCAGACTGCCATATGTGCCTTGACACCATGGGTCCATTACCACGGGCTGTATTCGGCCCGGTATATGTTGAAAAGTCCGGACACCTATAGGGAGTGTTCAACGTCCTAGATATTGCTTTATATGCATCAGTTCCGAATCATTTCTTGGGTCAATAGTTAGGTTGCCCGACACCTGTGCTTACCCCTACATTCTTGATTATTCGGCTAGGGTGTAAAGGGAGAACTACTGCGATTGTACTTCTGGTTCGTCCTGTCAAGTACCTCAGTAGAGAAAGCCGAAAACTGACTGTCATGATAGGCGAGAATCTGGTATGCGATCCGGTGACCTAGTGTTATACTACGATCGATAGAGATTTACCCCGTGTTATACGAATGGTTGGTTCTTTGCCTAGGCGTGTACAAATGGATACCTTAATTTGGAAACACAATATACGCACCAGGGGCTAGTACTTAGTCCCACTTGTCAAACTCCTATGGCTAAGTGAAGGCAATAAAGCCGCATAGTCTGATTGTCTGGTTTGCTCCACATACACATCCTACATGGACCAAGACGTTGGATAAAGAGTGTTTAAGCATATGACCGAACACCCCAGTAATATTTACATGGGGGTTGAAGCTGACGACTGGAAACTTTCAGATTTAAATAAACGACCGCACAGGAGGTGAAAGTCGCTCACATTATAATAGCGCAAAAATTATATATACATCGGTTCATAAGCTTAAGTCTTTACAACCGGATACAATTACTCAAAGATAATATCCTTTGAGCACTGGCCTTCTACAAGGCGGGCGCCTTCTATGACGTCCTCAAAGTATCTCTCCAGCTTGCGGTGCTCCTTGCCTTCAGGCGGGCCTGCAGTGGCTATGTCCTGCACCCTCATCTTCGCCAAGTGCACTTTCACATGGGCGAAGGCCATCCGAGCACCCTCTATGCAGGCCGAACGCTTCAACGCGTCGACCCGCGGAGTCGCTTCGACGAGTAGCTTTGCCAATCCGAAGTAGCTACTTGGGATTGGCTCAGCAGGCCACAGCCGGACTATCAAGTCCTTCATGGCCGAACCCGCCATGTTGTGCAGCTCGACCAGCTGCTTCATCTGGTGGTTGAGGGCACATGATGT
Organism: Secale cereale; assembly: GCA_902687465.1. Taxonomy (NCBI): domain Eukaryota; kingdom Viridiplantae; phylum Streptophyta; class Magnoliopsida; order Poales; family Poaceae; genus Secale; species Secale cereale. Next base: position 322,176,592 of record LR738713.1, read on the forward strand.
TTTGGCGCATAGAACTGCGACCAGAACAGCTTCTCCGTGATGTTTCCCTCATGGGCTCGGAAGTATTAGGCGGCGTCAGCACTGCTCCTCGGGAGATCCGCAAACACGTCTGGAGAACTCCATAACCGTGTCAACCCAAGGTACTTCACCCCTCCGAAGATGCTCTATAAGCGAAAAGGCTTACCAGACGCTATCTTCCTCGCATGCTTGATTTCCTCGCAGACGCTACGTGACTTGCTTCGCGCCTCCTGGCCAGCCTTGACTGTCGCAGTGAGCTCGGATGCTTGTTCCGAAGTCTTTTCTTCCAATGCCTCGCATTTGCGAATAGCATCGTTGAGCTCAATTTTGACTTCGGCCACCCGAGCCTCGTGCTTTTGGCACACGGCCTTTTCAGCCTCTAGATCGGCAACCGCTTTTTCAGCGGCTGCCTAGCTCGCCTCGGCCTCCTTCTTGGCCTTCGCAAGGTCGCCCTTGAGGGCCTCGAGCTCAGTGGCGCCAACTGTTTAATATAGAATATCACAAAGAGTTTATACTCATAATCAATTAAAATTATTAGTCTTCTTGACATCTCAATTTTTCAAATCCGCATACCAAGCGTCTCTTCCAAATGCTAGTTGACGCGGTCGAGGTCCGCATTGGCCTTCGAGAGCTTTCGATGTAGTTCGGCAACTTCTGTAGCTTGTGCAGTTGCCACAACTAGCAAAGCCTGTTCAAATGCAAAAACATACAGTGTAGCTCTATAATATGCTATATCATGGATACTTCCTCCGATTCTGTTCAGAATCACACAAAGCATCAGGGGCTACTGGTTATATATGTGCATATAAAATAAATAAAGTTCCATAAAGAACATTACAGTGCATACCTCGAAGCCTGTTTGTAGGCTGTTGAAGGCTTCATTCAGTCCACCTTTGACAGACTGAATCTTCTTCATCACCGCATCCATTATGGTGCGATGCTCCTCCAGGACGAAAGCACTTTGTAGTGCTCCATCCAGAGGGTCTGGTGCCTCTGGATTGACACCGGGCGTCGTAGGAACAGTTGTATCCTCCCCCGCCTTGCGGGTCTGGTCTTCGGACTCCGGAGCCACACTAGGGTCCGGATAAATATTCGGCGGGGCCATGGATGGTTTGGGCCCCCCGTCTTCGGTCTCCATGGGGACTATTTCCCCATGGCCAGCGGCAGCCGAGGTGTTACCCTCGGTCACATTATCACCTGCCCGCCCCATCTCCTTGAGCAGGAGACGCACGCCGGGAGGACACCTCGGTGTCCCCGTGGGCGATGGGCGATGGAGCTTAGACCTGCAAGTCGCTCTCCGTCTCTCCAGACGGCAGAGAGTTCCCCTCTGATAAGGAGGCATTGGGGGTGTGCACGGGAAGGGCTGTAGGTCAGCAGGTGAGAAACACTTTAAAAACATTAATATGCTAAATAAACAAGGTGCAGTAATTAATATATCCGAACAACTTACGTTTCGGCTAGGGGCTTATCCCTAGGCTTCACCACAAAGTTGTGTTCAGACAATGAGTCCGAACGAGCGGGGAGGTTTAGCCTCCTCCGGGGTGCGGCCTTGCCAGCGTTAGCAGGGGCCGCCCTCTTCTTCCCCTTGACCTGGGCGGGGCATTCTTCTTATTCTTCATCCTCCTCCTCTTCGGAGGAGAGGATGTCGATCTCCTCGGACTTCGCATTTGTAGGGCAGGGGCCGCTCTTGGCCTCCTTGGTCTTCTTCTTGGGCTTCTTGTCTGGCGCCTTGTACGGCGCGGGCGACAGCATCACCAAAATTTGAGGCGTAGTTCGGTCTTGATCCAAACTGCCTTCCTCGCCCAGTTCAGTATATCACGTAAAAACTCCAATTCCTATTATCATTACAATACGGAGGGAATATATGTTCGGCGGAATTTTTGATTACCTCTACTGTGATAAATGCGGTGTTGTATCATAAGTCCTTAGTTTCCTTTGGCCACTCCTTTTGGGTCTTGAAGAGGTGTTTCCAGATCTCTTTGTGCGTGGAGTCGTATAGATGCTTCAAGGGCCGGGCTCCTACCGGATCGAACTCCCATAGAGAGGAGTACCGGTGTGGCAAGGAAGGACAAGTCGGGCCAGCATTACCTTAACCACAGTTGTGAGTTGGCAGCCTTTGGTGATCATGCCGGACACGCGGCCTTGGAGTGCCACCACCTCAATCTGAGACCCCCAAGTTCGGATACTTATCAGTCCAGGAGGTTAGCCTCTCCGGGGGTCCAGATCTGAAAGCAGGCGCCGCCGCCCATTTTGTGTCACGGGGCTCGGTGATATAGAACCACTCCTGCTGCCAAACCTTGTTCGTCTCCACAAACGACCCCTTTGGCCAGGTTGCATTCGGGAGCTTGCTTATCATAGCGCCCCCGCACTCCTCATGTTGCCCGTCCACCACCTTCGGCTTCACGTTGAAGATCTTGAGCCATAAGCCGAAGTGTGGGGGAACGCGGAGGAAAGATTCACACACCACTATAAAAGCGGAGATGTGAAGGATTGAATTCGGGGCTAGATCATGGAAATCTAGCCCATAGAAAAATAGTAGACCCCGTACGAAGGGGTGAATAGGGAATCCTAGCCCCCTAATGAGGTGTGAGAGGAACACGACTCTCTCACCCGCCTCCGGGATGGTAATCACCTGATCCGGAGCGGGGAATCTGTGCGCGATGTTGGCGGCGAGGTAGCCCTCGCTCCGGAGATCCTCCATGGTCTTCTCAGTAACCGTGGAGGCCTTCCAATTGCCTCTGGCACCGGATCCATCCATTGCTGTGGAAGGAAGTGGTGGTTGAGGAACTAAGAGCAGCGGGCGCAAGAGATGAGGATGCTGGGGCTAGGAAGATTGGAGAGCTCGGGCGTGAGGAAGGCGTGGAGCTGATCGATGGGATTGATATCCTTTTATAACGCTATGAATACAGAACGCCCCCTCACTTTAGCCATAAACCTCGCCGGTTCCTAAAGGGGCCGTGCGTAATGCGCGGCTTGGATGCTCACGTCACATTGATAAGGATCCCATAATAAGAGGGCACGATCTCTGCTCTGATAAGACGTGTCAGTGGGGTTATACCTCGAAACGCGTAACTAGGACCAAGTAAACTGGTTCGATATGTTATTGGGATGGATGCGACGCTTCACCAAAAAGTTGTCAGTAAAGACACAATATTCGTTTTGTTTCGATGCCTTGCCCTCAAGGCTAAGGTTATACTAACCATGCAGAGCCGGACACAGTGCATTCCTTGCAGAAGATAGTGCCTCGATATGTTTGGAAGAAGGAACCCGCCTTGCAATGCCGAAGACAATACAGAAGCCGAACTCATCGTCATCAAAGACAGGTTCAGGGGCTACTGAGGGAGTCCTGGATTGAGGGGTCCTCATGAGGCCGGATAACTCATTGTGGGCCGGACTGGTGGGTCATGAAGATCATCGCTGAAGATCGTCTCTCGTATCCAGATAGGACTCTTGTGTGCGTATAAAGGCAGGTTTTAGGTTCAGGTGTAATCTTTCCTTCCTCTGCAAGATGGTCATGTACTAACCCTAGGGCTCTTCGGTGCATATATAAACTAGAGGGTTTAGTACGTAGAGGCTGAACAACAACAGATTCATATCACATAGGCTAGACTTTTAGGGTTTAGCCATTACGATCTCAAGGTAGATCAACTCTTGTAACCCATGTTCATCAAGATCAATCAAGCAGGAAGTAGGGTATTACCTCGATCGAGAGGTCCCAAACCTGGGTAAACATTGTGTCCCAGTCTCATGTTACCATCGATCCTCAAACGCATAGTTCGGGAACCCCTACCCGAGATCCGCCGGTTTTGACACCGATAGTTGTCCTGATGTTTCAGAATTTTTAGAGTTCCATAAGTATGGTGGTTGTCGAGATTAGTACAAACTGTTATGTTTTAAACAGATTCTGTTTTTCATGTGTTATTTGCTTATTTTGATGAATCCATGAGTAGTATCGGGGTATGAACCATGTAGAAGTTCGAATACAATAGATATAACACAAATATGAATTTATAATGAGTTCACAACATAACCTAAGTGGTGATTTGCTTTGTTATACTAATAGAGCTCATAAGATTTTCTATTGAGTTTTGTGTTGTGAAGTTTTCAAATTTTGGGTTAGGATTTGATGGATTATGGAATAAGGAGTGGCAAAAGCCTAAGCTTGGGGATTCCCAAGGCACCCCAAGGTAATATTCAAGGACAGCCAAGAGCCTAAGCTTGGGGATGCCCCGGGAAGGCATCCCCTCTTTCATCTTCGTCTATCTGTAACTTTACTTGAGGCTATATTTTTATTCACCACATGATATGAGTTTTGCTTGAAGCGTAATTTTCTTTTGTTTAGATTTGCTTGATGTTAGTTAGAATACGTTTTAGTATCTTTTGTTTCAATAAAAAAGACAAGTATAGCCTTTACCATGCTTATTTTGCAAGTATATATGTTGCTGTTTGAAAGCAGAAAGTTTTCGATCATTGTCTGAATTCTTCTAGATAGTAAGAACGTGACAAAGTCTTAATTTTTTTTACAATGTTAGCATGAAAAAGTTCTCTGTAACTTGGTAATGTTTCAGAATTTTTAGAGCTAAGGAAGTATGAGAACAAGTCCACTCTTTACAGACTGTCATGTTTAGACAAATTATTGTTATGTTTGCATATGTTTGCATGTTTAATGATTCTATTTGAGGATAAGAGTGTTGAATATGCAGAGGCAATTACTATGCAATGTCAAATTATAATTTTAGCGATTTGCTACAGTACGGAATGTTAAGGTTTTGAGTTGATTTATACTAACTTATCTCACAAGTTCTCGTTGAGTTTTGCGTGGATGAAGTTTTTGAGATTTAGGGAAACCACGACATGAGAGGAATTAAGGAGACACAAAAGCGCAAGCTTGGGGATTCCCAAGGCATCCCAAGATAATATTCAAGAAGTCTCGAGCATCTAAACCTGGGGATGCCCCGGTAGGCATCCCACCTCTCTTCATCGATAACTATCGGTTAGTATCGGTGTAGCCTAAGTTTTTGCTTCGTCACATGATATGTGCTATCCTTGCAATGTCATTTTGATTTTGTTTTGCTTGCTGTTTGAATAAAGTACTTAAGATCTGAAATTCTTAAATGAGAGAGGGACTTCTCATAGCTAGTTAATTATTTGACTACTCATTGATCTTCACTTATATCCTTTTGGAGTAGTTTGTCAGTTCCTCTAGTGCTTCACTTATATCTTTTTAGAGCACGACGATGGTTTTATTTTATAGAAATTGATGAACTATCATGCTTCACTTATATTGTTTTGAGAGTCTCTAAAACATCATGGTAATTAGCTTGGGTTATGAATTTAGTCCTAATATGATAGACATCCAAAGTAGGTATAATAAAAACTTCCATATGATAAATGTGATTGTTTTGAGATATGTGGATGGTAATATTAGAATCATGCTAGTAGTAAATTGTAGGGTAGAGAAAATAATTGTGTTAAGGTTCGTGATTCCTGTAGCATGCACGTATGGTCTCCAAAAAGTGCAAATGAAACGAAATGCTTGTGTCTTGATTGTTCACCTTTGTGTGAAGGTCGAGGGCGCGCGATGGTTAACTCCTACCAACCTCCCCCTAGGGGCATGCATAGTAGTACTTTGCTTCGAGGGCTGATAAATATTTTGCAATAAGTATGTGAGTTATTTATGACTAATGTTGAGTCCATGGATTATACGCACTCTCACCCTTCCACCTTGCTAGCCACTCTAGTGTCACGCAACTTTCGCCAGTGCATAAAACGCTCCTTATACCTTCCTCAAAACAGTGACCATACCTACCTATCATGGAATTTCCATAGCCATTCCGAGATATATTGCCATGTAACTCCACCGTTCCATTTATTATAACATGCATCATCATTGTCATATTGCTTTGCATGATCATGTAGTTGACATAGTATTTGTGGCAAAGCCACCGTTCATATTTTTATAAATGTCACTCTTGGTCATTGCACATCCCGATACACCGCCGGAGGCATTCATATAGAGTCATATCTTTGTTCTAGTATCGAGTTGTAATATCGAGTTGTAAGTAAATAAAAGTGTGATGATCATCATTATTAAAGCATTACCCCATGTGAGGTTATAAAAAAAGAGGCCAAAAAGAGCCAAATAAAAAAAGAGGCCAAAAGAGTCTCAAAAAAAAGGAAAAAAAGAAGAGAAAAAGAGACTCCAAAAAAAGGGGTGGAGTGTTCAAAAAAAATTGAGAGAAAAAGAGATAAGAGACAAAGCTACTATCCTTTTCCACACTTGTGCTTCAAAGTAGCACCATGTTCTTCATGATAGAGAGTCTCCTATTTTGCCACTTTCATATACTACTAGTGGGAATTTTTGTTATAGAACTTGTCTTGTATATTCCAACGATGGGCTTCCATGCTTGTTTTTATCATTTTTGAAGCTTAATTTTTTATTGTTCCATGCTATTATATTATCTTTCTTGGATCTTTTATATGCATTTATATGCTATTTTATATTATTCTTGGGACTAACCTATTAACCCAAAGCCCAGTGTGAGTTTCCGTTTTTTCCTCTTTTTGAGTTTCACACAAAAGGAATATCAAACGGAGTCCAATTGACCTGAAAATTTATGGTGATTTTTATGGACCAATAGAAGCCCATGGAGTGTCGGAGATGGACCAGAAGAGCCACGAGGCCACCACAAGGGTGGGGGGCGCCCCCTACCTTGCCGTGGCCTCATGGGTCCCCCTGACTTGTCCCCGATGCCAATAATTCTGATAAATAGGGAAACCTCTGAAAATAAACCTAGATCAGGAGTTACGCCACCGAAAGCCTATGTAGCCACGAAAAACCAATCAAGAGCCCGTTTTGGCACCCTGCCGGAGGGGGAAACCATCAACGGTGGCCATCTTCATCATCCCGGCGGTCTCCATGACGAGGAGAGAGTAGTTTACCTTTGGGGCTGAGGGTATGTACCAGTAGCTATGTGTTTGATCTCTCTCTCTCTCTCTCTCTCTCTCTCTCTCTCGTGTTCTTGATTTGGCACGATCTTGATGTACCGCGAGCTTTTCTATTATAGTTGGATCTTATGATGTTTCTCCCCCTCTACATTCTTGTAATGGATTGAGTTTTCCCTTTAATGTTATCTTATCGGATTGAGGCTTTAAGGATTTGAGAGAACTTGATGTATGTCTTGCATGTTCTTATATGTGGTGACAATGGGATATTCATGTTATCTACTTGATGTATGTTTGGTGGTCAACTTGCGGGTTTAGTGACCTTGTGAACTTATGCATAGGGGTTGGCACACATTTTCGTCTTGATTCTCTGGTAGAAACTTTGGGGCACTCTTTGAAGTTCTTTGTGTTGGTTTGAATAGAAGAACCTGAGATTGTGTGACGCATATCGTGTAATCAAACCCGTGGATATTTGTGGTGACATTGGATTATCTAGGTGGCATTAGGGTTTTGGTTGATGTGTGTCTTAAGGTGTTATTTTAGTACGGACTCTAGGGCTGTTTGTGACACTTATAGGAATAGCCCAATAGATTGATTAGAAAGAATAACTTTGAGGTGTTTTAGTACCCTATAATAATCTCTTCGTTTGTTCTCTGCTGTTAGTGACTTTGGAGTGACTCTTTTTTGCATGTTGAGGGATTGTTATATGATCTAATTATGTTATCATTGTTGAGAGAACTAGCACTAGTGGAAGTATGAACCCTAGGCCTTGTTTCTAAGCATTGCAATACCAATTGTGCTCACTTTTATCTTTAGTTACTGATGACCCACAAGTATAGGGGATCAATTGTAGATCTTTCCGATAAGTAAGAGTGTCGAACCCAACGAGGAGCAGAAGGAAATGACAAGTTCTTCTCAGCAAGGTAATGTTTGCAAGTGCTGAAATTGTAAGTAACAGAGTAGTTTGATAGCAAGATATTTTTATAACGAGCAAGTAATGGTAGTAGTAACAAAAGTGCAGCAAGGTAGCCCAATCCTTTTGAGGCAAAGGACAGGCCAAAACGGTCTCTTGTAATAAGCAAAGCGTTCTTGAGGGTACACATGAATTTCATCTAGTCACTTTCACCATGTTGGTTCGATTCGTGTTCGCTACTTTGATAATTTGATATGTGGGTTTATCGGTGCTGTTCTTACTTGAACAAACCTCCTGCTAATGATTAACCCTCCCGCAAGCATCCGCATCTACGGGGAAAGTATTAAGAATAAATTCTACCCGTAGCATTAAACTTTTGGATCCAATCGGTCCCTTACGGAGTAGCGCATAAACTGGGGTTTAAGCTTCTGTCACTACAGCAACCCATCATCTAATTACTACTCCACAATTCATTCCCTTAGGCCAAAATATGGTGAAGTGTCATGTAGTCGATGTTCACATGACACCACTAAGGGAATCACAACATACATACTATCAAAATATCGAACACACATCAAGTTCACATGATTACTTGCAACATGATTTCTCCCGTGACCTAAAGAACAAAAGTAACTACTCACAAATGACAATCATGGTCAAGATCAGAGGGGTATTAAATAACATAATGGATCTGCACATACAATCTTTTTCACCAAAAAAATCATATACTAATCAACTACAAGATGTAATCAACACTACCAGTCACCCACAAGCACCAATCTATAGTTCTGGTAACAAGATTGAACACAAGTGATGAACTAAGTTTTGATATGAGATGGTGCTGTTGAAGATGTTGATGGAGATAGGCCTCCCCAAGATGGGAGAGTTGTTGTCGATGATGATGGCGATGATTTCCTCCTCCGCGAGGGAAGTTCCCTCGACGGAATCGCTCCGCTGGAGGGTCAAAGTGCTCCTGCCCAAGTTACGCCTCGAGACGGCAGCGCTCCATCCCGAAAGTCATCTCCTTCTTATTTATAGGTCAAAATGACTTATACCCTAGAAGGGGGCACCGGAGGTCAGCCTGGATGAGCACAACCCACCAGGGCGCGCCTTGGCTCCCTGGCGCGCCCAGGTGGGTTGTGCCCACCTGGTGGGCCCCCTCTGGTACTTATTTGCTCCATTAATCCTCAAATATTCCATAAAAATTCTCCGTGAAGTTTCAGCTTGTTTGGAGTTGTGTAAAATAGGTGGCTTGACATAGCTTTTTCAGGTCTAGATTTCCAGCTGCCCGAATTCTCTCTCTTGGTACATACCTTGCAAATTATGAGATAAAAGGCATTAGAATTACTCCAAAAAGCATTATTATGCATAAAAACATCATAAAGAACAGTAAGAAAACATGATGCAAAATGGACGTATCTTATCCCCAAGCTTTGACCTCACTTGTCCTCAAGCGAAAACTAAAATCGAAAAACATGTCCACATGCATTGAGAGAGAGGTGTCGATAAAAACAAAAAACGGACATAGAAGCATCATGTAGACCTCTCATGACCTCTCATAAGACTTTTGTCATAGAACTTTTATAATAGACCTCTCATGAATAAATGATAGTTCATCACACAATCGAAGTATAAAGCATAAACTCTATTAGAAACCAACAAACTATGTGCTCAGTCAACTTTGCATATCGGAGCCTTTAGGCAAGTTCACGTACTCAACCATCATATAGTCTTCTATGATTGCTAACACTCACCACCGCATACAGATGAGCAAAATTTTTCAACTGAACACATAGAAAGAAAGGGGCTTATAGTTTTGCCTCCCAACGTATTCACCTCAGGGGTGATGTCAGCAATAATAACTCATGCCACTCATATTCAACTGGACATATGTGACTAGATCTTTCATCAACACATGATGCTTGCCAAAGGAGAAAATAAAAAGGAATGGAGAGCAAACTTTGACTCTTTGCATAAAAGTAAATACATAAAAGTAAAAGATAGGCCCTTCATAGAGGGAAGCAGAGGTTGCCATGCACTTTTTCATTTGTATGCTCAACCCCTTAGTGCAAAAGAACGTCACGTTGCATTGCCCCTTGTGATAGTGACCTTTATTATGCAGTCTGCCACTTTTATTCTTCACCATCACAAGTTTGTACAACGCTCAATTTTCTCTTACACTAAATGATCTCACACATTTAGAAGCAATTTTTATTGCCTTTTTGCACCGATGGCAACTTACTTGAGGGATCTTACTCAATCCATTGGTAGGTATGGTGGACTCTTGAAAAAGGTTTGGGTTTAAGGGTTTTTCGATGCAGAAGTAGTATCTCTACTTAGTGCGTAATTTTTGCTTAGAAAAGATATTGAGCAAGCACCACATGTTAAAGGATCTATGACAATATGACTTCTATTTGAATATGAACAAACATAAATCATTAAGTTGTGTTCCTTGTCCAACATCAACAATTTTGGCATATAATATTTTGATGGGGGCTCACAATCACAAAAGATTTCCAGGATAGTATATTTATATGTGAATCTTCTCTCCCCTTATTAGTTCTTTCATGAGTTGCATCATTGATCAATGCTATGTTTGTCAATCTCTAATAAAATTTTCTACTTATACTTTTCCTTATGTGGTGCCATCACCTACCATAAGATTACCATATGATCTTCTTAATTTATTTCCTTTATTTTATTGCAACATGAAAGTAAAGAAAACAAAAACTCAAACTAAACTTTATTATATATCTCACACACGATTACAAGGATAGATCACTAATCAAACTCTCAAAAAGAAAGGATCGAACTAAACTTTTATTCATTCTAAAGCAAAAGATCGAACTAAAATAAGTAAAGGTAAAAGGAAAGTGGGGATGATACGATACCGGGGCACCTCCCCCAAGCTTGGCGGAAGCCAAGGGGAATGCCCATACCCGATACTCAATTTTCTTTTGGTGATGAAGAAGATGGTGATGGTGATGATGTAGATGCGATCTTGTCTTCGGGTTTCCATGGCAGAGGTCCACCATCGTGAGAGGAAGAATGAGTCTCACGGGTCCTGAAACCGGTAGCCAAATTCACACCTTTAAACCATGCCTCATATTCAAAGACTTGGTTTTGAAGATCATAGATCTGGCTTTGGAGGAAGTTGATTTGCTCGTTGAGGGTGAAGATGATGTCCTGCATGGGCTTGCCATCCACCTTGAGATCACGGGAAAGGTCTATGGTCATGAAGTGATTGGCATTGAGTCCATGCTCCACCATCCCCATGCACCGGAAGACCTCCTGCTCCATAGCCTCAAGCCTGGCCTCCACGGTCCCTATCCCCTTGGGTCCTTGCACATCGCGGATGTGCATCACCCCCTCATGCAGTTGGATGGCCTAAGGGTGTTGCACCACCTTCCGCAGATATGGGTTGATGACGTTCTTGAAGAACTTGTCCTTGAAGGAGCTTGAAGTGGCCATGGTAGATGTGATCCGACAAAAAACAGCAAGAAAAGAGACCAGAGGATTTCTCCATGATATGGTGGTCAATAAGTTCACGGGTTATATAAAGATTTTTTTTATCTTGGGAAACAAGCAAACGGAATAAAAACGGAGTCCGGAAGGTACCCCAGGTGGGCACAACCCGCCTGGCAAGCCAGGCATGCCCTGGTGTCTTGTGCCCACCAGGGTACGCTTCCTGGAAGTTTCTTATTTTCGTAATTTTCTAAATATTCCAAAACTGACAAAAAATATTTTTGTGGATTTTTCAGAGTCCGTTTACTTACCGTATCACATACCTCCTTATTTTCACGATTCTGGAGTGTTCCGGAAGGACTCTTTTATGTGTTCTCCCGGTGTCAAAGTTTGGATAATATTGCTTTTAACATTAATGGGCGTACCTGACATATAATGTTTTATTCGTTGCCCATTAACAACCTTCGGGTTAGTACCTTCGGCATTATTTAATTTGATAGCTCTAGACTGATAAACCTCCTCGGTGACATAGGGGCCTTCCCATTTAGAGAGGAGTTTTCCTACAAAGAATCTGAAACGAGAATGTACAAAGGAACATACTGTCCAGCTTTGAACTCACGCTTTTGGACTCTTTTATCATGCCATCTTTTAACTTTTTCTTCAAATAACTTGGCATTTTCATAAGGTTTGGTTCTCCATTCATCTAATGATCTAATATCAAATAACCTCTTTTCACCGACAAGTTTGAAATCATAGTTGAGTTCCTTGATTGCCCAATATGCCTTATGTTCTAATTCAAGAGGCAAATGACAAGATTTCCCATAAACCATTTTATAAGGAGACATACCCATAGAATTTTTATAAGTTGTTCTGTAAGCCCAAAGTGCATCATCTAATTTCTTAGACCAATTCTTCCTAGACCTATTGACAGTCTTTTGCAAAATTAATTTTATTTCTCTATTGCTAAGCTCAACTTGACCACTAGACTGAGGATGATAAGGTGATGCAATTCCATGGTTAACATCATACTTGGAAAGCATTTTATGGAAAGCACCATGAATAAAGTGTCAACCACCATCAGTCATTAAATATCTAGGAACTCCAAACCTTGGGAAAATAACATCCTTAAGCATTTTAATAAAGGTGTTGTGATCAGCACTACTGGTTGGAATAGCTTCTACCCATTTAGTAACATAATCAACAGCAACCAAAATATGTGTATACCCATTAGAGGAAGGAAAATGTCACATGTAATCAAATCCAGGAACATCAAATGGTTGAACAGCAAGTGAATAATTCATAGGCATATCATGACGCTTACCGATATTACCTATTCTTTGACATTCATCACAAGATAAGACGAACTTACGGACATCCTTGAAGAGAGTAGGCAAATAAAATCCAGATTGCAATACCTTGTGAGCAGTTCTATCTCCAGCATGATGCCCTCCATAGGCTTCGGAGTGACATTTCCAAAGGATTTGTTCCTGTTCATGCTCAGGTACACAACATCTAATAATACCATCTACTCCTTCTTTATAAAGATGTGGGTCATCCCAAAAGTAGTGTCTTAAATCATAGACGAATTTTTTATTTTGTTGGTATGTAAAGCTAGGTGGTAAATATTTAGCAACAATGTAATTAGCATAGTCAGCATACCAAGGAGTATTATGAGAAACATTTATTGCAGTGACCTGCTCATCAGGAAAACTATCATCATTAGGTAGTGGTCATCAAGCACGTTTTCAAGCCTAATAAATTTATCAGCTACGGGGTTCTCTGCACCTTTTCTATCAATGATATGTAAATCAAATTCTTGTAGCAAGAGAACCCATCGAATAAGTCTAGGTTTAGCATCTTTCTTTTCCATAAGATATTTAATAGCAGCATGGTCAGTGTGAACAATTACCTTTGAATCAACAATGTAAGATCTAAATTTGTCACAAGCAAACTCCACTGCTAAGAATTCTTTTTCAGTACTAGCATAATTCTTTTGAGCACCGTCTAGAGTTTTACTAGCACAATGAATAACATTTAGTTTCTTATCAATCTTTGTCCTAGAACAACACCAACAACATAATCACTAGCATCACACATAATTTCAAACGGCAAGTTCCAATCAGGTGGTTGAACAATAGGTGCAAAAATTAAGGCTTTCTTGAGTGTTTAAAAGGCTTCTAAACAATCATCATCAAAAACAAAAGGAACATATTTTTGCAAAAGGTTTGTAAGAGGCCTATAAATTATAAAAAAGTCTTTGATAAATCTCCAATAGAAACCAACATGACCTAGGAAACTATGAATACCTTTGATATCCCTAGGACATGGCATTTTCTCAATTGCATCAACCTTAGCTTTGTCCACTTCAATACCCTTTTCAGAAATCTTATGACTGAACACAATACCTTCATTAACCATAAAGTGGCACTTCTCCCAATTCAAGACAAGATTTGTTTGTTCACATCTCTACAAAACTCTGTCAAGATTGCTTAAACAATCATCAAAAGACTTCCCATAAACCGAGAAGTCATCCATGAAAATCTCTATAATCTTTTCACAAAAGTCAGAGAATATAGCAGTCATGCATCTTTGAAAGGTAGCAGGTGCATTGCATAAACCAAAAGGCATACGTCTATAAGCATAAGTTCCAAAGGGACAAGTAAAAGTGGTCTTTTCTTGATCAGGTTGAGAAACATGTATTTGCGAAAAACAGAGTATCCATCAAGGAAGCAAAAGTTTTTTTTTTTGAGAACTGATGACAGTGAGATTCTCTCACTGCCTTTGTATTAATAAAACAAGGCTAGGGGGTTAGAGTGTCTAGAGCTATACATGGTTACATAATGTTAAGAGGGGGAGGGGTTGTGTACAGAGACTAATACACAAGAAGATACAATCAAAGTGAGCTAGCTATGGATAAAATGTAGGGGCCCTGCTCTTGCTTTGATCTATGGACCAGCATAGCAAAGTCCAGCTTGAATCTGTTCCTCCAAGAAGCAAACGAAGGTTGAATCCCTCTGAAGTGTTTATCATTCCTCTCCTTCCAGATCCCCCAGGCTGCTACTGCAAAAACTTCCAAGAACATCGGCCGAGCCCAGCTGGCTTTACCCTCATGTAGCATTCTCAACCAGTCAGAGTCAATTGGTCAATGTATCCCCAGGGCATCCCAGCATCTCTGGCTGAAGGGGCAAGCAAAGAAGAGGTGAACCAAGTCTTCCTCAGGCGGATGGTGGCACAGAAGGCAGGTATAGTCATTGTTTTGAACTTTGTAGTGTCTCCTCTTAAGCATGTTTCTAGTGTTCAATCTATCAGACATCAGCAGCCACAAGAACACTTTCCACTGCATTGTGCATTTGGTTTTCCAGATCCAACCGAACGCCTCATCCACTTGCATTTGACTGAAACAGTGGGCATAGTATTGCGAGGATCGAAATGCATCTCCCCCCCCCCCAAACACAAGTCCACACATCCTTCCCATTATCAAGAGAAGTGCCCAAGGTCTCAGACTGCATCCCAGCAACCTCACCCCTAGCCTCCAAAGATAGAGGCAGGTGGAACACATCACCCAATCGATCTGAGGACAAGAGACGCCTCACAGAGACATCTGGTTCCCTGGCAAAGGAAAAAGCTCTCGGGTATTTATCTTGAAAAATCTCAGTCTTCTAGTTATCTTTCCAAAACAGAATCGTGTCCCCTGGCACTACCTCCGATTTTGTGCGCCCTCTATATATGTCAGAAAGCTGCATGAGGTCTCTCCACCAGAAAGATACACATAAGTCCGAGGCATGAGGTACTTTACCCACATAGTACGTATCCCAGACCAGACTGACCCAAGGAACATCACATCTGTTATAAAATTTGTGAAGCTGCTTCAACAGCAGCCCTTGGTTTTGGATCTTAAGATCAATGATCCCCAGGACGCCTTTACTCTTAGGTTTACACACCATTCCCCAAGCTGCCAGCGAGCTGCCCTTATAACCATCATCTGATTTCCTCACCCAGAGACACGATCTGCGCAAAGGAAGCAAAAGTGTGTGTGCTTAGATAATGTTTCTAACATTTGATCAATAAAAGACAGAGGGTAATGATCTTTTCTAGTTGCTTTATTTAATTTTCTAAAATCAATTACTATTCCATGGCCTGTAACAATTCTTTTTGGAATAAGTGCGTTCTTATCATTAGGAACAACAGTAATACCTCCCTTCTTAGGAACACAGTGAACATGACTTACCCATCTAATATCAGCTATAGGATAGATTATACCTTCTTCCAAGTTTTAATATTTCCGTTCTTACCACTTCTTTCATTTTTGGATTTAACCAGCGTTGATGATCAACAACGGGTTTATCATCAGGTTCCATATTGATCTTGTGCTGACATAGAGTGGGACTAATGCCCTTTAAATCATCAAGAGTATATCCAATAGAATCCCGGTACTTTCTTCGAACTTTCAATAATCTTTCTTCTTCATGTTCTGAATGGTTAGCACTAATAATAACAGGATATATCTTCTTTTCATCAAGATAGGCATATTTCAGTGTCTGGTAATTGTTTTAATTCAAACACAGGATCACATTTAGGTGGAGGAGGACCTCCTAGAGTTTCAACAGGCAAATTGTGTTTAAGAAGAGGACGTTGTTCGAAGAAAATATCATCTATTTCATTTATTTCATGCATATGTAAATCATTTGCATGGTCTAGCAAATGTTGTTCTAGAGGATCAGTAGGAGGCACAACAATAGCAGCAAGACCAATTATTTCATCCTTACTAGGCAATTCGTTTTCATGAAGCTTTCTACTAAACTTGGAGAAATTAAATTCATGAGACTCATCACCAAAACTAACACCAACAGTTTGTTTCTCACATCTATTTTAGCATTAACAGTGTTCAAGAAAGGTCTACCAAATATAATGGGACAGAAGTCATCTTGTGGGGAACCAAGAACAAGAAAATTAGTAGGGTATTTTATTATCCCACACAAGACTTCAACATCTCTAACAATCCCAGTTGGTGATATAGTATCTCTATTAGCAAGTTTAATAGTAACATACATGTCTTCTATCTCTGCGGGTGCTATGTCATTCATAATTTCTTGGTATAAGGAGTAGGGAATAGCACTCACACTAGCACCTATGTCACATAAAACATGATAACAATGATCCTCTATTTTAGCTGAGACAACGAGCATGCCAACAACAGGTATGTGTTTATCATTTTTATCTGGTTTGGCAATTCTAGCAGCTTCATCACAGAAGTAAATAACATGCCCATCTACACTTTCTTCCAAGAGATCCTTAACCATTGCAATACTAGGTTCTACTTTAATTTGTTCATCTAGTGTAGGTATTCTAATAAAACTTTTGTTAACCACAGTTGAAACTTTAGCATGTTCCTTTATCCTAACAGGGAAAGGTGGTTTTCAATATAAGTAGTACGAACAACTGGATCAACATTATAAAGTATAATTTCTTGCTTAGCTAGTACCAGTTCTTTTTTTTCTTCTTTAATAGGTGGGTGATATTTAAACCACTTCTCTTTCAGGAGATCAACATGAGTAGAAAATGATTCACAAAAGGAGGCTGCTATCTCACAGTCAAGTCCATATTTAGTGCTAAACTTTTGAAAAGCATCGATATTCATAAAAGATTTAACACAATCATACTTAAGCTTAATACCTGACTCTTTACCTTCGTCTAGTTCCCAATCTTCAGAGTTGCGTTTAATTATTTCCAAACGATCCCACCGGAATTCAATAGTCTTCTTCATGAAGGAACCAGTATAAGAAGTATCGAGCATGGATTGATCATTACGATAAAGTCGAGCATAAAAATTCCGAGTAATAATTTCTTTTGAGAGCTCATGATTGGGCCATGAATATAACATTGAGTTAAGAATCCCCCAAGCTAGAGCGATACTTTCTCCTTCATGAGGCAAAATAGTAATGGTAAATGGTAGTAGTAACAGAATAGTTTGATAGCAAGATATTTTTGTAATGAGCAAGTAATGGTTGTAGTAACAGAATAGTTTGATAGCAAGATACTTTTGTGATGAGCAAGTAATGGTAGTAGTAACAAAGTGCAGCAAGGTAGCCCAATCCTTTTGAGGCAAAGGACAGGCCAAAATGGTCTATTATAATAAGCAAAGCAATCTTGAGGGTACATGGGAATTTCATCTAGTCACTTTCACCATGTTGGTTAGATTCGTGTTCGCTACTTTGATAATTTGATATGTGGGTGGATTAGTGCTTAGGTGCTGTTCTTACTTGAACAAACCTCTTACTTATGATTAACCATCCCGCAAGCATCCGCAACTACGGGAAAAGTATTAAGAATAAATTCTAACCATAGCATTAAACTTTTGGATCCAATCGGTCCCTTACGGAATAGCACATAAACTGGGGTTTAAGCTTCTGTCACTCTCGCAACCCATCATATAATTACTACTCCACAAGGAGTTCCCTTAGGCCCAAATATGGTGAAGTGTCATGTAGTCAACGTTCACATGACACCACTAAGGGAATCACAACATACATACTATCAAAATATCAAACACACATCAAGTTCACATCATTACTTGCAACATGATTTCTCCCTTGACCTCAAGAACAAAAGTAACTACTCAGAAATGATAATCATGCTTAAGATCAGAGGGGTATTAAATAGCATAATGGATCTGAACATATAATCTTCCACCAAATAAACCATATTGTAATCAACTACAAGATGTAATCAACACTACTAGTCACCCACAAGCACCAATATATAGTTCCGGTAGCAAAATTGAACACAAGATATGAACTAGGGTTTGAGATGAGATGGTGATGTTGAAAATGTTGATGGAGATAGCCCTCCCCAAGATGGGAGAGTTGTTGGTGATGATGATGATGATGATGATGATTTCCCCCTCCGGGAGGGAAGTTCCCTCGACGGAGTCGCTCCGCCGGAGGGCAAAAGTGTTCCTGCCCAAGTTCCACCTCGAGATGGCAGCGCTTCGTCCCAAAAGTCCTCTCCTTCTTTTTTCTAGGTCAAAATGACATATATACCAGAAGGGGGCAGTGGGTCAAAATGACTTTCTATGTCAAAGTTCCGCCTCGAAACAGCGGCGCCCAGGTGCGTTGTGCCCACCTGGTGGGCCCCCAATGATACTTATTTGCTCCAATAATCCTCAAATATTCCATAAAAAATCTCCATGAAGTTTCGGCTTGTTTGGAGTTGTGCAGAATAGGTGGCCTGACATAGCTTTTTCAGGTCCAGATTTCCAGCTGGCGGAATTCTCCTTCTTGGTACACACCTTGCAAATTATGAGAGAAAAGACATTATAATTACTCAAAAAAGCATTGTTATGCATAAAACATCATAAATAACAGTAAGAAAATATTATGCAAAATGTACGTATCAGTTACCTTGTTGTTTTTATACTTTCATATTACAAAAACCAATATCTATCATCCATATTACACTTGTATCACCATCTCTTCGCCGAACTAGTGCACCTATACAATTTACCATTGTATTGGGTGTATTGGGGACACAAGAGACTCTTTGTTACTTGGTTGCAGGGATGTTTGAGAGAGAACATCGTCATCCTATGCCTCCCACGGATTGATAAACCTTAGGTCATCCACTTGAGGGAAAATTGCTACTGTCCTACAAAACACTGCGCATGGAGGCCCAACACGAATCTACAAGAAGAAGGTTGTGCGGTAGACATCAGCCGTCGATCACATTGATCGAGTCATCGATGATGAAGTAGGAGAAACTGGGAGAAAGTGGGGTCACTGATGGATCACCAACCAACCTATACAAACTAGTTTAGGATAAGCAAGTAGGTAACAATAGCAGGGACAAAAGCAGGCTATGCATCAGAATAGGAGCAATCAATTACATTAGCAAAATCTAATTCAAGCAAGAAAGAGAATGGAATGGGCAATATCGGATGATCAAAAGGGGGATTGCCTGGAAGCTCCGCTGAAAGGGAAGAAGGGTCATCATCAGCGTAGTCGATCATAGGGGCAGCATCAGTCTCGGGGTCTATCGGAGAGAAGAGGGGGAAGAAACAGTAAATATCTTTACCTAATAATAAAGCACGGAACGAGTTTGTCGGGTTCACCATCACAATACGCTTCTTATCGTGAATTTACGCTTTCAGTTTTTTTTCACCTATATTATTTTCAATATCCGAGGTGGTACTATTCTTCTCACCGTCGAAATTTCGTCTGTTTAGTTTTAACTGGCTATCTAGATAATGTTTCAAGTTTGCGAAAACGTCCATGTAGTTTAGTATATTCAACCTGCAACTGTTTACACAAACACATCACATCAGATTGCCTTCTTCTTCCCCACGCATGAGCAGGCGCATCACGAGAAGGGTCGGTCGGGGCGCACTGGATCGAGGCCGGCCTTCGATGGGGCACTGGATGAGCTCTCTGCTCGGGGCAGGAGGCGGCTCGATGAAGAGGAGATGGGGCGCGGCGCGGTGCTCCCCTCCTGGTGCGGCGCACGAGGGAAGGAGGAGGGGATCGACCCAAGACGGGAGTGAGGCCGGCGGCGCCCTCTACAGAAGCCTCACCGGCGGTGCCCTCTACAAAAGTCTCACCGGCGGCGCGGAGGGAGAGCTCCGACCCGTCCATAAGTTCCTGGATGAAAAAAGAAGTTGCATGTCCTTTTAGTCTGAAAATCATGTTGATCCTTGGAGCATGATGGGTAGTACTACTAAGTAGAAAGAAGACCCATAGAGGCCTAGATGAAGAACCAAAGTCAATTCTCCTGTTTAAGAAAATTAGATACATGGGACAGATTAGTTAGCACATAGTACAAAGTACAAACACACACCTCGCTCGATTAGTATTCCTGCTTTTTTTTTTGGAACGAGCCCTTGATGTTTCAAGTTCAGTGTGTTTTTGGAACTATTTTATGTTTTAAGCCCAGTGTGCTGCTAGATTTTATCTCTGCCCAGGGTACTAGATTTTATCTCAGCCTAGGACTGCAGCCTTGACCGTCAGCTTTGTTCTGAGATTGGAAGATGAATCCTTCAAAATCGTGTCTGAGGCCGCAATGTAGTACTCTTATCAATAAAATGGAATTTTAGTTCTTACCCAGTTACTAGGTACAAGAATATATACAAGGGTCATTCAGACAAATGATCAATCAAAAATAAATTTTCTGAAGCAAGACCCAGATGACACAACAGACTTCGTCTTATTTTTCCTAACAGCAATTTAAATGACAATCTTTTTGCTTGCCCTAGGAAATAAAGAATGAGAAAAAATATATCTTAATGGATCATGGTCTCAATCTTCTTTTATAGGTGGTCATGTCAGATCCCATAAATATTCTCCATATTGTCACTTGAATTGTTTTGTGACCATAAAATATATTATGGTCATTCTCAGGCTTAACATTTGATCGGCATGGTTTCTGGAATATGAGAAATTGTTCTGTAGATCATGGGCGAGTCTGCAAACACAATAATGTAGAAAGAGGTATTGGGTTGTTGGCAAAAAAATATAATATTGTGTGTTTTTCTTTCAGCTTTACAATTAGTGGTGTTCCTCTCTTGCTCTCATCCTATGTCTAGCCATAAAAATGACAATTTATACAGTTCCTGGTGTTTCTCTGCTGCACAAATCGAGACTTCTGGAATAAGAATAATGTTTTTATGCTGTCCCATCATTATTTGGGAACTTTTTTCTTAGCCCAGGTATTGTTGCTGTTACTTGAGAAAAAAATCAATACCTCGAGATCCTCGAGAACTACGTGTGGCTTCACTGTCACTGAGTCTCCCGGGCCCCAAGTCTTCTGCTTCCGCCATGGTTATTTTCCTCATTTGTTCATTCTTTCGCTAGAAGTCTCTTCTCTATGTCTATTCCATGAGTGGCGATCAAACCTTTGATGAAACCTTTACTGGCAAAGGATGCATTTTTTTTCCTATTTGATTCTTCCTTTTCCCCTTCTTTAGAATGAATGAACAAACTTGATTGATATCATGCCATCATATTATTAAAACTTCTTTTCGTCAATTAGATATCAATTGTCACAGATTTGTTACACTGATATAAATTTTTAGTACCATCTTAATAATAATTATGTTATTGCATAACACAGCCTGTCAGCATCAAACTGTCTCCCATGGAAGGTCCACTGCTAAGAAATTTGGAGAAAGATACGCCCGACTTCAAGTGTACTGTATGGATCGGAAGGATAAGGGAACATTGGAGTGCCGATTCCAGTACATTGTATGATCTGCACTCTGTCATGTTTGACCACAAAGTAAGGATAGTACCAGTTTTCATATGTCGCTGTTTATTTTATCCATCATTATAATTTAAATCTCCTTTATTTGGACAGGGAGGTACAGAAGGTTCAATACCGAAGGACAAAATGGCCAAGTTTAAAAATAAATTCCATGGAAGGGTGGCGCTTACAATTCAGCGCTACCAAATATTTGGTGCAAGAGACAAGTACAGAGCAGTAGATCACCTCTTTAGAATTAGCTTCGTTTGGAGAATGTTGGCGGAGTCAGTTGTTCCTGATCTACTTCTCTGCAATGTTTGGTTCATTCTTTGCCTAAAACAGTAGCTTATCATGGAGGAAAAGTTGTGCTAGAGTGTGATGACCAACCTCAAGGCATTGACATTGATCATTTTCATCACGAATGGGTGGACAATATGACCACTAATGACCACGCTTACAAAAGTAGGTGACAACATGAATGAGCCGTTTCAGATGTGCGGTGATTTATTTCTCCCGTTGCAACGCACGGCCAATTTTCCTAGTAAAGCAAACAAATGGATGACAAGTCAACAGGCAGAGCTAACGGTGTTCTAACGCGGTGCTACACCATACCGATGTGGGGGATAACATCCGAGAATGTTTTCCCAGGGTTAGGCATTTTTCGGACAGATGAAACAAATGGGATGGTTGCATGTTCGTTATGCTAGGGACGTGTGGTGGACGAACGAACCACGTATTCGGATTTGTCTCGTCGTTCTGATCAACTTTCATGTATAAAACTTTTTCATCCGAGCTACGGATTAAGTTATATTAATTTTCCAAAGTTTAAACAATATACTGAAGTTATTATTAAATCTAAAACATATTTATTGCATCAGAATGGCATCATCATGACGCCAGCAGGGTAAACAGTCAACTCTGACCAAGTTGACTGGTCAAAGGGGCAGTGGGGCCCAATCATCATTGACTGCTTAATTAATTCTTAGTTAATTAGCTAACTAATTAGACTAATTTAATTCATAGGATTAAATTAATTAATTAATTAATTACTAATAAATTAAGTAATTATTGTTTTTTAAAACTCTTTTGTAAACGTTTTGAGGGCAGGCCACAAGTGCAGTGGCACAAAGGCCTTAGCGGGCTAATGATGCGGGTATGGGTACCAGGCACCTGGGGAGCCCGACGGGGCGGACCCAGGCGGTGCTGACAGGGCTCTGTGGGGTGCCAGCGAGGCGCGGCAGGCCGGTGCGGGGCGGTGCGGCGAGCGGCGCGGTGGGCGCGAGGGCGTGCAGCGGCTTGGGCGGAGCAGAGCCGCAGCAGTGGGCAGCAGGGGCCAGGCAGCGACGGCCATGGGCACGTGCGGGGCGAGGGTGCGGGCACGTGGGCGCCGGCGCCCGACGAGGCAGACCCGAGCGGAGCGGAGCAGCCAGGGCCGCGGCCGGCGTCGACGACGGCAGGGCCCGGCGCAGGAGGGGCATGGGATTGGTGAGGGAGCAACAGCTACGGTGCTCCAGGGCCGCGCGGTGGGCAGGGGCAGGGCTAGCAGCGGGCGCGACCACGGTCACGGAGAGCGCGTGTGGACGACACGGGGCACGGCGGGGATGCGGCCGGGCGAGGTAGGGTGCGGCCCGCCCGGGTATGAGCAGGCGAGGAGGCTGGAGCAGGGGGGGTGCGTGCACGTGGCTGGTATGGTCGTGGGGGCATGGTGATCGCGACGATGGGAGAGAAGGCACGAGGAGAGGACACGGTCCTCACCGGTGATGGAGGGAAGAGGGGCGATGAGGGTTGGTGGAGCCGGCGAGGTGGAGGTCGGGAACAACGGTATAGTCGGGAAGGCGGTCCGGCAAGGGGGCTCCGCACGGCGGCGGGGTCAGGTGGTGAGGCGACAGCGGCGGCATCGGGCGACGGGGGAGATGGCGTCGAGCAACACCGGGCGGCGTGGCGCGGTTGTCGGGGCGCATCAAGGTCGATCCTGATCCAGATTGGATCGGGAGTGGGAGAGAGAGATGAATCGGGGGAGGGGAGGACTGGAGCGAGAGGGGGAGTGGGGTACGTGAGGGTTAGGGTTAGAGCGTGTGGGGCAGCAGGCTGGGCCGTGCAGTGGGCCGAGGCCCGGGGAAGCAGGGGTGGGGACTTTTCTTTCTTTTGCTATAGCCTTTTCCTTTTTTAATTTTAGTGCCCTTGTTTTCTTTTATTTTAGGGCACTAAGCCACTTTATAAAAAGTTGGTCCACCACCAATATTAAAAAACAATTATTTGCAACAACTCAAACATTTTAGTTTTGACATTCGAAAACTTGTATAGTTTGATTTGATTTTAAATTTTGAATTCGAACGGGATCAAATCATCAAAAGATTAAGAACAGTAATCATGGTGACGTGGAAACATTAGTGGAGGGTTACTGTATCTTAAATATTCGGCCGTCAAAATTCTCATCCACTACAAGAAATCTCGTCCTGAGATTTAAGGGGTGGAGTAAGGGTGAAAGACTCGGGAAGGACGGAGCTCAACACAAGATAGATACGTGGGGACTATCTCAGTCAACGTGGCATAGAGGCATCTCTCGAGTTGAAATTCAAGAAGGTCATCGAGAGCAAGGTAAGGAGGTGCAATAAGAAGCTTCAACCGGGTAGGCAATCATTCGATGTTTGAAACAGAGTGTGAAAAGGGGCTCAGAGCATCGAGACTAAGTATTGCATTTGATACCAGAACAGATCACAAGGAAGATGGCTCGCGAATTACATACGAAGCCAAGCGAGAGGGATAACTTAGAAAACAGGGATGTATAGGAGAGTCATGTTTTGATGATGTGGAACTGTGGGTTATGGGCCCACCATGTGGGTTAAAAGTAGGAAGGGCGCTGATAGCAAGGCATGTCAAAGAATAGACTGTCAGTTATGTTGGGAATAATATTGGTACCAAGGGCGAGGGACGAAGAGAACCATTTTCATGCTCATTAAGACGAGGCGGACCAATAGGCAAAGTTCTCGTCCATCGGTGTCTATCGAATGTCATCTACAAAAGTAACAAGGTCTTACTAACAGAGTTTGTACACCGAGGTGTTTACATAAGCAGACAATTATCACTGCTTAGATATGTTTCGTTACAAGAATGGTTAGAAAACAACGGAAAGGAAAGTGTAGACTCGAACCAGTTATCGGTGTTCTCGAGTGTCTAACAACTCAGAATTCGTGGAAAATTTGAATCGGCGAGAAATAATAATTGATGAAGAACTGATAAGAAGTTATGTAGTTACGTGATATTCTCGAGATACTGGAGGGTAATACTCGAAGGTAGATCAAAGTGGATGTTGGACAGGTGAAACGATCAACAAAAGACAAGTACTTTAACTTGTCCGAGAAATGGGATCAAAGAATAACAATATGGTCGGAACCACGGTTGCAAAGGACCAAATATAGATACAAGATGAACTTACCACAAGGGGATTATTATTATAACAAGAAGCTTCCATGATTATGAAGGAAATATGCCCTAGAGGCAATAATAAAGATGTTATTTGTATTTCCTTATATCATGATAAATGTCTTTTATTCATGCTAGAATTGTATTAACCGGAAACTTAGTACATGTGTGGATACATAGACAAAACAGTATGTCCCTAGTATGCCTCTACTAGACTAGCTCATTGATCAAAGATGGTTATGTTTCCTAGCCATAGACATGAGTTGTCATTTGATCAACGGGATCACATCATAAATTAGGAGAATGATGTGATGGACAAGACCCATCCGTTAGCATAGCACTATGATCGTTTAGTTTAACTGCTATTGCTTTCTTCATGACTTATACATGTTCCTATGACTATGAGATTATGCAACTCCCGAATACCGTAGGAACACCTTGTGTGCTATCAAACGTCACAACGTAACTGGGTGATCATAAAGATACTCTACAGGTGTCTCCAAAAGTATTCGTGGTGTTGGCATAGATCAAGATTAGAATTTGTCACTCCGAGTGTCGGAGAGGTATCTCTGGGCCCTCTCGGTAACACACATCACAATAAGCCTTGCAAGCAAAAGACTAATGAGTTAGTCACGAGATGATGTGTTACGGAACGAGTAAAGAGACTTGCCGGTAACGAGATTGAACTAGGTATAGAGATACCGACGATCGAATCTCGGGCAAGTAACATACCGTTTGACAAAAGGAACAACGTATGTTGTTATGCGGTTCTGACCGATAAAAGATCTTCGTAGAATATGTAGGAGCCAATATGAACATCCAGGTTCCGCTATTGGTTATTGACCAGAGATGAGTCTCGGTCATGTCTACATAGTTCTCGAACCCGTAGGGTCCGCACGCTTAACGTTTGATGACGATCGGTATTATGAGTTTTTGAGTATTGATGTACCGAAGGTAGTTCGGAGTCCCGGATGAGATCACAGACATGACGAGGAGTCTCGGAATGTCCGAGACATAAAGATTGATATATTGGACGGCTATATTCGGACACCGGAAATATACCGGAAAAGTTTCGGATTTATCGGGAATGCCGGAGGGGGTTACCGGAACCACCTACGAGAGGGGATGGTCCATAGTGGGCCTAAAGGGTGAGAGAGAGGCAGCCCATAGGGCTGGCCGGCGCCCCCACCTAGGAATCCTAGTTGGACTAGGATTGGGGGGGCGCCACCTCTCCTAATCCTTTCCCCCTTCTTCCTTTCGGTGAATCCTACTAGGAATAGGATTGCAATCCTATTCCTAGTAGGAGTCCCCTCCCTAGCCGCACCATAGAGGTTGGCCGGCCCCTCCTCCCTTGCTCCTTTATATACGGGGGCAGGGGGGCACCCAAAGACACAAGTTGAATTGTTTAGCCGTGTGCGGTGCCCCCCTCCACAGAATCACACCTCGGTCGTACCGTCGCGGAGCTTAGGCGAAGCCCTGCGCCGGTGAACACATCATATCCGTCACCACGCCGTCGTGCTGACGAAACTCTCCCGTGAAGCTCAACTGGATCAAGAGCTCGTGGGACGTCATCAAGCTGAATGTGTGCTGAACGCGGAGGTGCCGTACGTTCGGTGCTTGATCGGTTGGATCGCGAAGAAGTTCGACAACATCAACCGCGTCACTTGACGCTTCCGCTCCCGGTCTACGAGGGTACGTAGACACACTCTCCCCTCTCGTTGCTATGCATCTAGTAGATAGATCTTGCGTGATCGTAGGAAAATTTTAAAATACTACGTTCCCCAACAGTGGTATCAGAGCCAGGTCTATGCGTAGATGATATGCACGAGTAGAACACAATGAGATTGTGGACGATACTAGTCATACTGCTTACCAGCATGTCATACTTTGCTTCGGCGGTATTGTGAGATGAAGCGGCCCGGACCGACATTACGCGTACGCTTACGCGAGACTGGTTTCACCGTTACGAGCACTCGTTGCTTAAAGGTGACTGGCGGGTGTCTGTCTCTCTCACTTTAGCTGAATCAAGTGTGGCTACGCCCGGTCCTTATGAAGGTTAAAACAGCACATACTTGACGAAACATCGTTGTGGTTTTGTATGCGTAGGTAAGAACGGTTCTTGCTAAGCCCGTAGCAGCCACGTAAAACTTGCAACAAACAAAGTAGAGGACGTCTAACTTGTTTTTGCAGGGCATGTTGTGATGTGATATGGTCAAGACATGATGAGTTATACGGTTTTGTATGAGATGATCATGTTTTGTAAAGTTATCGGCAACTGGCAGGAGCCATATGGTTGTCGCTTTATTGTATGAAATGCAATCGCCATGTAATTGCTTTACTTTATCACTAAGCGGTAGCGATAGTCGTGGAAGCAATAGTTGGCGAGACTACAACGATGCTACGATGAAGATCAAGGTGTCAAGCCGGTGACGAAGGTGATCATGACGGTGCTTTGAAGATGGAGATCAAAAGCACAAGATGATGATGGCCATATCATGTCACATATTTTGATTGCATGTGATGTTTATCTTATTATGCTTCTTATTTTGCTTAGAACGACGGTAGCATTATAAGATGATCCCTTACTAAATTTCAAGGTATAAGTGTTCTCCCTGAGTATGCACCGTTGCGAAAGTTCGTCGTGCCGAGACACCACGTGATGATCGGGTGTGATAAGCTCTACGTTCAAATACAACGGGTGTAAGCCAGTTTTGCACACGCAGAATACTCGGGTTAAACTTGACGAGCCTAGCATATACAGATATGGCCTCGGAACACTGGAGACCGAAAGGTCGAGCGTGAATCATATAGTAGATATGATCAACATAAGATGTTCACCATTGAAAACTACTCCATCTCACGTGATGATCGGACATGGTTTAGTTAATTTGGATCACGTGATCATTTAGATGACCAGAGGGATGTCTATCTAAGTGGGAGTTCTTTAAATTAATATGATTAAATTGAACTTTAATTTATCATGAACTTAGTCCTGATAGTTTTGCATATCTATGTCGTCGTAGATCAATGGCCCGTGCTACCGTTCCTTTGAATTTTAATGCATTCCTAGAGAAAGCTAAGTTGAAAGATGATGGTAGCAATTACACGGACTGGGTCCGTAACCTGAGGATTATCCTCATTGCTGCACAGAAGAATTATGTCCTTGAAGCACCGCTAGGTGACAAGCCCCCTTCCGCTGATGTAGACGCTTTGAACGTCTGGCAGTCGCGGTCTGATGACTACACGATAGTTCAGTGTGCCATGCTTTACGGCTTAGAACCGGGACTTCAACGACGTTTTGAACGTCATGGAGCATATGAGATGTTCCAGGAGTTGAAGTTAATATTTCAAGCAAATGCCCGAATTGAGAAATATGAGATTTCCAATAAGTTCTACAGCTACAAAATGGAGGAGAATAGTTCTATCAGTGAACACTTGCTCAGAATGTCTGGGTACTACAATCATATGACTCAACTTGGTTGCAAAGTTGACGAGGATAGTGTTATTGATAGAGTTCTTCAATCACTGCCACAAAGCTATAAAGGCTTCGTGATGAACTATAACATGCAAGGGATGCAAAAGACAATTCCCGAGCTCTTCGCTATGCTCAAAGCTGCGGAGGTAGAAATCAAAAAGGAGCATCAAGTGTTGATGGTTAACAAGACCACTAGTTTCAAGAAAAAGGGCAAGGGAAAGAAAGGGAACTTCAAAAAGAATAGCAAGTCAGTTGCTACTTCAACGAAGAAACCCAAATCTGGAGCCAAGCCTGAAACTGAGTGCTTCTACTGCAAGGGGACTGGACACTGGAAGCGGAACTGCCCCAAGTATTTGGCGGATAAGAAGGATGGCAAGATGAACAAAGGTATATGTGATATACATGTTATTGATGTGTACCTTACTAATGCTCGTAGTAGTACCTGGGTATTTGATACCGGTTCGGTTGCTAATATTTGTAACTCGAAATAGGGACTACAGATTAAACGAAGATTAGCTAAGGACGAGGTGACGATGCGCGTGGGAAACGGTTCCAAAGTCGATGTGATCGCCGTCGGCACGCTACCTCTACATCTACCTTCGGGATTAGTTTTAGACCTAAATAATTGTTCTTTGGTGCCAGCGTTGAGCATGAACATTATATCTGGATCTTGTTTATTGCGAGACGGTTATTCATTTAAATCAGAGAATAATGGTTGTTCCATTTTGATGAATAATATCTTTTATGGTCATGCACCCTTAAAGAGTGGTCTATTCTTACTAGATCTCGATTGTAGTGATACACATATTCATAATATTGAAACCAAAAGATGCAAGGTTAATAATGATAGTGCAACTTATTTGTGGCACTGCCGTTTGGGTCATATTGGTGTAAAACGCATGAAGAAACTCCATAAAGATGGACTTTTGGAATCACTTGATTATGAATCACTTGGTGCTTGCGAACCATGCCTCATGGGCAAGATGACTAAAACTCCGTTCTCCGGAACTATGGAGCGAGCAACAGATTTGTTGGAAATCATACATACTGATGTATGTGGACCAATGAGTGTTGATGCTCGCGGCGGGTATCGTTATTTTCTGACCTTCACTGATGATTTGAGCAGATATGGGTATATCTACTTAATGAAGCACAAGTCTGAAACATTTGAAAAGTTCAAAGAATTTCAGAGTGAAGTAGAGAATCATCGTAACAAGAAAATAAAGTTCCTACGATCTGATCGTGGAGGAGAATATTTGAGTCACGAGTTTGGTCTTCATTTAAAACAATGTGGAATAGTTTCACAACTCACGCCACCTGGAACACCACAACGTAATGGTGTGTCCGAACGTCGTAACCGTACTTTATTGGATATGGTGCGATCTATGATGTCTCTTACCGATTTACCACTATCGTTTTGGGGTTATGCTTTAGAGACAGCTGCATTCACGTTAAATAGGGCACCATCTAAATCCGTTGATACGACGCCTTATGAACTATGGTTTGGCAAGAAACCAAAGTTGTCATTTCTTAAAATTTGGGGCTGCGATGCTTATGTGAAAACACTTCAACCTGATAAGCTCGATCCCAAGTCGGAAAAATGTGTCTTCATAGGATACCCAAAAGAGACTGTTGGGAACACCTTCTATCACAGATCCGAAGGCAAAATATTCGTTGCTAAGAACGGATCCTTTCTAGAAAAAGAGTTTCTCTCGAAAGAAGTGAGTGGGAGGAAAGTAGAACTTGATGAGGTAATTGTACCTTCTCCCATATTGGAAAGTAGTACATCACAGGAAATTGTTCCAGTGATTCGTACACCAATTAGTGAGGAAGTTGATGATAATGATCATAAAACTTCGGATCAAGTTTCTGCTGAACGTCGTAGATCAACCAGTGTACGTTCCGCACCAGAGTGGTGCGGCAACCCAGTTCTGGAAATCATGTTACTAGACCATGATGAACCTACGAACTATGAGGAAGCGATGATGAGCCCAGATTCCGCAAAATGGCTTGAAGCCATGAAATCTGAGATGGGATCCATGTATGAGAACAAAGTGTGGACTTTGGTTGACTTGCCCGATGATCGGCAGGCCATCGAAAATAAATGGATCTTCAAGAGGAAGACCGACGCAGACGGTAATATTACTGTCTACAAAGCTCGACTTGTTGCGAAAGGTTTTCGACAAGTTCAAGGAGTTGACTACGATGAGACTTTCTCACCTGTAGCGATGCTTAAGTCTGTCCGAATCATGTTAGCAATTGCCGCATTTTATGATTATGAAATCTGGCAAATGGATGTCAAAACTGCATTCCTAAATGGATATCTCAAAGAAGAGTTGTATATGATGCAACCAGAAGGTTTTGTCGATCCAAAAGGTGCTAACAAAGTATGCAAACTCCAGTGATCCATCTATGGACTGGTGCAAGCATCTCGGAGTTGGAATATACGCTTTGATGGGGTGATCAAAGCATATGGTTTTATACAGACTTTTGGAGAAGCCTGTATTTACAAGAAAGTGAGTGGGAGCTCTGTAGCATTTCTAATATTATATGTAGATGACATATTGTTAATTGGAAATGATATAGAATTTCTGGATAGCATAAAAGGATACTTGAATAAAAGTTTTTCAATGAAAGACCTCGGAGAAGCTGCTTACATATCAGGCATCAAGATCTATAGAGATAGATCAAGACGCTTAATTGGACTTTCACAAAGCACATACCTTGATAAGATTTTGAAAAGGTTCAAAATGGATCAGTCAAAGAAAGGATTCTTGCCTGTTTTACAAGGTATGAAGTTGAGTAAGACTCAATGCCCGACCACTGCAGAAGATAGAGAGAAAATGAAAGTCATTCCCTATGCCTCAGCCATAGGATCTATCATGTATGCAATGCTGTGTACCAGACCTGATGTGTGCCTTGCTATAAGTCTAGCAGGGAGGTACCAAAGTAATCTAGGAGTGGATCACTGGACAGCGGTCAAAAACATCCTAAAGTATCTGAAAAGAACAAAGGATATGTTTCTCGTATATGGAGGTGACAAAGAGCTCGTCGTAAACGGTTACGTCGATTCTAGCTTTGACACTGATCCGGATGACTCTAAGTCACAAACCGGATATGCATTTTTATTGAACGGTGGAGCTGTCAGTTGGTGCAGTTCCAAGCAGAGCGTCGTGGCGGGATCTACGTGTGAAGCGGAATACATAGCTGCTTCGGAAGCAGCAAATGAAGGAGTCTGGATGAAGGAGTTCATATTCGATCTAGGTGTAGTACCTAGTGCATCGGGTCCAATGAAAATCTTTTGTGACAACACTGGAGCCATAGCCTTGGCGAAGGAATCCAGGTTTCACAAGAGAAC
This sequence comes from Secale cereale, assembly GCA_902687465.1. Lineage (NCBI taxonomy): Eukaryota > Viridiplantae > Streptophyta > Magnoliopsida > Poales > Poaceae > Secale > Secale cereale. The sequence continues at coordinate 322,208,419 of LR738713.1, forward strand.
AAAGCACATCAAAAGACGCTTCAATTCCATCCGCGATCTAGTCAAGGAGGGAGACATAGAGATTTGCAAAATACATACGGATCTGAATGTTGCAGACCCGTTGACTAAGCCTCTTCCACGGGCAAAACATGATCAGCACCAAGACTCCATGGGTGTGAGGATCATCACTTTGTAATCTAGATTATTGACTCTAGTTCAAGTGGGAGACTGAAGGAAATATGCCCTAGAGGCAATAATAAAGATGTTATTTGTATTTCCTTATATCATGATAAATGTCTTTTATTCATGCTAGAATTGTATTAACCGGAAACTTAGTACATGTGTGGATACATAGACAAAACAGTATGTCCCTAGTATGCCTCTACTAGACTAGCTCATTGATCAAAGATGGTTATGTATCCTAGCCATAGACATGAGTTGTCATTTGATCAACGGGATCACATCATTAGGAGAATGATGTGATGGACAAGACCCATCCGTTAGCATAGCACTATGATCGTTTAGTTTTACTGCTATTGCTTTCTTCATGACTTATACATGTTCCTATGACTATGAGATTATGCAACTCCCGAATACCGTAGGAACACCTTGTGTGCTATCAAACGTCACAACGTAACTGGGTGATCATAAAGATGCTCTACAGGTGTCTCCGAAAGTATTCGTGGTGTTGGCATAGATCAAGATTAGGATTTGTCACTCCGAGTGTCGGAGAGGTATCTCTGGGCCCTCTCGGTAACACACATCACAATAAGCCTTGCAAGCAAAAGACTAATGAGTTAGTCACGAGATGATGTGTTACGGAACGAGTAAAGAGACTTGCCGGTAACGAGATTGAACTAGGTATAGAGATACCGACGATCGAATCTCGGGCAAGTAACATACCGTTTGACAAAAGGAACAACGTATGTTGTTATGCGGTTCTGACCGATAAAAGATTTTCGTAGAATATGTAGGAGCCAATATGAACATCCAGGTTCCGCTATTGGTTATTGACCAGAGATGAGTCTCGGTCATGTCTACATAGTTCTCGAACCCGTAGGGTCCGCACGCTTAACGTTTGATGACGATCGGTATTATGAGTTTTTGAGTATTGATGTACCGAAGGTAGTTCGGAGTCCCGGATGAGATCACGTACATGACGAGGAGTCTCGGAATGTCCGAGACATAAAGATTGATATATTGGACGGCTATATTCGGACACCGGAAGTATACCGGAAAAGTTTCGGATTTATCGGGAATGCCGGAGGGGGTTACCGGAACCCCCTACGAGAGGGGATGGTCCATAGTGGGCCTAAAGGGTGAGAGAGAGGCAGCCCATAGGGCTGGCCGGCGCCCCCACCTAGGAATCCTAGTTGGACTAGGATTGGGGGGCGCCACCTCTCCTATTCCTTTCCCCCTTCTTCCTTTCGGTGAATCCTACTAGGAATAGGATTGCAATCCTATTCCTAGTAGGAGTCCCCTCCCTAGCCGCACCATAGAGGTTGGCCGGCCCCTCCTCCCTTGCTCCTTTATATACGGGGGCAGGGGGGCACCCAAAGACACACAAGTTGAATTGTTTTAGCCGTGTGCGGTGCCCCCCTCCACAGAATCACACCTCGGTCGTACCGTCGCGGAGCTTAGGCGAAGCCCTGCGCCGGTGAACACATCATATCTGTCACCACGCCGTCGTGCTGACGAAACTCTCCCGTGAAGCTCAACTGGATCAAGAGCTCGTGGGACGTCATCAAGCTGAACGTGTGCTGAACGCGGAGGTGCCGTACGTTCGGTGCTTGATCGGTTGGATCGCGAAGAAGTTCGACAACATCAACCGCGTCACTTGACGCTTCCGCTCCCGGTCTACGAGGGTACGTAGACACACTCTCCCCTCTCGTTGCTATGCATCTGGTAGATAGATCTTGCGTGATCGTAGGAAAATTTTAAAATACTACGTTCCCCAACACGACCACTGCAGAAGATAGAGAGAAAATGAAAGTCATTCCCTATGCCTCAGCCATAGGATCTATCATGTATGCAATGCTGTGTACCAGACCTGATGTGTGCCTTGCTATAAGTCTAGCAGGGAGGTACCAAAGTAATCCAGGAGTGGATCACTGGACATCGGTCAAAAACATCCTAAAGTATCTGAAAAGAACAAAGGATATGTTTCTCGTATATGGAGGTGACAAAGAGCTCGTCGTAAACGGTTACGTCGATTCTAGCTTTGACACTGATCCGGATGACTCAAAGTCACAAACCGGATATGTATTTTTATTGAACGGTGGAGCTGTCAGTTGGTGCAGTTCCAAGCAGAGCGTCGTGGCGGGATCTACGTGTGAAGCGGAATACATAGCTGCTTCGGAAGCAGCAAATGAAGGAGTCTGGATGAAGGAGTTCATATCCGATCTAGGTGTAGTACCTAGTGCATCGGGCCCAATGAAAATCTTTTGTGACAACACTGGAGCCATAGCCTTGGCGAAGGAATCCAGGTTTCACAAGAGAACAAAGCACATCAAAAGACGCTTCAATTCCATCCGCGATCTAGTCAAGGAGGGAGACATAGAGATTTGCAAAATACATACGGATCTGAATGTTGCAGACCCGTTGACTAAGCCTCTTCCACGGGCAAAACATGATCAGCACCAAGACTCCATGGGTGTGAGGATCATCACTTTGTAATCTAGATTACTGACTCTAGTTCAAGTGGGAGACTGAAGGAAATATGCCCTAGAGGCAATAATAAAGATGTTATTTGTATTTCCTTATATCATGATAAATGTCTTTTATTCATGCTAGAATTGTATTAACCGGAAACTTAGTACATGTGTGGATACATAGACAAAACAGTATGTCCCTAGTATGCCTCTACTAGACTAGCTCATTGATCAAAGATGGTTATGTTTCCTAGCCATAGACATGAGTTGTCATTTGATCAACGGGATCACATCATTAGGAGAATGATGTGATGGACAAGACCCATCCGTTAGCATAGCACTATGATCGTTTAGTTTAACTGCTATTACTTTCTTCATGACTTATACATGTTCCTATGACTATGAGATTATGCAACTCCCGAATACCGTAGGAACACCTTGTGTGCTATCAAACGTCACAACGTAACTGGGTGATCATAAAGATGCTCTACAGGTGTCTCCAAAAGTATTCGTGGTGTTGGCATAGATCAAGATTAGGATTTGTCACTCCGAGTGTCGGAGAGGTATCTCTGGGCCCTCTCGGTAACACACATCACCATAAGCCTTGCAAGCAAAAGACTAATGAGTTAGTCACGAGATGATGTGTTACGGAACGAGTAAAGAGACTTGCCGGTAACGAGATTGAACTAGGTATAGAGATACCGACGATCGAATCTCGGGCAAGTAACATACCGTTTGACAAAAGGAACAACGTATGTTGTTATGCGGTTCTGACCGATAAAAGATCTTCGTAGAATATGTAGGAGCCAATATGAACATCCAGGTTCCGCTATTGGTTATTGACCAGAGATGAGTCTCGGTCATGTCTACATAGTTCTCGAACCCGTAGGGTCCGCACGCTTAACGTTTGATGACGATCGGTATTATGAGTTTTTGAGTATTGATGTACCGAAGGTAGTTCGGAGTCCCGGATGAGGTCACGGACATGACGAGGAGTCTCGGAATGTCCGAGACATAAAGATTGATATATTGGACGGCTATATTCGGACACCGGAAGTATATCGGAAAAGTTTCGGATTTATCGGGAATGTCGGAGGGGGTTACCGGAACCCCCTACGAGAGGGGATGGTCCATAGTGGGCCTAAAGGGTGAGAGAGAGGCAGCCCATAGGGCTGGCCGGCGCCCCCACCTAGGAATCCTAGTTGGACTAGGATTGGGGGGCGCCACCTCTCCTATTCCTTTCCCCCTTCTTCCTTTCGGTGAATCCTACTAGGAATAGGATTGCAATCCTATTCCTAGTAGGAGTCCCTTCCCTAGCCGCACCATAGAGAGTTGGCCGGCCCTCCTCCCTTGCTCCTTTATATACGGGGGCAGGGGGCACCCAAAGACACACAAGTTGAATTGTTTTAGCCGTGTGCGGTGCCCCCCTCCACAGAATCACACCTCGGTCATACCGTCGCGGAGCTTAGGCGAAGCCCTGCGCCGGTGAACACATCATATCCGTCACCACGCCGTCGTGCTGACGAAACTCTCCCGTGAAGCTCAACTGGATCAAGAGCTCGTGGGACGTCATCAAGCTGAACGTGTGCTGAACGCGGAGGTGCCGTACGTTCGGTGCTTGATCGGTTGGATCGCGAAGAAGTTCGACAACATCAACCGCGTCACTTGACGCTTCCGCTCCCGGTCTACGAGGGTACGTAGACACACTCTTCCCTCTCGTTGCTATGCATCTGGTAGATAGATCTTGCGTGATCGTAGGAAAATTTTAAAATACTACGTTCCCCAACAGATAAGTCCCACATCGGATACATGGGCAGGAACACAGAGGTTCAAGGTCGACTCCCACTTCTCTAAGGCACAACTTTCCATTCACTTCTCGCCTTTGAAGAAGTTGTAGCGTTGAAATTTTTCCTGACGAAAAGCCAGTAGAGTAAAACCCGCATAACTTGTGAGTTCACACAGATTTAGGAAAGAAATAGATTTAATCCAGTGGGGCATCTTAGGAACATATACCACAAACTTCACGAGTAAATAACTCAATCCCGAAAACAGAGTATGATTGACAAGAGCAGGGTTACAATTTACCAAAGGCATTATGTATCCGAGGAAAGGCTCACAATGTTACAGAATATGAGGGCCGCTATCGGATAAAACCCAACAAAGGACCTGGTGGTCCACAAGGGAATTGATGTGAGCATCGATACTAAACGAGAAGAAGAAAGAATGCATGGAAATCAGATTATAGAAACAATTGACTAATTCAAAGCTTGAATGTAAAGGAATTATGATTTCAAAATCAAGGGATGACAAGCATATGCTCTGATTGAATATGGATAAGTTGAATAGACTTAGAATGACAATCAATCAAGGCTTGATTCACCAAACACAAACTCATGTCTAGAGTGACGTCTGAACCAAGGGAAGAATTTTAAATAGGACTGATTATCGCGAGCATTTTACAAACAAATCTAATCAAATGCTCAAAATTATGATGACAAAGGATGCTAATGAGTGTTGCTAGACATATGGAAGTAACCATAATGTAAGCAGGTATGTATTTGCGGAGCAATAGTTGGAGAGATTATCGGAAGATCGGGTAGTACTTCAAAGTATCTTGTGAATCACTTGATCAACTAGGAATGAACAATCCTCGAAAATTGTGAGGAATTATTCATAGGGGTATTCATGCGGCAAGGAACTGTAGGGCAGTAAGCATAAAGGATTCTCGGAACATCAGAGAGTATTTCGGGACATCTTGAAATAACAAGAGCAATTGGGGATGAAGGTACGAACGACAATGTAGGTAGTTACCCATAAGATTTATCGGTCGTAGGGATCGCAGTGGCAAAGGGCACAAGGGTGTCGGGAAAACATCAGAGAGTATCTTCTGGTGCACCAAGAAATCATCTGGAGTGAGGGGCTCTCCGGGAGAATGTATTTACGAGAACCTAGGGTTAGAGTTAGCAAAATCATTTAACCCGGATAGAAGAGGGATCAGATACCCAGAGTGTAGATGAGGAATAAAATATCCTAATACCACCCAATGACGACGTGAGCCCGTAAGACACACATCCATGTTAGTAAACTAGTTTTTCAAAGACTAGACTCAACTTCGGCCAAGGAGTTGGAAAGGGGGTTCCTATAGGCAGTTGCCTCTGATACCAACTAGTGGCTCCCCCGATTTGTACATACACTAATCATGCACGCAAATGTGTATGAACAAGATCAGGGACTCACGGGATTATATCACAACACATCTTTAGACACAAATTAAAATAATACAAGATTCATATTACAAGCTAGGGGCCTCAAGTTCTCGAATACATAAGCTCAAAAGCAACAGAGTCAGCGGAAGCAACAACATCTGAGTACAGACATAAGTTAAACAAGTTTTGCCTTAATAAGGCTAGCACAAACATCAACAATCGAAGAGGTAAGGCCTCCTTGCTGGGATCGCCTAACTACTCCTGGTCGTCAGTGGTCTCCACGTAGTAGTAGGCTCCGTCGGGGTAGTAGTTGTAGTAGTCGACTGGGGTGGCATCTGGCTCCTCGGATCCACCAACTGGTTGCAACAACCGGAAAGAAGAGAGAAGTTGGAAAGGAGTAGCAAAGCAACCGTGAGTACTCATCCAAAGTACTCGCAAGAATCAGATCTTGACTATGTATGCATCAGTATCAAAGAAATGAGCTGTATCTGTGGACTAAATTACAGAATGCCAGAAGAGAAGGGGAAAGGTCTAGCCTATCAAAGACTAGCATCTTCTGGAAACCACCATCTGGCAGCACTTTATAATTAACAAGCATGTTGTAACAATATCGCCCAGAGATCCTTCCTCGACTCCCTACGAGAAAGCAATACCGGAGCCATCATATCCATCAAATGTCTCAAGTATACATTTCTAGTTATAATCGATCAGGATATAAGTCTGAACGTCCATTACCATGAACACGACTATTCGAATAGATAACTTTCCTCCAGGGGTGCACCACATTACCCAACACGCTCGATCAACTCTGGCAAGACACACTTTTCTGGGTCAATGCCCGGCCTCGGAAGATCAACACGTCATAGCCCTACCTAGGCTCAACAGAGAGGTCCCCACCGGTCTACATCCTAAGCGCTCCAGGATCTTGGGCCCATCGCCCATTGCACTCCAGGTCGTTGTGTGCAGGGTGGATACCAGCACCACCCATGTAGTGGATGGCACGATCCGACCGTGCCACAATGCTGAACTGGACATCTGACAAAGCTTCAGCTGATACCACGACGCCGAGGCCCATAACTATTCTCGCGTGGCGGTTAGTGCGTATAGGCCAGAGGCCAACTCAGAACAAATACCCAAATCTTAGTGTATTAGGAGCTCACGGAGACGAGCAGAGACTCACGATAATATGACCCCGTCGCCCCTTCTCGAGGAAATACGGCAAGGGCCAGGCCCAACCCTCTCTCCCTAGGGTGGTCTACCTGCCCGGCCGTGCCTCGAAGTTATCTCGCGGGAGCTCTCCGAGCCCGCCCGACTTTCACCTCAACTCACGGGTACCCCTCGGGGACAATCCAACTTTAACAAAGGTCTCAAGTAAAGTCCAGGTAACCATGTGTCTAGAACATCAAGGGGAAAAACCCAAGGAATCACCCTCGAGGGCTTAGGAAGAATCACCCGCAAGGTTCACACTTGAGGTGTTGCACGACAGAGTTGTATCGGGGGTGGTGAAGTAGGAATCACCCTCGTTGATCATGACCGAATAACTACACCATAGAGTTATCATCAGGAGTGCGTTACAAGGTATCACCCTCGGCACTAGATAGTAAATATGCAGAGTCGTACAACTAAGGGGGTATGTGGTGATGTGTCGGTCTCTGGTCGTCGATCATGTTGATCAAGTCGTCGATGATGAAGTAGGGGCAACTGGGAGAAAGTGGCATCACTGATGGATCACCAACCAACCTAAACTAAGCAGTTTAGGATAAGCAGAAAGGTAACAATAGAAGGTACAAAAGCAGGCTATGCATCCGAATAGGAGCAATCAATTACAGTAGCAAAATCTAATGCAAGGAAGAGAGAGAATAGAATGGGCGATATCGAGACGATCAAAGGGGGGGCTTGCCTAGAAGCACCGCTACAAGGTAAGAAGGGTCGTCGTCAATGTAGTCGATCACAAGGGCAGCATCAGTCTCTGGGTCTACTGGCACTACTGCAGGATGGTCCAAACGCGATAGTCGAATCAGAGACCCTTCGAAAAAACTGTGTGCGATACATCAATCACAAACAGTGATGTAATAAAACCATCAAAAAAAGATGCAAAACGATTGCGATGGCGGTGACATCAAACACGGTTCATATTGGAGTTACGTGTGCGATGAGTGGAAAACAATTAATTCAAAATAAATGTTTGCGATGATGCAGAACAACAGAAATGGGAAGCCAGATGACGGTGTGTGTGCGATATATGGCATACAGTTCACTAGGATGAACCGTGTGTGATTAGGCAACACAATAGAAATGGTTCAACTGAACAAGATGTTTGTGATACGCGGCAAACATGTCCGTAATCAAAAATGTGTGCGAAGACAAATAATAACATAGACGATTGCTGCTAATAAGCCGTGTGATTTGCTCTATATACAGAAGAATTATAGAAGTGACTATACAGATCATTCGCACACACCTCAACAAACAATGGTATGCATTCTAAACTAGGAGAAACGATCGTCTAGTCATCTACTTCATGTGATGCTCCCGTCACCTCTCTTTGGCTCAATCCCTTGTCTGGGGCAGGAAGAAGACATTCCCTCATGTCAACGATTCTCTTGTACATCTCGTAGCTTGTGTATGCATCCTTGACCGCGTACGTGACATGTTGTTCATCCAGTCTCTCATGCCTCACACTGTGCCAAGTGTTCTTCTCCTTCTTGCTCTCATCCTTCATCTTCATGTAGTAGGGATCAATGATGACTGAGGCAAGGTCAACCAGGGAGTTCTTTTTGCTGTTGTCGCTGCCCCATACCTTGTAGTGGTCCTGGATGTTGACAAGATTCTAGCATTTCAAGCCCGAAAGCTTGAGTGCTTTTAGATAGTTGGTGGTGTCCACCAAAGAGAAACAATAATGGATTTGTTGATAAACATGGAGAAACGCTCGCAAGGCCTTGTGGTCAGATGGTAGTGGTAGACGAGGACATCATATCGCACGCACAACTGAGCGATGGCAACCTTCTGATCGTGCCCGACATGACCGATGGTGTGCTCGCGGTCAAAGTCCACCACTTGGTACTTGTCCTCAGCAAGGAACTGCTCCATAGTTTGGATGGAGCTCTCCATAGAGACCGAATCATTCATGTACACCACTAAGAGGGCCTTCCCCCTCATGTGGTGTCCACTACGTGATGCATGGTGAACTGCCCGCCGTTGTCATCGTCGGTCGCTGGGAGCGCCATTGGATCCATGGGGAGCGCCATTGAATCCACTCAATGTCCTCTCTCTATGTGTCGTCATGGGTGTGCTTATTGTGTCGTGTGATGCGAGAGATGGAGGTAAAAGGTCGTAGGAATAAATGGGGGTCGGGCGGCCTGGATTCTCGGCGCGTCCGCATGGCAGTTTTTGCAGCGGGTAAATGCATCATCGCGTCGCGCCCGGCGCAACCACATGCACACGAACGCGCGTGATCGTGTGCTGGCGCCAAACGCTGTCAGCACACAAGGAGGGACGAGGGAAGAGCACTCGGAGGAACGCGAGAGCAGAGTGCGCATGGCGAGACGGAAGCAGAGCGCGCCGCGGCCGCCTCAACCTAAAGCAACCACACACATAGAGCAGTTGAACACACAGGAAATGGTCGCCTACAAGCCTGCTGACAGTTGCGTCGTTGCGTAGAGAGCGGTCGTGTGCTACTACCTCCATGCGACCAGTTCACCACGCAAAATGTTAATGCATGTTATAAAAATTATATAATTGGGAACTATGTTCAAATACGAATCCAACTATATAATCTTTGGCGACATGCATTCGCATTTTATTAGTTAAATCCTACTTATAAATCAGGACAGGTATAGTAGGTAATTAAATCGCAAATATTTTTTTTATTAACCGTATTTGTACGTGGCCTTTCGTCCTCCTCTCACACGTCTTGTCACCCCGTGGCCGCAGACAGCTTACAATGCAAGCTTGCGCAACGCGCGGGGGCATTCTTTTGGCCAAATGGTGGCTCGAAGTGGCGCCAATGAATCGTCGGTGAGCCCGTTCCCGCGCAACCGCGCAGGTTCTCGGGCAAGCTTCCTTCTCGACTCGGTGAATTCCCCCAAAATCCCAATGCTTAACGGTCTGCTATATAAACCCTCGCGGCCAGCGAGTCTTGCGCATATTCCCCTCCCTTCCCGTAGCTTGTCCCGTCTTCTTCTCCCACAATCGCCAATGGCACCGGTCCGTTATCGTCGCTCAACCACTTCGCCGTCATCAAAGGACAGCTCTAGCTGGGAGGCTACACCGTGGTCGCGACGCAGTCTCGGGTGTAGTGTAGTGCGCATGGCCTCGCTGTTGGCTGTGTGTGGAACACCCACCACACGCTCCGCCGCCGCTGCCCGTCGAAACCGGTTGCCGACCGCCGTTTCCGCCACACCACCGTCGAAAGTCAGGGCCATCGCCCGCTCTGCCTTCGCTGCACGAAGGCGGGAGGTGGCCACCACCCCACTGCCGGCCACCGTGGCCATCGCTCGCTGTACCACTGCGGCCTGAAGGCGGGAGGTGGTGGTCATGGCCACAACCCCATCGTCGCCCGCCGTGGCCGCCAGCCCACCGACGACCGTCGGGGTCATCACCCACTCCGCCACCGCCACCCGTAGGCAGGAGGCGAAGGTGGAGGTCCGCACGTGCATCAGCGACCTTGCGCGCTACACGAGTTCATGCGGGAGGAGGAGGAGCGCCTCATCGAGCACGCAAAGAGCCTTACCGCCGCCTTGGCCGCGACACACGCAGCCGCACAGGCGAGGAATCAGGAGATCTACGAGGAGAACCACCGCTTGAAGAGGGGTCATCTGGAATGGAAGAGAGCGTTCGACGTGAGCGTCATTGAAGGTGCAGCAGTGGCAGGCACCGTATTGCAGTTGTCTAGGTCATCGGTAGGCTCCTTCTCCTCTGCCTCTTACTGAGCGTGCTCGGCAGAGGAGAGGTTGCCGAAAGTAGTACAAAGCCCCTCCGTAGTAGTAATACTAGTAGTATTTACGGGGTATTTTGTTCAGTTTATCTAACTATAGATGGGGTTGAACTGTATAACGTACTTAAAATTAGCTAGTATATATAGTTGAACTAGCTATTTCAGTACATGGTTGGCAACAATGGGGGAAAAGTTTGGTCGGTTCAGTTGTCGAGTTAAACTATTTGTATAAAGAACGACTGTTTAATCTATGAATGAAATGTATGCTTAATTACTGAATTTTAGTTGCAAAAATTAGATAGTGCTAGTGATTTTTAGCTGCATATTTTGACAAATCGCTGTGTTACAAGGTTGACAAATGGCAATGTTACTAGATCAACAAATGTCAATCTTTCCAGTTTGACAAATGGCAACATACCCAATATGACAGATGCAAATCTTACCAAATTATTTTTACGTGGTTGCACACGGGTCATCCAAAACAACCGTTTGCGTTGAAGGGATGCACAAATCCTACTCGGCAAATTTTCTCTTGGCTTAGCGCCGAAGTCTGGATTTGCATACGGGTGTTCTATCTAAAATGTTTGCCATCAAGAGCTGCACAAATCCTGCTCGGCACATTTTCCCTTGGCTTCCTCGGGAAGCTGTCGGTTTGCAAACAGGTTTTCTAACTAAAACATTTGCGATGAGTGTTTTATATTTAAAAACCACGTACGTTCTTTCAGAAGAAAATCATTTGATAAGTGTGTACATTAAGAGAGAAATGTCAGTTCATTCAAACCATATCTTTCATTCAGTCACACTGCGAATTTATGTTCATATGATCGAGATACAATATTAAACCCCAAAAAAACTATTTCCGGCGGCAGCGGAGGCGGCGTGTCGCGCCTTCATTGTCTTTGTCGTTCTCCGGGACGCCGTTGTTTAAGTCTTCAAGGCAGCACATAATGTTCTTCACTTGTAAATCAAACATCATGTCGTTGCGCGATCAACAGGCGGGGCGCGGGAGGACGGCAACTGGCAGCGCTGAGAGGTAGCGGTCGATGGCGGCGTCCCATGCCGCTGAGGGGAACGCGCGCACATGCATGGGCGCGTCGGGTGCAGCCAAACGCATGGGGAGCGGCACCACAGTGGCTGGAGGGGCACGCACGGGCACAGGCGTTGGCGCTCGCATGTACATGAGCTCGCGCGGGTCCGCGGAGACCTCGCTCACGCCCGCAGCTTCCAGCTGTGTGATATTGCTCGGCGACCAGCTCGTCAATGCTACGGGGATGGTCGCTGGCGCGGGCGCGGGGATGGGAGCTAGGACGGGAGCAGGGGCAGAAACCTGTGACGCCCCGAGACCGATGCGCCAGGAGTCTTCCTCCTATTCATTGCCCTTACCATATCATATACTTGCGTGTTGCACTTTTCCATGTCATCATGTGCATTGCATCTGCATAGTTTTCAAAACATGCATCCGTTCGAAGTTGCCGAGCCCCCTCGTCCTTTCCGTGTCCATTCTGAGCCCAGACACACTCGCACACGCCCGCGGTACCTCCAAGATATTATTTTTATAAGTGGCCGAAAAATGATCTCGTAATGGGGTGAAACTTTGCGTGCGGTCTTATTATGATGTAGGCAGACCGCCTGCCAAATTTCGTCGCATTCGGAGCTCGTTTGTTAGTCCAACCGTAATCCATAGCGGCACCGTTATCGGTTTGTTGTCGGACGTTTTTGGTCTCCGAAAACCGGTGCTGGGCCCCTCTCTCTCTCTCTCTCTCTCTCTCTCTCTCTCTCTCTATATATATATATATATATATATATATATATATATATATATATATATATATATATAGGGTGGGTCTATTCTCATAACACCCCTTAAGATCCTATTCTCCTAACACCAGCCTTATTCTCATAACACCCAGGATCTATCCATAGCTACAAAACTAACCGCGCGAAGGAACCGAACGAACCCCATCCGACCTTATCCTCACCTCAGCCACCCACTCTCCTCTCTCTCCCCGATGCTCCACCACCGCACCACCTACCCCGCGCCGCCGCACCAACTCCCTCCATGGCGCCGCCCCCCACCTCGCGCTCTTCCACAGCCTGCAGCCACGGCGCCACCAGTTCCTTTCCCTTCCCCGGCGGCCACCCATCCCCTCTCGACGCGCCGCCCGGCTGGCCACCCACCACCTCCCGATGCGCCGCCCGACATGCCACCCA
>LR738713.1:322221589-322253588 GCA_902687465.1 Secale cereale
ACCGCCTCCCCACGCGCCAGCCACCGATCTGCACCGCCGCCACACAGGACGTCCAGATACCTTTCCAACATATGTAGGGCATCCTCCCCCGACGGCGCCGCCACCCTCTACCCCGACCCCCTCTCTAGTTCTCCTCCTCCCCCAAAGTGCAGGAGAAGAACCCCCAACGGTCCCAGATGAGTCCCTCTTCCTATTCGACTTCATCCACCATCGAGCAGTGCCTGCGACAGCATGATTTCAGTTCGTTTTGATTTTTTAAGCTTGCTAAGTTTTGCTTAGCAGTTCGCCGTGAGATCCATGGTGCTGGCCACGTTGTGCCTTCTCCTGCCGCTCCATCTGAGGTCGGGACGGGCTCTCCCGCGCTGGGAATCCGGCGAGACACATATGGGTTACTGCAACGCAGTTCGTTTTGGTTGCTGGCGATGACATCCCCACTGCAGTATAGTGTGCTCATGATGGTTTTGTGTGTATGTGTGTATTTTGCATGGTAGCCGATGCAAAATAGCATGAAAATGAAGTGCACTGTTGTTGTATCTAAGTTTCAGTTCCCCCTCAAAATACATTGGACATGCAAAAAATATGTGTAAAACTTGCTACGACGGTGATCGCTTGCTGTGTAAAACTTGCAATGTTTGTTTTGTAATTGTTGGAAAAGCAAAAAATGCAGTGCGCTTTGGTCTAAAAAAGTCCATTGCAAAAGGACTCTTTGAAGCTCACTTTGTTCTCTCGCGAAAGTTGGTCATAAAAAAACCGTTGTGGTTCACTTGGTGATCCAAAAAACAAAAACACATCGGAAAGCAGCTCACTTCTCAACACTTCTCAAAACGCGTGTAAAAAATTAATTAGTACGAGAAAAGACAACAACAAATCGCCCGTGTAAAAAAATTGTTACCAAAACAACACCAAAAAGTAATGCGGTTCACTTGGTGATCAAAAAACAAAACACACATCGGAAAAGCAGCTCACTTTTCAAACATGAAAATGCAAAAAAAATAAAAAATAGCGGAATCTCAAAAAAAAATTGTTACAAAAACAGCACAAAAAAGTAATGCGGTTCACTTGTTGATCAAAAAATAAAAACACATCGGAAAAGCAGCTCACTTCTCAAAACATGAAAATGCAAAAAAAGAAAAATAGCGGAATCTCAAAAAAAAATTGTTACCAAAAACAACACAAAAAGAGTAATGCGGTTCACTTCGTGATCAAAAAACAAAACACACATCGGAAAGCAGCTCACTTCTCAAACACTTCTCAACACGCGCAAAAACGGCCGCTGCAGTTCGTAGTCAGCCGCACGATTTTCAAATTTAACTAAAAACCGTAAGGAATCTCAAAACTATTTCAACATATGAAAGTTGCACCTCGTTCGTAGCTTTCCAACAGTATATTACACGCCTTGTTCCGACAAACGGTTAAAAAACTGGAGTGAAAACAGTACCGAAAATTTGAAAAAATTCAAAAAAAAAAAAACAATTCCGCGATTTAGTAAATTCAGAACTGCTCTTAAACCGTAGCGAATTAGAAAAAATAATAGATACGAAAAAGATGCGTGGCGACGATACCTTTCCAACGGTGTATCATATGTTTCGTTCCGACGAGCGGTTTAGAAAAAAAGCCAAAAAACGCTCGCTGCCCTTCGTTGTGAGCCGCACGATTTTCGAAACTGCTCTTAAACCGTGCGGAATCTTGAAAAGTGTTCAACATGGCGAATATGCGTCTACTCCATAGCTTTTAAACGGTATATTACACGCATAATTCCGGTAAACGGTTAAAAAACTAGAGCAAAAAAGGTACCGAAAAAACAACACGTACAGTTTTTTCAACATGAAGTTCGCTGGTCTCTGTGGTGCGGTGCGTTTAGCTCTCCAATGCAATTTTGCAATGCAGTTCGGAAGTGTTATGAGAATATTATTCTCATAATGTTATGAGAATAGACCGGCTGTATATATATATCTTATCTCCACAAGGCCTAGCCCATCTACACAGCCCACTAGCCCCTCACCTAAGTCCCCTCGCGTCCGGAATCGTTCGATTGAGATCAAATGGTCCGAAACAGATGAAAACCCCCTCTCCTAGCCATATATATGGACACCCTAGCTTTCCTATTCTGGAAACCCTAGTCACCGCCTTGTTTTCCATGCCCCACCTCTCTCCGGCTGCCACCTAGTCATGTCTCTCTCTTCTCCCGCATCGGGCCCGCCAGGCCCATTGCGTGGCCCGCCCGAGCCCGAAGGGTGCCGCCGCCGCTAGCCTCCAGATCCACCGACGCCGCCCCGCACCCCGACTCCCTCCGCCTCCCGAGCCACCTCGCTGCCCAGCTGCGGCGTCGGCGAGCGCCGCCGTGCCTGACCATCGCCACCTTGGCCCCGCTGGATCAACGTCGACCGCCGCTGCACATCGTCCTCACCGCCGCCTCCTCGCCGTCGTTGCCTGCGCGCCTCCTCCTCCGCAAGTCTGGCCAGATCCGGCCACCACGGGACCCGCCGTGCCGTCATCTGCCCGTTCCCACCGCTTCTTGTTGCCGGCATGTCCGCCCGGCCAGGGGACGCCGCGCCACCATGCCTAGGTCCAACCTCTGTATCGTGCAGAGGAGGACGATGCCCTGTCGCTACCTCGACCGCACGGGGCTCGTGGGCCCAGCAAGCCGGCCTCCAAGGCCCAGCGCCAAGACCCGCTGCATCCTCCCCACCGGCCTGCACTACCTCCTCCTTAGCTGGGGTTAGCCCATGGGTGAGCAACCCTAAATCCTGCCCGAGCACCATATAGCTATCGTACACCCGCTTGTTTTTTTCCAGAAATTTGACTAAGTCCCCAGAAAACCATATCATGTGTGCATGTTGTGATGCTCGTAAATTTTTGCATGTTGGTCAAAATTGAGCATATAATATATCAAAATGTTCGTCTCTAAATGCTCTACATGATGGTGGCATTTGCATACATGTTAGAGTGCATTATCCATGATTATCTCTGTTGTAAAAGTGCTAAGTGTTGTTAACTACTGAAACTTGATATAACTTGCTGATTTGTCTTTTTCATATATTTTTGTGTGATTTTTGTTTGAGCATCATGTCAACATGTTTTAGGAGCACAATCATGTCATCTTTGTTGTGGTGCAATCCACTTTTTATGATATGACTTGTGGTGAGTGCAACAAGCTTGTAAAGTGGCCTACTCGCTATTGTTATTTTCTAAGACTTGTTGAAAACTGCTAAGTCTGAAACTGTTATATTGTGATGCCATGTTTGCTTGATGCTACAATCATATCCATGCACATTTGGGGATGTCCAATGATCATGTCTTGAAGTCCATGTTATGATCTATCCATCCATGCCCTTGATTGCAATTATAAGTTGTTGTAGCTTCCCTCTTTCTTGCTCTCAAATTGCTATATAATTTTTCTGTCAGCCTGTTATTAGTAAGTTCGGTTTTGCCATGTGAATAGCTAGTGTTCTATGCATCCTATGATCATGTTCTTGCCATGGGTAGCTGAATAAACATGTCTTGTTTCTGTTGGTTATATTCACATGCCATGATATGCTTTGAGATGAGGTGCACAAGCTTGAAAACTTGCCTACTTGTCGTTGTTGCTGCCATGTTCAATTTATTTCACCAAGTCTATGAAAATGTTATCATTCGCAATCTTGCCATGATGTTTTGAGCATGTTGTAGTGGTGTTGGGCAGTAGCTCAATGATCATGTTTGTAGTGCTTGACATGTAGATGCTTGTCATGCCCTTTTATGCCGTGAAAGGTTCCTGTAGCATGTTATTTTGATGATTGCAAAGTGCCTAGTTCTATTTTGGGGCAGATTGTTGTTATATCTTGTTTCATGTGTATGTGTTGAACCGTTGCTCCGTTTTTAGCGTGCTCTATATGAAACTTGCTTGTTTTTGCATATAGATGCATCATATCATGTTGTATACATGTTTGGAGTGTGTTTGCTTCATGTTTGAATGCATCTTGCATCTTTTCCATGCTTGACTTCTTTTGCTCATATCTTCTAGGCCGTAGCTCCGAATTAAATGAACTTTATATGTAACTTGACTAGAATTTTGAGTTGATCATCATGGTGCTTGTTAACTTGCTGTTTAACAACTTGAACTTAAGGTTTGTTCAGATATGTACCAATTTCGAAATTTGCATATGAGGATTTACCGGAATTGTTATATGTTGTTTCCGGCCTCATTTAAACTTGCTTTGTGTGTTGATCTTGTGTGCTTCATATATTGCCATGTTGTGCATCATGTACCCTTGTCATGCATCATACTTGGTTGAGCATCTTGTCTTGTTTATGTGTTGTGTGTTTACCATGTTGTTTGCTTCTTCTCGTTAGTTCATGTTTCGTTGCGATCATGAGGATTCGTTCGACTACGCTTGGTTCATCTTTGTGGATTCTTCTTCTTCTTCATGGACTTGTTCTTCTTCCTTGCCGGATCTCAGGCAAGATGACCGTCACCTTGGATACCTTTACTATCATTGCTATGCTAGTTGTCTCGATGCTATCGCTATATGTCGTGGGACCTATCTATTGTTGTCAGCCTCTCTTTGTTGCCATGAAACCTCTAACCTTTGACACCATCCCAGCAAACCGTTGTTTGGCTATGTTACCGCTTGCTCAACCCCTCTTATAGCGTGGTTAGTTGGAGGTGAAGATGAAGATGGATCCATGTCGGAACTTGGATTTTTGGGAATATCACAATACCTTACTTAAATTAATGCACCTATATACTTGGCAATGGGTGGAAGCCTTAGCCTTTTGCTTGGTGTTTTGTTCCACTCGTGCCGCCTTAAGAACCGATAAACTGGTGTTATGTTCCTTGATTTTGCGTTCCTAACGCGGTTGGGTTTATGGGGAACCCTTGACAGTTCGCTTCGAATAAAACTCCTCCAGCAAGGCCCAACCTTGGTTTACCATTTGCCTAATAATAACTAAAACTTGCATAGGGAGTTAGCGCTACCCGTGGATTCTTAATTCAACCCCCGGGAAAGTGCTCGACATGAGTGTTGGCCCAACCTAGAGCAGCTTGCGGCGCTGCCCCTTGGCAACTTGGGGTATCTAGTCGTTGTAACCATAGCTCATCTGTCGTGGCCTGAGACGAGATACGCGCGGCTACATTTAGGGTGTCGGCACGTCGGGAGGTCTTGCTGGACTTGTTTTACCATTGTCGAAATGTCTTGTGCACCGGGATTTCTAGTCTGATCGGGTCTTTCCTAAGATAAGGAGTTTTTACCTCTGCTAATCATGAGAGCTTGTGATGGGCTAAGTTGGGACACCCCTGCAGGATTATGATCTTTCGAAAGGCATGCCCGCGGTTATGCGGCAGATTGGAATTTGTTAATGTTCAGTTGTTGAAAACTTGACAGAGGATCCGAAATAAAATACACAACCGTGTGAGTAACCGTGACCGTCTCTTTTCATTTTGAGAAGAGAACACAGTGGGGTTATGTTTGCCTCGTAGGTAGTTCGGGATCACTTAGCGATCATTACTAGTTTGCGACTGTTTGCGTAGATGCTCATCTTATTCTTGTACTCGTAAGTTAGCCACCATATAATACCTAGTCGATGCTGCAACCTCACCACTTAACCTCTCCAGACCCATTAAGCATTGCTAGTCTTGATACCCATGGTTATGGGATGCTGAGTCCTCGTGGCTCACAGATACTACAACACCAGTTGCAGGTACATGTTTGCGATGACTTGACGTGAGAGCGACATTTACTTGTGTTGGTGTTCTTTCTTCTTCTTCATCATCAGTCTTGGGATAGGTTCCTGGTCGGGAGCCTACGATAGCAGGATGGATGTCGTTGTGTTTTTCATGTTTTCGTCCGTAGTCGGATGTCTTGCATGATATTATTGTATTCATGTGGCAATTTTATGACTTGTATGTATCCCCATCTATTTATGTAATGGTACGATGTAATGATATCCATCTTGCTAAGCGCCCGAAATGCGGTTGTGCCCCAATCACGAGTTCATCACGTGACCGGGATAGAATCGCATCTTGGGCGTAACAAGTTAGTATCAGAGCCAGGTTCCGACCATAGGAGCCCCCTTGATTGATCGTAGTTTGGCCGTTGTCGAGTCTAGCAGAAAACTATTTTCGGAGTCTAGCTATATCGGAGAGTAGGAATTCTTTTTACTCCTCAGCCCCTTCGTCGCTCTGGTGAGGAATCTTGACGTGGGTGTTTTGAATTACTCCTCTTCCCCTTCAAATGTTTTTAGGATCACGCAGTTAGTTTTCGTTCATTGCGATGTCAGCTCTTTTCATCCGGTGCAATTCTCGTCAAGAAGATTCAATTCTCGTCGCCTTTTGCAAGATTATTCCTTAGTTCTTTCTCAACCGACGTTGTTTCCCCCATCCAAAGTGTTCTTTCTTTTCCCACCCGCCCACCCTTTTTCTTTCGGGACCGGAGTCCTAATCGAGTATTCATCATACTCGTGTGTAGTTTTGAATTCTTTCCTCAGCTATTTCAACCGATGATTTCTCGTCTAGTTCATCATTCTTCATCTTATTTTCTTCTCCGGTGGATCCAATTCAAGTTTTTGGTGTTCTTCATATTCTTTTCCCCTTGCTCGTTCGCTTCTCGCCATTTAATCATTCTGGAGTTCTGAAGTCAGCTCAGAAGATTCGTGTATGTTCCAATTAATTCGAGGTTGTTACCTCATTCGAGTTTTTTCAATCGTTCCAGGGCGTCATCTCCTTTTCACTCCTTTCCATCGGTGTTCCTCTTCGGTGGCCTCATAACCCACAGGTCTTTTCCCATGATCTTACCTGACTCTTCTAATTTCCCGGAGTGTTCCGAAATTCTTTTCAAGTGTGACGTAAGTATGAATACCATCAGTCATATGCCTTTTCTAAGATCGCTTTCAAATTATTTTTATCGTTGCTTCAACCTTTCCTCTTTTCATTCGTCGGGAGTATTTCAATATTTTGGTGGTGTATCTCGTCGTCATTCTCGACATTTGAAGCCCGAAGAAGAGTTTTCCCCTAAATCTTGTCCGTTCTCTCGAAGATTCGTGATTCTAGCTTCATCTTATCCTCTCAAATAATTCCGCTTATCATAAACTCTTTTCCTTACCCATCCGGAGGTTTTCATGAATTCTTTCCATTGTGATCCTCCGTAGGCCATCATTTCAGAAGATTTCTTTGTTCTCAGTTTTCAACTTCGTCCTCCAAATATTCTTAACTGATGCCTCTTCGTTCGTCTCTGTATTCTTCCAGTGCTTCGTCCAAGTATTCTTTAGTCAGTTCGCGATCTCTTCGTTCTCTTGCATCTAAATTTCCTCAAGTGTTTTATTCTTCCCGGCGATTCATTCTCCTGTATTCACTCAATTTCTTTTCTTCTCGGTGGTTCATTCTTTTTCTTCACTCAGCTTCAATTTTTACCGTGGTTCGCTCAAGAGTTCTTTTCCTGGGTTATCATATCAATTCATTCGTTCTTTCCAATCCTACCGGTGGTTCATGAAGACTTTCTCAAGTTTGTGCTATACCTCTCTTTAATCCTTTTCAACGTGAATAAGTGATATGCAAATCCATTGACTCTGATCAATTTAATTGGTGGAGGATAAGCATAACATAATTCTTATTCTTTTCATCAAGTTGATTAATCCATTCCTTCGGAATTTGTTCTTGTTGAATAAATTCTAGTCCCAAGTGTTTTCATCTTTTCCTTCAGAAGTTCATAGTTTCTCGACCTTCTCATTGGAACCCCCTCTAAATCATCGCAAGGCCTTATTCTTATTCTTTTCATTCATCATTTCTATATCATCATTCCTTTTGTTATCGGAATTCGTCATGGTGTCTCTTCATGATTTAATTCGTTCTTCGAATATTCAGCAATTCTTGTGGAGAAGCTCAAGTATTCTTCTTTTTGTGTCTCGAAGTGCAATTACTTCTCCTACTCTTTTGAAGTGGATTTTTGCATTTCTTCGTTCATCTCAACTATTCAATCTTTAGTAGTGGCAGAAAGTCACCTCAAGTGTGGAGATGTTTTCCATAAGCCCGCATCAAGCTTATTCTTTGTTGTTGATTTTCTCAACAACTTCGTTCAACCCTTCTTCGCAAAGATGTTTTCAAATTGATTTGCGGCAGAAGTTGTCATCTTCTTCTTCGTTAGTTTCATTCCAACTCTTTCAAATTCTTCTGGAGCCATTGTGTTGTCATCTCATTCAAGTATTATTCCATCTTCTCAAGTTCATTGTCTATTTCTTCCATGTTCAACCGGTGTGCTATTCCTTTCATTTTCATCCGAAGTGCTACCCAAATTCCTTCGTTCGAATTCCTTTCTATCTCTTTTAGCCGGAGTGGTTTCGAATTAATTCTTGTTCCTTGAGCTCTTGTTTCTTGTCTTTCAACCGTCAAGGTTCTCGTATTTCTTCTTCGATTCCTCTTTTGTAATGGAGCTTCTCAATGTCGTTCATCTCCGTTGTATTCTTCCTTTCAAGTGTCTCAACCTCTCAAGGTTCTTTGGTTTCACATTCTTCCTTTTTCCCTTCCGTCTCGTTCCTAAGATCTCGAGACGAGATCTCTTGTTAGTAGGGGAGTGTTGTGACACCCCGAGACCGATGCGCCAGGTGTCTTCCAGTTATTCGCCGTCGTTTCCATGTCTTCTGCTTGCGTGTTGCACTTTGCCATGTCATCATATGCATTGCATCTCCATAGCATTCAAAACTTGCATCCGTTCGTAGCTGCCGAGCCCCCTCCTCCTTTTCGTGTCTATTCTGGGCCCAAACACACTCGCATGCGCCCGCGGTACCTCCGAGA
Organism: Secale cereale; assembly: GCA_902687465.1. Taxonomy (NCBI): domain Eukaryota; kingdom Viridiplantae; phylum Streptophyta; class Magnoliopsida; order Poales; family Poaceae; genus Secale; species Secale cereale. Next base: position 322,230,354 of record LR738713.1, read on the forward strand.
TATTAGTTTTATAAGTGGCCAAAAAATGTTCTCGGAATGGGGTGAAACTTTGTGCGTAGTCTTATTATGATGTAGGTAGACCGCCTGCCAAATTTCGTCGCATTCGGAGCTCGTTTGATAGCCCAACCGTAATCTGTAGCGGCACCGTTGTCGGTTTGTTGTCGGATGTTTCTGGTCTGTGAAAACCGGTGTCGGGCCTCTCTCTCTGTGTGTCTTCTCTCCACAAAGCCTAGCCCATCTACACAGCCCACTAGCCCCTCACCTAAGTCCCCTCGCATTCGGAGCCGTTCGATTGAGATCAAACAGTCCGAGAACGGATGAAAACCCCCTCTCCTAGCCCTTCTTGCTTGTATATGGACGCCCTAGCCTTCCTATTCTAGAAACCCTAGCCACCGCCTTATTTTCTGCGCCCCACCTCTCTCAAGCCGCCACCTAGTCCCGTCTCTCTCTCCTCCCACCTCCAGCCTCCAGATCCAATGACACCGCCCCGCACCCCGACTCCCTCCGCCTCCCGAGCCACCTCGCCGCCCGGCTGCCGTGCCCGACCATCGCCACCTTGGCCCTGCTGGGCCGCCTCCCGCTGGATCAGCGCCGACCGCCACTCCACGTCGTCCTCACCGCCGCGTCCTCGCCGTCGTCGCATCCACGCCTCCTCCGCCGCGAGTCCGGCCACCACGGGACCCGCCCTGCCGTCTTCTGCCCATTCCTGCCTCTCCTCGTCGCCAGCACGTCCGCCCGGCCAGGGGATGCCGCGCCGCCACTCCCGGGTCCAACCTCTGCATCGTGCCGAGGAGAACGATGCCATGTCACTGCCTCGATCGCACGGGGCTCGTGGGCCCAGCAAGCCGGCCTCCGAGGCCCAGCACCAAGGCCCACTGTAGCCTCCCCACCGGCCTGCACTACCTCCTCCTCAGCTGGGCTTAGCCCATGGGTGAGCAACCCTAAATCCTGCCCGAGCACCATATAGCTATCCTACGCCCTCTCGTTTTTTCCAGAAATTTGACAAAGTCCCCAGAAAACCATATTATGTGTGCATGTTGTGGTGCTCGTAACTTTTTGCATGTTGGTCCAAATTGAGCATATAATATGTCAAAATGTTCGTTTATGAATGCTCTACATGATGGTTGCATTTGCATACATGTAAGAGTGCATTATTCCATGATTATCTCTGTTTCAAAAGTGCTAACTGTTGTTAACTGCTGAAACTTGATATAACTTGTTGATTTGTATTTTTCTTATCTTTTTGTGCGATTTTTGTTTGAGCATCATGTCAACATGTTTTAGGAGCACAATCATGTCATCTTTGCTATGGTGCAATCTACTTTTCATGAAATGACTTGTGGTGAGTCTATCAAGCTTGTAAGTGGCCTACTCGTTGTTTGTTATTTTCTGAGACTTGTTGAAAACTGCTAAGTCTAAGACTGTTATATTGTTATGCCATGTTTGCTTGATGCTACAATAATATCCATGCAAATTTGGGGATGTCCAATGATCATGTATTGCAGTCCATGTTATAATCTATCCATCCATGCACTTGATTGCAATTATAGATTGATGTAGCTTTCCTCTTTCTTGCTCTCAAATTGCTATATAATGTTTCTGCCAGCCTGTTATCAGTAAGTTCGGTTTTGCCATGTGAATAGCTAGTGTTCTATGCATCCATGACCATGTTCTTTCCATGAGTAGCTGCATAAACATGTCTTCTTTCTGTTGGTTATATTCATATGCCATGATATTCTTTGAGATGAGTTGCACAAGCTTGCAAACATGCCTACTTGTCGTTGTTTGTGGCACCCTGGCTCAGAGAAACTGGAATGCCCTGTATTCCATCCCAGAGACCGAGGAGAAGTTTTCTGGAATATGACACTTCTTAGCATAGAACAAATCAGCTCTTTATTACCATCTATGGGGGTACAAGGGGTTACATCGGCACGGTGACACTACGCCTGCCACGGTTGCTCTATGCAAGCAACAGAACAACTCAAAGCAACGAAATAACTACTGGCAGCGGAACAGCGACTGCAGTGGAGAACTCCACTCCGCATGGACTCTGGCTGGAACGCTTATCCTAGCTCACAAACAAGGAATCCACGGCAAACAAGCAATCATATCCGACATGACCTGCAAACTGGCATGACATGCCAGGTCAGTACATTGAATGTACTTGCAAGCTCACAGTATTCAAAGCAATCAAGACAAACAATAGCATGGCAATTACAAGTTAACAAGGATTAACATGATACTATCAGATCAATCATAGCATGAACAAGATAATACAGCTAGAACAATACGAGCATGGCATGAACATATGAACATGATAATACTAGCATGTAACAATGATGAAACTATCATGCAACAACTTACTCTGTTCAGGTTACCTCGTAACCATCACATGCATCACTTACCATCACGGACATCCCACGATCATCACAGGATCCAATCAAGCTTGGTATTAACAATACCGTAGTAATCATTTATGACCACAAGGAGCTTGACCTTTACCCTTGCCTCTCGCATAACATCCCAAATATCCAACAAGTCGGTACTCACGATACCACAGTGACCCTCTCACGATCACATAAGTATCAACCAACTTCTTTCATCATCGAACCAGGGTTGTTATTAAGCACATTATTATTATTACTGTTGACCTACAGTGTGACCGACATGAACTGGGCCCATATCCACAGGCACGGCTATCGATAGATTTAACACACACACACACACTCTACAGAGGTGGCGCACTTTACCCACACTACGGAACCTCTGGTCTCGCACTCCCATTCGGGTGGACCAAAATCGTTCCGACGAAACCCTCCCTTTATCATGGCACTCTCCCGGCCACTCCGACCAACTCCCTCTCAGGGCTAGGTCTTGGGTGGCTCCGTGCCTACCAAAGGCACCAACGGCCACCGTCGTGGCAAAACGGTCCCAAACGGGCACAAAGGTACCATAAAAATAAAAACAAGCACACAAGGTTATTTCCGCCTACCTGATTAGTGTAGCGCGTGCCCATAACCTTCCCTCGCGGGAGGAACCGGTGAGAGGCATAACAAAGGACCGAGTTAAGACCCTCTCATAGGGTAAGCGTGGCTGCACTGGTCAGCTCGATTTGGTGGCACCATGACTCAGCCAATAGTGGTTCAAGTTCAATTTAATCCGGTTATCCTTGAATGCAATATGCTCAGCCATGATAAGAATAACATGATGCAACTACAATGCATGAACATGATATCAACATAAGCATGGGGTGCATCACAATCAACGAGCATAACAACAATGTTTAACTACTTATCCAGATGAGCATGGCATACTAACGAGCATGAATATCGCAACTAGAACACTACTCATAGCATAACATGACCACTAGCATCAACAATAAATATCATGCAAGAACATAACGATAAAGCTATCATGCAAGTATTTATCCATCTGGATGCAAAAGAGCATGCACAACAACGGTACTCGGAACAGACGATAGTCTTGCACCGAAGACCATCACCAACATATACTACTACCAAGCATGTCATATGAAAGTAATACTAGCAAGAAGAACATAATAACCAGGTGCAAGAAACATAGCATGACGGTAAACACCGATACATAAGCATAACCGAAATAACGACAGCAGCAGTAAAGCAAACAAACAGTTATTAATGATACAAGTTGAAAACCAGTACTTCTGCATGGCTATCATGCAAATGGTGGTTGTGGCTTGCCTGGGGATGAAGAAGGCTCTGGGGAGAAGTGTGGAAAGATCGCGAAAAGGATCACCGGAAAGTGTACTCTCTAGGAAGGGGCTGATTAGGCAAGGGAAAAATGGTCATTTCTATTATGTCAAACCATAATGAAAATGGTACCAAAAGTTCGGGATCGACGAGACAAAGAAGTGGGCTTTGGATTCACCTCAATCGGAGTCTCGAGCAAAAAGTTATAGCCCGACGAAGTTCAAGGACTAATCTGTAAAGATAACTCTACAAACAGGCCCCTAAGCTGAAAACAGAAAACGTATTCCCAGAAAATACGTCTTCAGAACGGAGATAGCGCACTTTAGGAGGAAGAAGGGCTGAAGTACACTTTCGTGGAAAGGGAGACGTATTCGCGTGAATACGCCTCCACTTATCCACGTCAGCGGGCCGGTCTGGTCAGCGCATAGTGGCCGATAGGCGGGGCCCACAGGCAGGGGTCGTCGTCGTCTTCGTCTTACCCGCGCTCGCCCGTGGTCCAGAGGAAGGGGTGCGACGCCGGCGGTCGTCCCGGCGCCACCGGCCACCGTTTGAGGCGCCCAGACCACCACTGGTGTCGGGGAGGAGTGTCGCATCCATCCTGGCCCAACACGGACGCCGAGGAGGGCTAGGGTGACGGCAATGATGGAGGAGAGAGGCTCGGCGGCGGCGGTTGATCTAGGGGCGGTGGCCACAACAGCTATGGAGAGAAATTGAGGGAAGGGGAGGGTGCGCCGGAGTCTGGATGAGCTTCTAGAGGCGACAGAAAGGAGGGGGAAGGCTCGGCTGGAGTGAATTTAGGAGGGTGACTGCGGCGGCCATGGTGTCAAGAGAGCTCCTGGAGCTAGAATGGAGAGGTTGGGCGGGGTCCTGGGAGTGAGGTGGAGCTGGTGGAGAGGTCAAACGACCTCGGGGTCGCTTATATAGCCGAGGGGAGGAGGGGTCGAGCTGGCACGTGCGCGGCTACATGTCCGCGCTCCGGCGACGGGCACGCGTGACCAAGGGTCACGGGGAGGGGTAGCAAGGCGACGAGGGAGGACGCGGACGAGAGACAAAGGTCACGGAGACGAGGCGGAGCTCAGGGACAAGGGGAGGAAGAAGACACGGAGGTGGAAGACGATGCGGTCATGGGCGCGCTCTGTTTCTTGACGGGGACGGCTCGCCGGGGAAGCAAACGGAGGGGGCAAGCGGTCCAGAGGGAAGAGGACGACGATGCTAAGCTGCATGACACTCCACTACAAGGATTCGGGTCCATTGCAACAAAATCTTTCGTCGCAATACATGCCGATGTGTGGCGATAAGTACCTATTGCCACGAAACAGAATTCGTTGGCAGGCGTTGCGATTGGACACATGGTAATAGGTTATTACTACAAAAAAGCAACTGTGGCAATAAAGTGTGCTATTACAACAGCCGTGTGGGAAGTCGCCACATGTTTTCCCGTGGCAACACTCACCTAATGCCACAATTTGCTTTGTGGAGATAGCTTTAATGCAACATATAACGAATCATGGCGACTGATAGCTCGTGGCGATAGATATTTGTGGCAACAACCTGTGCCAACGACGCTCGTTTCGTGGTGCATACTCTTCCGTGGAAATAGTCAATTGTGGTGTTAAACTATGGCAACAATCCTTGTTTTCATGGCATTAGGCATTTTGCCACAAACCGCTACACTTGTGGCAACAAATATTCTAGTCGTCGTAACAGGAAATTGCAACATACTAGTTTTGGTGGTGATAAATATGTATCACAACGGGTGAAATATTTGTAGCGAGAAACTATTGCGACAATTAAAATTTTCATGGTGCAAACATGTGGAAACCAAAAGTGGGTTGTGGCAATAGCCTATTGCAACGTAAAAAAGAAATACAATCATTCAATTACAATATTCAAAACCATACGTATAATATGTAGATTCATAAAAGTCATAATTCGCATAGCAAATATCTATCAAATGAAACTCAAATGTAATTTAGCCATCCTAATTATGTGCCAAGATTAAATTGTCTGTGATATAGAGTCCAGTTGGGCTAGTTCTTTGGATCCTGCAATCAAGAAATCAACAAAAAAATAGCTCCAGATAATGAGTCCAACATAACATACGTCATACAATTATTCCAGCTCCATTGTTACAAAGAATTATCGCCAAACTAACTGGAGTAATTGTTGGAAATATGCCCTAGAGGCAATAATAAAAGAGTTATTATTATATTTCCTTGTTCATGATAATCGTTTATTATCCATGCTATAATTGTATTGATTGGAAACTTAAATACATGTGTGGATGAATAGACAAACTTTGTGTCCCTAGTAAGCCTCTTCAGGACTAGCTCGTTGATCAAAGATGACCGCGGTTTCCAGGTCATAGACATGAGTTGTCATTTGATAACGGGATCACATCATTAGGAGAATGATGTGATGGACGAGACCCAAACGTTAAACATAGCTTTTGATCGTACCAGTTATCGCTATAGTTTTCTGCATGTCAAGTATAAGTTCCTATGACCATGAGATCATGTAACTCACTGACACCGTAGGAGTGCCTTGTGTGTGCCAAACGTCGCAACGTAACTGGGTGACTATAAAGGTACTCTACAGGTATCTCCGAAGGTGTCTGTTGAGTTGACATGGATCGAGACTGGGATTTGTCACTCCGTGTGACGGAGAGGTATCTCCGGGCCCACTCGGTAATACGTCATCTCAATGAGCTCAAAGTGATTAAGTAGTTAGTCATGGGATTATGTATTACGGAATGAGTAAAGAGACTTGCCGGTAACGAGATTGAACTAGGTATGGAGATACCGACGATCGAATCTCGGGCAAGTAACATACCGACGAGACAAAGGGAACTGTATACGGGATTGCCTGAATCCTTGACATCGTGGTTCATCCGATGAGATCATCGAGGAACGTGTGGGAACCAATATGGGTATCCAGATCCCGCTATTGGTTATTGACCTGGGAGTGTCTCGGTCATGTCTGCATAGTTTCCGAACCCGCAGGGTCTACACACTTAAGGTTCGGTGACGCTAGGGTTGTTAGTGAGAACAGTGTATGGTAACCGAAGGTTGTTCGGAGTCCCGGATGAGATCCCGGACGTGACGAGGGTCTCCGGAATGGTCCGGGGACGAAGATTGATATATAGGATGAGAGTGATCGGAGTCCGGAAGTGTTCCGGGAAGCATCGGGGAGTCGTCGGATGACCGAAAGGGGTTTCGGGGGGTCCCGGTAATTGTTATGGGCCCTATGGGCCACAAGTGGGAGACGCAACAGCCCTCATGGGGCTGTGCGCCCCCCCTTGGGCCCTCTCCACCTGCGCATGGGGGGGTGGCCCCCCCTAGGGCAGCCGCACCCTTTGGAGTGGGGGCAAGGCACTTGGGGGGGGGAACCCTAGCCCCTGGGCCGCCGCCCCCTCCCATCTCCCCTTGGCCGCCGCCCCTAGGGGTAAACCCTAGGGCGCCCCCTCCCCTCTCTCCCCCCTATATAAAGAGAGGCAGGGGGAGGGCAGCCACACACGTTCGTGCCTCGGCGCTGCCCTCCCTCCACCATAGAGATCTTCGTCTATTCCGCAGTGCTCGGCGAAGCCCTGCTGGAATTCCTCCACCACCATCTCCACCACGCCGTCATGCTGCTGGTTTCTCCATCAACCTCTCCTTCCCCCTTGCTGGATCAAGAAGGAGGAGACGTCCCCGAGCTGCACGTGTGAAGAACGCGGAGGCACCGTCCGTTCGGTGCTAGGATCTTCGGCGATCTGAATCGCGGCGAGTACGACTCCATCAACCGCGTTCTTGAACGCTTCCGCTTAGCGATCTACAAGGGTATGTGGATCCAACTCTCCCCTCGTAGATGCATCTCCTAGATTGATCTTGGTAAGCGTAGGAAAATTTTTTGTTTCCCATGCAACGTTCCCCAACAGTGGCATCATGAGCTAGGTTCTTGCGTAGATGCTTTCACGAGTAGAACACAAAGTGGTTTTGTGGGCGTTGATGTTTAGATTGCTTCCTTCCTTGGTCTTTCTTGATTCAGCGGTATTATGGGATGAAGCGGCCCGGACCAACTTTACATGTCCACGTACATGAGACCGGTTCCATCGACAGACATGCGACTTTTGTTGCATAAGATGGCTGGCGGGTGTCTGTCTCTCCTATCTTAGTTGAACCGGAATAGACAAAGACGGTCCTTGTAGAAGGTTAAATAGCAACTTAAATATCACCGTTGTGGCTTTGCGTAGGTAAGAAGCGTTCTTGCTAGATACCCATAGCAGCCACGTAAAACATGCAACAACAAATTAGAGGACGTCTAACTTGTTTTTGCAGGGTATGTATGTGATATGATATGGCCAATGACATGATGAGATATATTTGATGTATGAGATGATCATGTTGTAATAGTTAATATCGACTTGCATGTCGGTGTATACGGCAACCGGCAGGAGCCATAGGGTTGTCTTTAATTTTTGTATGACCTGCGTGTCAATCATTAAGCGCTATGTAATGCTTTACTTTATCGCTAAACGGTAGCAATAGTAGTAAGAGCATGGTGGGCGCGCGACAACCCCGATGGCGACACGATGATGGAGATCATGATGATGGAGATCATGGTGTTACGCCGGTGACGATGGAGATCATGATGGTGCTTTGGAGATGGAGATCAAAAGCACGAGTTGATGGCCATATCATGTCACTTATGATTTGCATGTGATGTTAATCCTTTTATGCATCTTATTTTGCTTAGGACGACGGTAGCATTATAAGATGATCCCTCACTAAAATTTCAAGATAAAATTGTGTTCCCCCCGAGTGTGCGCCGTTGCGAAGGTTCGTCGTTTCGAAGCACCACGTGATGATCGGGTGTGATAGACTCTACGTTCGCATACAACGGGTGCAAGCCAGTTTTGCACATGCAGAACACTCGGGTTAGACTTGACGAGCCTAGCATGTACAGACATGGCCTCGGAACACGGAAGACCGAAAGGTCGAGCATGAGTCATATAGTAGATATGATCAACATGAAGATGTTCACCATTGACACCACCTCATCTCACGTGATGATCGGACTTGGGTTGGTGGATTTGGATCATGCCACGCTCAAATGACCAGAGGGATGTCAATTTGAGTGGGAGTTATAAGTAATTTGATTAGTTAAAAACTCACTTATCATGAACAATAGTCTAAGATGTCTTTGCAAATCTTTTGTTGTAGATGGCTCGCGCAGTAGCTCCCCTGAATTTTAATGCGTTCCTAGAGAAAACTAAGCTGAAAGATGATGGGAGCAACTTTGTGGACTGGCTCCGCAATCTGAGGATCATCCTCACAGTTGCCCAAAAGGTTTATGTCCTAAGTGCACCGCTAGGTGAACCCCCCGCTCCGGCCTCTGTGGACGTTATGAACGCCTGGCAGACGCGTTCGGATGACTACTCAGTAGTGCAGTGTGCCATGTTGTATAGCTTGGAAGGAGGACTTCAAAGGCGTTTTGAACGTCATGGAGCATATGAGATGTTCCAGGAGTTGAAGTTCATCTTTGAAAAGAATGCCAAGATCGAGAGGTATGAGACCACCGATAAATTCTTTGCTTGCAAGATGGAGGAGAATTCGTCTGTCAGTGAGCACTTGCTGAAGATGTCTGGGTACTATACCCGCATAGCTGATCTGGGACTTGTGTTCCCGGAGGAGGCTATCATTGACAGAATTCTCCAGTCACTCCCACCTAGCTACAAGAGCTTCGTGCAGCAGTATAACATGCAAGGGATGAACAAGTCCATCGCCGAGCTGTTTTCAATGCTGAAAGTTGCTGAGGCAGACATCCAGAAGGAGTATCAAGTGTTGATGGTCAATAAAACTACCAGTTTCAAGAAAAATGGCAAGGGCAAGAAGGGTAACTCTAAGAAGGGTGGCAAGGCAGTTGCTCATCCAGTGAAGAAACCCAAGGCTGGGCCCAAGCCAGAGACTGAGTGTTTCTATTGCAAGGGGAACGGCCACTGGAAGCGGAACTGCCCCAAGTATCTGGCAGACAAGAAGGGGGCCAACAACAACAACAAGCAAGGTATATGTGATATACATGTTATTGATGTGTACCTTACCAACTCTCGTTGTAGTGCCTGGGTATTTGATACCGGTTCGGTTGCTCACATTTGCAACTCTAAACAGGAACTACGGAATAAACGGAGGCTGGCGAAGGACGAAGTGACGATGCGCGTGGGGAATGGTTCCAAGGTTGATGTGATCGCCGTCGGCACGCTCGCTCTTCGATTACCATCGGGATTAGTTATGAACCTGAATAATTGTTATTTAGTGCCTGCGTTGAGCATGAACATTATATCTGGATCATGTTTAATGCGAGACGGTTACTCATTTAAATCAGAGAATAAAGGTTGTTCTATTTATATGGGTAATATCTTTTATGGTCATGCACCCGAAGTAGGGGGTTTATTCTTATTGAATCTCGATAGTGATGATACACATGTTCATAACATTGATGCCAAAAGATGTAGAGTTGATAACAATAGTACCACTTTCTTGTGGCACTGCCGTCTGGGTCATATCGGCGTGAAACGCATGAGGAAGCTCCATGCTGATGGACTTTTGGAGTCTCTTGATTTTGAATCACTTGACACATGCGAGCCGTGCCTCATGGGCAAGATGACTAAGACCCCGTTTTCAGGAACAATGGAACGGGCAAGTGACTTATTGGAAATCATACATACTGATGTGTGTGGCCCGATGAGTGTCACGGCGCGTGGTGGATATCGTTATTTTCTCACCTTCACTGACGACTTAAGTAGATATGGGTATATTTACTTGATGAAGCATAAGTCTGAAACGTTTGAAAAGTTCAAGCAATTTCAGAGTGAAGTTGAGAATCATCGTAACAAGAAGATCAAGTTCCTACGATCTGATCGAGGGGGAGAGTATCTGAGTTATGAGTTTGGCAATCACTTAAGACAATGTGGAATTGTTCACAGTTGACGCCACCTGGAACACCACAGCGTAATGGTGTGTCCGAACGTCGTAATCGAACCCTATTAGATATGGTACGTTCTATGATGTCTCTTGCCGATTTGCCACTATCGTTTTGGGGATATGCGTTAGAGACAGCTGCATTCACTTTAAATAGGGCTCCATCTAAGTCCGTTGAGACAACACCGTATTAACTATGGTTTGGTAAGAAACCTAAGTTGTCTTTTCTCAAAGTTTGGGGTTGCGATGCTTATGTCAAAAGGCTTCAGCCAGAAAAGCTCGAACCCAAAGCGGACAAATGTGTCTTCATAGGATACCCAAAAGAGACGGTTGGGTACACCTTCTATCTCAGATCCGAGGGCAAAGTGTTTGTCGCTAAGAACGGGTCCTTTCTCGAGAAAGAGTTTCTCTCGAAAGAATTGAGTGGGAGGAAGGTAGAACTTGATGAGGTTATTGAACCTCTACTTCAACCAGAGAGTAGCGCAGCACAGAAAGATGTTTTTGTGGAGCCTGCAACGGTTGAATAGGAAGCCAATGATGATGATCAAGAAGCTTCTGATCAAGTTACTACCGAACCTCGTAGGTCGACAAGGGTACGCACTGCACCTGAGTGGTATGGTAACCCTGTCTTGGAGGTCATGTTGTTGGACAACAGTGAACCTACGAGCTATGGAGAAGCGATGGTGGGCCCGGATTCCGACAAATGGTTAGAGGCCATGAAATCCGAGATGGGATCCATGTATGAAAACAAAGTATGGACTTTGGAAGTATTACCTGAAGGGCGGAAGGCCATTCAGAATAAATGGATTTTTAAGAGGAAGACGGACGCTGACGGTAATGTCACCGTGTATAAAGCTCGACTTGTGGCAAAGGGTTTTTCACAAGTTCAAGGAGTTGACTACGATGAGACTTTCTCACCCGTAACGATGCTTAAATCCGTCCGAATCATGTTAGCAATAGCTGCATATTTCGATTATGAAATTTGGCAGATGGATGTCAAAACAGTGTTCCTTAACGGTTTTCTTAAGGAAGAGTTGTATATGATACAACCGGAAGGTTTTGTCGATCCAGAGAATGCTGACAAAGTTTGCAAACTCCAGCGTTCCATTTATGGGCTGGTGCAAGCATCTCGGAGTTGGAATCTTCGCTTTGATGAGGTGATCAAAGCGTTTGGGTTTGTACAAGTTTACGGAGAAGCTTGTATTTACAAGAAAGTGAGTGGGAGCTCTATAGCGTTTCTAATATTATATGTGGATGACATATTGCTAATTGGAAACAATATAGAATTTTTGGATAGCGTGAAGGGGTATTTGAACAAGAGTTTTCCGATGAAGGACCTCGGTGAAGCTGCTTTCATATTGGGCATCAAGATCTATAGAGATAGATCGAGACGCTTGATAGGACTTTCACAAAGTACATACCTTGATAAAGTTTTGAAGAAGTTCAAAATGGATCAATCCAAGAAGGGGTTCTTGCCGGTATTGCAAGGTACAAAGTTGAGTAAGACTCAATGCCCAGTGACTGCGGAAGATAGAGAAAAGATGAGTGTCGTCCCCTATGCTTCAGCCATAGGCTCTATCATGTATGCAATGCTGTGCACAAGACCAGATGTCAGCCTTGCCATAAGTATGGCCGGAAGGTTTCAAAGTAATCCTGGTATGGATCACTGGACAGCGGTCAAGAATATCCTAAAGTACCTGAAAAGGACTAAGGAGATGTTTCTCGTTTATGGAGGTGATCAAGAGCTCGTCGTAAAGGGTTACGTCGATGCAAGCTTTGACACTGATCCGGATGACTCTAAGTCTCAAACCGGATACGTCTATATTCTCAACGGGGGAGCGGTAAGCTGGTGCAGTTCCAAGCAAAGCGTGGTAGCCGATTCTACATGCGAAGCGGAGTACATAGCTGCCTCGGAGGCGGCAAAGGAAGGTGTCTGGATGAAGGAGTTCATGACAGATCTTGGAGTTGTGCCTAGTGCATTGAACCCAATGACTCTGTTTTGTGACAACACTGGTGCCATTGCTCTAGCCAAGGAACCAAGGTTTCACAAGAGGACCAGGCACATAAAGCGACGCTTCAATTCCATCCGCGATTCAGTCAAGGAGGAGGACATAAGCATTTGCAAAGTACACACGGATTTGAATGTTGCAGATCCGTTGACTAAGCCTCTTCCACGGGCTAAGCATGATCAACACTAAGACTCTATGGGTGTTAGATTCATTACCTTGTAATGCTAGATTATTGACTCTAGTGCAAGTGGGAGACTGTTGGAAATATGCCCTAGAGGCAATAATAAAAGAGTTATTATTATATTTCCTTGTTCATGATAATCGTTTATTATCCATGCTATAATTGTATTGATTGGAAACTTAAATACATGTGTGGATGAATAGACAAACTTTGTGTCCCTAGTAAGCCTCTTCAGGACTAGCTCGTTGATCAAAGATGACCGCGGTTTCCAGGTCATAGACATGAGTTGTCATTTGATAACGGGATCACATCATTAGGAGAATGATGTGATGGACGAGACCCAAACGTTAAACATAGCTTTTGATCGTACCAGTTATCGCTATAGTTTTCTGCATGTCAAGTATAAGTTCCTATGACCATGAGATCATGTAACTCACTGACACCGTAGGAGTGCCTTGTGTGTGCCAAACGTCGCAACGTAACTGGGTGACTATAAAGGTACTCTACAGGTATCTCCGAAGGTGTCTGTTGAGTTGACATGGATCGAGACTGGGATTTGTCACTCCGTGTGACGGAGAGGTATCTCCGGGCCCACTCGGTAATACGTCATCTCAATGAGCTCAAAGTGACTAAGTAGTTAGTCACGGGATTATGTATTACGGAACGAGTAAAGAGACTTGCCGGTAACGAGATTGAACTAGGTATGGAGATACCGACGATCGAATCTCGGGCAAGTAACATACCGACGAGACAAAGGGAACTGTATACGGGATTGCCTGAATCCTTGACATCGTGGTTCATCCAATGAGATCATCGAGGAACGTGTGGGAACCAATATGGGTATCCAGATCCCGCTATTGGTTATTGACCTGGGAGTGTCTCGGTCATGTCTGCATAGTTTCCGAACCCGCAGGGTCTACACACTTAAGGTTCGGTGACGCTAGCGTTGTTAGTGAGAACAGTGTATGGTAACCGAAGGTTGTTCGGAGTCCCGGATGAGATCCCGGACGTGACGAGGGTCTCCGGAATGGTCCGGGGACGAAGATTGATATATAGGATGAGAGTGATCGGAGTCCGGAAGTGTTCCGGGAAGCATCGGGGAGTCGTCGGATGACCGAAAGGGGTTTCGGGGGGTCCCGGTAATTGTTATGGGCCCTATGGGCCACAAGTGGGAGACGCAACAGCCCTCATGGGGCTGTGCGCCCCCCCTTGGGCCCTCTCCACCTGCGCATGGGGGGGTGGCCCCCCCTAGGGCAGCCGCACCCTTTCGAGTGGGGGGCAAGGCACTTGGGGGGGGAAACCCTAGCCCCTGGGCCGCCGCCCCCTCCCATCTCCCCTTGGCCGCCGCCCCTAGGGGTAAACCCTAGGGCGCCCCCTCCCCTCTCTCCCCCCTATATAAAGAGAGGCAGGGGGAGGGCAGCCACACACGTTCGTGCCTCGGCGCTGCCCTCCCTCCACCGTAGAGATCTTCGTCTATTCCGCAGTGCTCGGCGAAGCCCTGCTGGAATTCCTCCACCACCATCTCCACCACGCCGTCGTGCTGCTGGTTTCTCCATCAACCTCTCCTTCCCCCTTGCTGGATCAAGAAGGAGGAGAAGTCCCCGAGCTGCACGTGTGAAGAACGCGGAGGCACCGTCCGTTTGGTGCTAGGATCTTCGGCGATCTGAATCGCGGCGAGTACGACTCCATCAACCGCGTTCTTGAACGCTTCCGCTTAGCGATCTACAAGGGTATGTGGATCCAACTCTCCCCTCGTAGATGCATCTCCTAGATTGATCTTGGTGAGCGTAGGAAAATTTTTTGTTTCCCATGCAATGTTCCCCAACAGTAATACTTTGTCAGCAAGCATGAAACTGAGGGATCAGAACAGTTTTACAAGTGTAGATGTCTAAAGCATATGCACAAGTACATGCACTAAAAGCTTCCGCTATTGATAAAAGTTGTGACTCGATATATAGTTTCAGATAAGTTCAAGTCCCTAGCTAGCAAATATAGTTTTAGTTAAGCATATGCACAAATATTTATTAAGGTTTGACTCGATGCAGCGACAACGCATAGTGAAAGAGAAGAAGCAGCTAGCTAATTATGAAGGCCAATGACATACTCACTTGAAAGTGGACCATGAATTTCAGCTTCTTTATTTTCAACCTCTTGACGTGCTTTCTCCTAAAAACGAAAAGAACAATTATAGGTGCGGCATCAATATTGACACAATAAAAGATGAAAAAAGAATAGCACGGTCCTACGCATGAATAATCCCAGCTGATGTAGAAGCATGCCGAATGAACATCATTGAATAACTATAGAATAACCAAAAGTTAGTGTACTCACGTAAACATCTTGGGACTCTGTGTTAGACCATGTTCCATTCTTCGTGTGGGTGAGTTCCCAGAGAAATACAATCTGGCTCTTCTCCAGTTTCCAAGTTTCTCTGCAAGTAATATAGCAATGAGATGCTTAAAACATGAAACCATAGTTAGAAGTGAGGCTTAAATATTTAGTTAGACGCATACATTTTCAAAACTTAGTTGCGAGTAAGATTTTGATCCAATTCGGTGTTTTGTCTTCTATTTCTTACGATTATGGGTGTTCTTTCTACTTCATTCCTATCAACTCATCGAAACCAAATATAACCATTCAGAAAAGCAATTTCATCTTAACACATAGTAGCAAAGAGTGATCTTAGAGATAACCTGAAATTTTGAGAATCATATCCGAGAATCATGGAATCATGGAGAATCATATGCGATTATCGGTGTTATTTCTTGGTGAAAAACCACCATATCCGAGAGTCATGGAGAGGCGATCCGGCGCCCTCCTCTCTAACATTCTCGTCGTCGATATTTGTATATTTCTTGGTCATATATGTTATAAGTGAATTGTGCACAGTGGGTTAACTGAAGAGCTAAATTGAAAGCGAAAGAAGGGAAGCTATACTTGGAAGTAAGGAGATGAATTTTGAGATCTGAAACAGTCCCATGTCCACTGTAAATCCCATGTAAATTCTGAAACAACGAGATAACAAGTTGGAGTATCAAATATTTGGCCCTAAAAAACAATAATACCCTTTGGATAGATAATTAGAAAACAAAGAGAGACCTGGTTATAATTCTATAAGCAGTGCTAATCTTTTACCTTGTGTTTCCTATAGAATCTTAACCATAAGCAGGAAGTGATCACTTTGTCGTCCCAAGTTCCATCTACTCCAGATTATTCCGGATAGCAGTTACAGGCAACCAGGAAAGGCGGGAGGATGCATATGACATGGATAGATCAGCACAAGATGGAGGTTCAAATAAAGATGGGGACCTGCAGAGGGATAGATGATGAAATTCCTTGCACCAAGAAAGAATCATTATGCTCAATTGCAAACTAATTACCAAGATCATGTCTAGAAATTAACAGATCTCAACGACTCAACCACATTACAAAGAGAGGATTTTAATTTATGATAAATTTTCTGAATATTACAATACTCACTAATATGAACCTCTCAACATGCATTTAGGCAGCTCCTCCAGCTCGCACCGGATACGAAGGCTCCTGGCATTGCTTTTCCCCATGCTTCAGAGTTGTCGTTCCCTGTAACATTAACAAAACCAAATTTCTGGTTAACTAGGGTCGAACCGCAACAGTGAACATTCTACAATTTTAAAATTCTGTAATATTGGGGTAGCCTAAAATCCGTAGTGTTTGAATTCTACAAATTTAGGATACTAAGAATACAAGTAACGTACCTGCAAAGCAGGAGGCCGGCTCACCTCTTCAGTGAGCAAAGAACATCGATGATTCTGTAGCACTAACTGAAACACCTGTCGTCCTGCTCCTGTCCGCCTCCCTCTGCACGAATCTCATGGCGGCCTCCACCAGCTAGGATTCTGCCAGTCCTGCATTACCTGGTCACCCCAACATGTCTTGGGTTCCTCTTGCTTTTGCTCACTTCTTCGTGCCCACCTGAGACAGTACGGATCAAGCATGTCCTCAATGAAGCATGAGAGAGAGGGGGGATATGCGACTGTTCGGCCACGGCACATCGCCGCCATACTTTCTCTTCAGCCCTTTCCCACATGACGTTGAGCAGCTGAGGAGAAGGGATTGGTACAGCCCGTTGGCCGGGTGACGGACCCGCGATGGCCGAGCCACACCTAGGTTTCACTAGATTGTTCATCTTCTTTATGTTGGGAAGGGAGCGAATCATACTGGATAACCTCTGTATCAACAAACTCCAAGAAAAATCTGACAGAAATTGAGGTAGTAACATACCCATACCGTCAAGAGATCGAGAGCTGCATCGGCACATCGCCATGCCTCGGCCACCCGCATGCGAGATCGAAGAACGGATCCACTGTTCGGGCTCCGGCATGACGTTGGGAGACTCCACGTGGCATGCCACGTGAGGATCGGGCACCCGCATCCCATGGCTCCGCTGGATTCCTCGCGTTGGATCCCCTCGCAGAAGACAGGAAGACCGAATAGGAATCACCAGAGTAGAGGGGATGGAGGCGGCGCCATGAGGGCCTGCGATCCACAAGGAAGGAACGTGAAGATGACGGCACACGGCAGCGGCGCGGAACACCGAGGGCTCGTGAGAAGATCCCACCACGCGTAGAGGCATGGGATTGAACGACGGGGCTGATTGCGGCATAGGAGGCGGCGGCTACGGTGGCGATGGGGGCGGCGTGACCAGGGTTGCCGCCCGAGAGAGAGAGGAAAGAGGTCATGTTGATTGTTGGGTCGTGGATGGTCTGTACCCGGGCTTGCATAGCAGCCCGGTAGAAGCCTAGTTAACCATAGGCCTTCATAAAAGTTTCCAGAATAGCGGTGCCCAGCCTAGTTCGCTCTAAATTACTGTATCATTTAGAGGAAGATCCGACGGCCAAAAATTAATCAAATGTGAAATCCGACGACCGAAAACGCTGAGGACGTAAGAGAGCTTGCTTCAGGCTCGATTTTACTGTCCTAAATAAATAAATAAAAATGTATGATACGTATAAGAAGTTCAACATGATCAATCCATGGCATCATATGTTTAGAGGATACCATATTTTGCATTCTTGTTGTCGTTGAGTGTTTTCAAGTCTCGACAAATTGTCTCATGACTGGCATCTTCCCTCCAAACTAGATCGGGAGATTCTCTTCGAAATCGTCTCACGTCCGTCATCTTCCCTAAGTCCGGCGGTAGACGGCGTGTGGGAAGCTCGCATCCATGGCCGGTGGAGAGCCTCGAGCTCGCGAGCGAAGGTTGGGAAGAGGGACGGCAGAACTGCTTGGTCAGCACCGAGGATGGAAGAAGAAGGCGACGGGAGACATGGCCGACCAGGAGGGGCGTCCAAGGTCAGAGGGGCGGCTCATCGGCCGGGGCTTGCCGCCCGGGTCAGGACGACGCAAGCTGAAGCCTGGTAGGGGTGGCCATCGCGCGGAAGTAGGGGTTACGCCCAGTGCTAGCGCGTTGTCGCCGGACGACACAGTTGCAGGTACAACCAGGTTTGCACTGCAATTTCGAAAATCATTTCAGAAAGCAGCAAAAACTTGCCCAGTTTTGAACTACAACTCATAGAAACCTCATGTGACCCTCACTTTAAAACTACTAGGTTATACTCTTGCCTTGAAACACAAGTACAAATCGGACGGGTTGATGAGACGGTCGATCTATGTCAGTCTCGATGCCACATTTTGATCTTGAGATGGGGTGATCTCAACATCTTTCATCTTACCGAATAGTCCCTGGAGGGTTCTTCTGCGGTAGAGTAGGTCCAACATAATCATGTCATTTTTGTTTCAACGAAAACCATAAAACCCTGCCGTTGGCCAGGCTTCACCCGATCATGCCCTCTGGCAACGACATGGGAGGGGACGAGCGGGCTGCAGGGCACTGGGAGGCGTCTAGGTATCCCTCCCGTCGTCGTCCGCAGATCACGCCACCGAGTGCTCGGGACCATGGATTTGGCAAGATCGCCGCCGCCACCAAAACCCAACACACCCCACAAGCGCAGAACACATCCGCATCACCCTCCTCCCAATGTAGCTACTAGGAAGCCGGATCGCGCTGTCGCGACCCTCCGCATCGCGCTGTCGCGACCCTCCGCATCGCGACGTCCTTGCCCATCAAATCCGTCCCACATCGGATCCACGCGCGAGGAGGCGAAGGAGCCCTGCCGCCGCCGTCCTTGTTGGAATATCACGGTTTAGTTGCTATATCCAGTTCTACTGGTATACTGTTGTAGTTTAATTTTTTTAAAAAAATCATCATTTGAAAACAATTCTTCAAATTTGAAAAAAAAAATCAATTTGAAAAAAATCATTCGATTTAAAAAAAGTTCATCGAATTTGGAAAAAGTCCATAGATTTTTTTAAAAGTTCACAAATTAGAAAAAAATCAGCAATTTCGAAAAAAGGTTCATGAATTTGAGTAAAATTTCATGGATTTAAAAAAAGGTTCATCGGTTAAAAAAATGAACTTGAAAGGAATCCGTGCATTTAGGAAAATAAAAACGTCAGGAGAAAAAATCACGAAATGGCAGAAGAAATAAAAGAAGTAAAAAAGCATTTACGTCACCACCAATGGGATAGCCTAGTGGTTTGTGTGCTTTCCTTTCGCATGCAGAGATCATAGGATTGATCGTGTCAGTTGCACCTTTTTTGAATGACGAAAAGAATTACAAAAGTATATAGGCAGGCTTGGTAAGAGCGCCTTCGGCGCGAGTTAACAGAATGCACGTTAACGCGACACCGAATAGGAAATGCCATTGCCTGCTGCTTCACGAACAGAGCCAGCGCACGCCCCAACGATCACAGACGAACATGCCGCCCCTTTTCTCAAGTTGGACAAACCCTAGGCGGCCACCCCCGTTGCCCGGTGTCCGACGAGGTGGGCCTCCATCCTCAGAACTTCGAAGCCATCTGAGCCGCAGCAGAGGCAGAGAGCAAGGCAAAGGTATTGCTTGATGTTCATGCCACGGTGGAGCGAACTATCTAGTTTACTGAACTTTAAATTTGAATTATGTTTATACCGGATCTGTTCTGCGCCAGCTTGCGCGTTCCCGCAAATTGATTTTACAGGATCCCGCAAATAAAAATTAGGGGACGAAGAGATACGGTATCTGCTAGAGATGCTCTTATAGCCTCAAAAACGTTGCAACGATCGACAATGCTCAAAATAAGAAAAGGTTCATTTTAAATCCTGAACTCGTAGTGGTTCGGCGAATCAAACTCTCAAATCCAAATCCCTATCATTTGTGTCCTAAACTATGCAATTCCGGTCTAAATTGAACCCTCGGGTGTCATTTGCCAAACAGGGATTCCAAAGGATGGTTGGGATTTTTTTTATTTTTTGAGACAATGGGCCGGGATTGATTGACCGAGAGCTCCTGCTCTACGGTCCTTACTGTGAAAACGAGCAGCCTAAAGGTGGCGCGCAAATGGGCAGGCCCAATTCGCAGGTGGTTAGCCAATAAAAAAAAAAGCGCAAGCTATTGGTATCGAACTACAGACGAGAGACAACACAATGTTTGCCAGCTTTGCTAGCCAGCTGAGCTATGAACTGAGTACATTTATATGCAGCACTACTCCTAAAAGTACCAACAAAAGAAGCGCTAGATCTTGGGTTTTCATCTTTTCTTGGGAAATATGTTAATAAAATTTCTTAAAAATGCGACCAAAGTTTGGAAATCGTAAAAAGAAATTTGAATATTCATTTTTAAAGGGCAAACATTTTCTAAAGGGCAAAGTTTGGAAATCGTAAAATGCAACCAAAGTTTGGAAATCGTAAAAAGAAAAACAGAGCAAAATTTATTAATTTGCGAGTAGCTGTGAACAAATTTCAAAAACCTGAACAAGTTTTTGAACTGTGAACAATTTTTTAAAAAGTGAATTTAGATGTGTACTTCGATGGCCTAGCAAACGCAAAAGAAAAATGGGGTGAATTTATTAATTTCTCATAAATTTGCAGCAAGCGAGATTCGAATTCCAGACATGTACTTTGATGGCTGTTGGCATAAATTTGCAACAAGCGAGATTCGAATTCCAGACATGTACTTTTCATTTTTCAGACAAATCAAATAATTTTTTTATTTCAAATAATTTTAAACTACATAATCTAGATAAAAGAAAATATAGTGTAGAATGAATGTACGTAATTTTCTTTCGGGTAAATCAGTGGAAATTTTGTTTGAATAGAAATAATTTTAAATATTAAAATCTAGAGAAAAGAAAATATAGTTCAGAATATGTACTTTTATTCGAAAGAATATATATGTTAGTAGTTTGTATTTAATACTAGGCAGATTAGGTGGATTGATTAGGAGTCGTGCACTAATGTGACATGGCGCCGGTTCGATCCAACATAGACCCATTTTTTGCACCCAATTTGTTTAAACCATACACTGACTTGTATGAACTTAAAAACAACTGAGGGTGTTTCTGCAAAAAAAATAGTACGTACAATTGGTCCTGTACACGCTGACGTACCACACAGGTAGCGAATAGACCCGCGTACAGAAAATGTGACTGTATTTACACATCCGTGCAAGTTTGATCATCAGATATACGTATTTTGCAAATTATGCAGCAATCTGACCGCCACACGCAAGTTCTAAGATTCCCGATGTATTTACCTCTTCTGTAAAAAGGTTCACGCACTTTTTCTGCAGTGTAACAGAAAAAAATTAAAATGGGCTGGCCCAGCGCGGAGGATGGGTACGCCGTGGTTAACAAATTGCCCGGCCCACCAACGAATCCTGGTTGACATTTGCCACGTCAGCATTTTTATGCTTCAAATGATGCCAGGGTTTGATATAGACCGGGATTGCATAGTTCAGGGTGCAAACGACAAAGATTTAGACTTGAGGGTTTGATTTGCCGAACTCTCTACAAGTTCAGGGTTTAAAATGGATTTTGTTTCCCTCAAGATATAAACCGACTTCCTACGGCTTATACATTTGCGGTATAACTCAGATATCTATTGAGCCTTCCCAAGTTGCAATCAAGTGAATAACCAAATAAGTATACCATGCTCACGGAATTTATTCAAAGTTTAGCGAACCATGATTCAACCATTTTAAATCAACTTAATAACACGAACCACTAAATGGACAAGAGACACTAGTCATCGGTGGCTGAATTCTAGATCGGGATGGAACTCTGAAGTTTTGGTTCGGGTGCAGTTAACCTCGCGGGAACCAGATATTTATAATGAGACCCCTTTACTTTCACCAACATTTGCACAACCCATTGGTTTGAAATATAATCCCCAACACTGACGACGAGCGTTCGAATCCCTGCCCATGCGAAAGCCTCCACATTTTTTTGGGATACTGCGCGACAGTCTGCCCCACTTGTCATCGCCCCTCGAGGTCACCGTAGATGCCACCCGTGCCGGTCAATGCCAGCCAAGCCCTGGGCCCGTAGGACAGCGGCTACGGCTATAGAAGTCCTCACTCAGATTCAGCTATAGATCTAGATCTGGCAATTTTCATACTAGGGCCCCTCCATTTTCGATTTCCATCTGACAAGTCCCTGTTTTGGCAGAAAACACCCTAGTTTTAAAATGGTAACAACTTGGCCATTTCAAATCCAAATTTAACAAATTAAATATGTATACATATCAAGAAAGTGTGTTCTATCCATTTATAAACCTTTTCATTTGTTTTGGTTAATTGAAATTGGTGCAATTAAAATATATTTTAACTACTCCTTAAAGCTTGCAAAAAACATAACTTAATATCTATATATTTGAATAATATCCTTTTCCATTGTTTTACTTGTAACTAATGCAATGTCACACCAATGTTGCAATATCTTTCCGAATATTACCACAAATAGTTATTCTGTTGAAATACCTAGTCTCTGTTACAACAAAAGGCCTGCCTCGTGCAATGGAATTTGTTTGTGGTAATACCGCTACCATATTGCAACGCCGATGTAGTTTGTTGCAATAGTTAGCCACTTTCTTGCAACAATATTTGTAACTAATGCAACGTCATGCTGAT
Organism: Secale cereale; assembly: GCA_902687465.1. Classification (NCBI taxonomy): domain Eukaryota; kingdom Viridiplantae; phylum Streptophyta; class Magnoliopsida; order Poales; family Poaceae; genus Secale; species Secale cereale. The sequence continues at coordinate 322,253,214 of LR738713.1, forward strand.
TTTGCAATATCTTTCTAAATATTGCCACAAATAGTTATTTTGTTGAAATACCTAGCCTCTATTACAACGAAATGTCTGCCCTCGTGCAACGGAATTTGTTTGTCGCAATACCCTACCATATTGCAACGCCGATACAATTTGTTGCAATATAAGGCCTCTATTGCAACAAAGTTAGTATTTATTGTGACCAAACTAAGTTATGGCAATATGTGCAGCCTATTACCACAACTGGAGAATTTGTGGTAATATTGTGTTTTATTGCAACAAAACATAGTTGTAGCAATAAATTTTGTTGCAATAGACCAGAATCCTTGTAGTGCTCGGGGACAAGCTAGAACCGGTTGAAGCGGCGATGCTGTTGCCAACAACGGCGAG
>LR738713.1:322258584-322296694 GCA_902687465.1 Secale cereale
CAAACTGGCATGACACGCCAGGTCAGTAAATTGAATGTACTTGCAAGCTCACAGTAACCAAAGCAATCAAGACAAACAATAGCATGGCAATTACAGGTTAACAAGGATTAACATGATACTATCAGAGCAATCATAGCATGAACAGGATAATACAACTAGAACAATACGAGCATGGCATGAACATATGAACATTATAATACTAGCATGTAACAATGATGAAACTATCATGCACCAACTTACTCTATTCGGGTTACCTCGTAACCATCACATGGATCACATACCATCACGGACATCCCACGATCATCTCAGGATCCAATCAAGCTTGGTATTAACATTACCGTAGTAATCATTTATGACCACAAGGAGCTTGACCTTTACCCTTGACTCTCGCATAACATCCCAAATATCCAACAAGTCGGTACTCACGATATCACAGTGATCCTCTCACGATCACATAAGTATCAACCAACTTCTTCATCATCGAACCAGGGTTGTTATTAAGCACATTATTATTATTACTGTTGACCCACTGTGTGACCGACACGAATTGGGCCCATATCCACGGGTGCGGCTATCGCTAGATTTAATACACACACTCTGCAGAGATAGCACACTTTACCCACACTACGGAACCTCTAGTCTCGCACTCCCATTCGGGTGGACCAAAAGCGTTCCGACAAAACCCTCCCTTTATCATGGCACTCTCCCGGCCACTCCGACCAACTCCCTCTCAGGGCTAGGTCTTGTGTGGCCCCATGCCTACCAAAGGCACCAACGGCCACCGTCATGGCAAGATGCTCCCAAACTGGGATAAATGTACCATAATAACAAAAACGAGCACACAAGGTTATGTCCGCCTACCTGATAAGGGTAGCGCGCGCACGTAACCTTCCCTCGCGGGAGGCATCGGTGCGAGGCATAACAAAGGACCGAGTTAAGACCCTCCCATAGGGTAAGCGTGGCTGCACTGGTCAGTTCGATATGGTGGCACCATGACTCAACCAACAGTTGTTCAAGTTCAATTTAATCCAAATAAACTTGAATGCAATATGCTGAGCCATGATAAAAATAGCATGATGCAACTATAATGCATGAACATGATATCAACATAAGCATGGGGTGCATCACAATCAACGAGCATAACAACAATGTTTAACTACTTATCCAGATGAGCATGGCATACTAACGAGCATGAATATCACAAATAGAACACTACTCATGCATAACATCACCACTAGCATCAACAATAAATAACATGCAAGAACATAACGATAAAGCTACTAGGCAAGTATTTATCCATCTGGATGCAAAAGAGCATGCATAACAACGGTACTCGGAACAGACGATAGTCTTGCACCGAAGACCATCACCAACATGTACTACTACCAAGCATATCATATGAAAGTAATACTAGCAAGTAGAACATAATAACTAGGTGCAAGAAACATAGCATGATGGTAAACACCGATACATAAGCATAACCGAAATAACGACAGCAGCAGTAAAGCAAACAAACAGTTATTAACGATTCAAGTTGAAAACCAATACTTCTGCATGGCTATGATGCAAATGGTGGTTGTGGCTTGCCTGGGGATGAAGAAGGCTCCGGGGAGAAGTGTGGAAAGATCGCGAAAAGGATAGCCGGAAAGGGTACTCTCTCGGAAGGGGCTGATTAGGGCAAGGGCAAAATGATCATTTCCAGTATGTCAAACCATAGTGAAAATGGTACCAAAAGTTCGGGCTCGTCGAGACGAAGAAGTGGGCTTTGGATTCACCTCAATCGGAGTCGCGAGCAAAAAGTTATAGTCGACGAACTTCAGGGACTAATCTGTAAACATAACTCTACAAACAGGCATGTGAGCTGAAAACAAAAAATGTATTCCCAGAAAATACGTCATCAGAGCGGAGATAGCGCATTTTAGGAGCAAGAAGGGCTGAAGTACGCTTTCGGGGAAAGGGAGACGTATTTGCGTGAATACGCCTCCACTTATCCACGTCAGCGGGCCGGCCCGGTCAGCGCATAGAGGCCGACAGGCGGGGCCGAGAGGCAGGGGTCATCGTCATCTTCGTCTTGCCCGCGCTCACCCGTGGTCCAGAGGGACAGGCGCGACATCGGCCACCGTTTGAGGTGCCACCGGCCATCATTTGAGGCGCCACCAGCCACCATTTGAGGCGCTCGGACCACCACTGGAGTCGGGGAGGAGTGCCGCATCCATCCTGGCCGAACACGGACGCCGAGGAGGGCTAAGGTGACGGCGACGATGGAGGACAGAAGCTCGGCGGCGGTGGTTGATCTAGGGGCGGCGGCCACAGCAGCTACGGAGAGAAACCGAGGGAAGGGGAGGGTGCGCCGGAGTCTGGATGAGCTTCTCTAGGAAACAGACAGGAGGGGGAGGGCTCGACTGGACTGAATTTAGGAGGGTGGCCACGGCGGCCATGGTGGCAAGAGAGCTCCTAGAGCTCGAATGGAGAGGTTGGGCGGGGTCCTGGGAGTAAGGTGGAGCTGGTGGAGAGGTCGAACGGCCTCGGCATGGCTTATATAGCCGAGGGCAGGAGGTGTCGAGCTGGCACGAGCGCGGCTACATGTCCGCACTCCGGCGACGGGCACGCGCGGCCAAGGGTCACGTAGAGGGGTAGCAAGGCGACGAGGGAGGACGCGGACGAGACAGAGAGGTCACGGAGACGAGGTAGAGCTCGGGACAAGGAGAGGAAGAAGACACGGAGGTGGAAGACGACGCGGTCACAGGCGCGCTCTGTTTCTCGACTGGGACGGGTCGCCAGGGAAACAAACGGAGGGGGCAAGCGGTCCAGAGGGAAGAGGACGACGATGTTGAGCTACATGACACTAGGGGACAAGCAAGAACTGACCGGAGCGGCGCTGCTGTTTTCAACAGTGGCGAGACCACCGTATTGGTCGGCGTTGCCCGTGGTCACCACCGACAATACGCGCTCTGGCCTTCTACTTAATGCCAAACTATGTCAGCGGTGGAGTCCTTCCAAGGCTCATTAAGGTTGAGGATACGGAACAAGCAGAAGTGTTGTGACTAGAGGGATACAAGCTCGACAAGTTTGCTGTTGCAAACTTGGCCATATCTTGGTGATCAAGCTAGGGGGATTAATGACTAAGCTTGATGTCTGGGAGGTTTAGATTAGGAAGGACTACAGTCCTGTGATGTTTGGAAGGAAATGGACCAAGATTTAATATAGTTCCTTCACAACTGCTTAAATTGGTCCAGAATCAAAATGATGAAGTGGCACTCACTAGGAGTAACCACTTGAGCTAAAATTTGGCAAGGATAGACGATTTGGGCATATGAGAGTGCCATACAAATTTCATGCCATTTGGTTAAGCCAAAATGGTACTTCCTTCATAATGGTCCTCTCTGAACAGGAACTTGAAATAATTCCTGACGGGAAATGGCTAGGTGAAATGAGCCCAAATTTTGTGGAGCTAGTTATATAGATAGGAGAAGGCCTAGGAAAATTTCCAGCCTTAATGTAGCAAGATAAAATATAGGTCCTTCACAAACTAAAAATTTGGACAGAATCAAAGAATTAAAGATGAGCTCACATGGAGACGTTACATGAGCTCAACTTTGGTGGAGGGCTAAGATATGATGATATTGAGGACCATGCAAAATTACAACTCATTTGGAAATGCCTAGCTTGTTCCTCCTTCACAAATTTCTTTCTGGACAGAAACTTTGGAAAATCATTGATAAATAATCACTAGGCAAATGAAGTTGAATTTTGGCATGTGGAAATGATATGGACATGAAAAGATGTCCAAGAAGTTTGAGTGCAATTGGGCAAAGGAAAATAGCACTTGCTTCACAAAGTGCCATTTAGGGCAGAATAGGAAAATTAATATTGGAGGATTATTTTTGAACATGGAAAAGAAAGGTTTTTCCATATTTGGTGAAGATATGACCCAAACAATCTATGAGAATTATTTGGGAATTTTAGGAGTGATGGAAATATAGGTTGCTTCACAACCTAGGGCAGATAGGGTTATTCCTTTAATAGAGAAAGGAATATTCCCAATAAAAGGAATATTGGGATTTGGTCCAAGGTGGAAATGGAAAGGTCTAGGGAATGATTTGGGTATGACAAGCCACTCTCGAAAGAAAGAAGAGGGCATCTTCTTCAGTTTCCAGACCACGAAGCCACGGAAAAAGAAAACTCAAGCAAAAACCTCAGAAAAACAAAAGAAAAAAGAAAGGGCCAAAAATCAGGCCGTGACATTGTTGCTGCCATGTTCAATTTATTTCACTAGTTCTTTGAAACTGTTATCATTAGAAATCTTGCCATGATGTTTTGAGCATGTTCTAGCGGTGTTGGGCAGTAGCTCAGTGATCATGTTTGTAGTGCTTGAAATGTACATGCTTGACATGCCCTCTGATGCCATGAAAGGTTCCTATAGCATGTTGTTTTGATGATTGCAAAGTGCCTAGTTGTTGTTTTGGGGCAGAGTGTTGTTATATCTTGTTTCATGTGTATGTGTTGAACCGTTGCTCCATTTTGAGCGTGCTCTATATGAAACTTGCTTATTTTGCATATAGATGCATCATATCATGGTGTATACATGTTTGGAGTGTGTTTGCTTCATGTTTGAATGCATCTTGCATCGTTGCCATGCTTGAGTCTTTTTGCTCGTATCTTCTAGGCCATACACCGAATTAAATGAACTTTATGTGTAACTTGACTAGAATTTCGAGTAGATCGTCATGGTGCATGTTAACTTGCTGTTTAACAACTTGAACTTAAGGTTTGTTCAGATCTGGACCAATTTCGAAATTTGCATATGAGGACTTACCAGAATTGTTATATGTTGTTTCCGGCCTCATTTAAACTTGCTTTGTTTGTTGATCTTATGTGCTTCATCTCTTGTAGGGTTATGATCTTTCAAAAGCCGTGCCCGCGGTTCTGTGTTAGATTGGACTTTGTTAATGTCCGGTTGTAGAAAACTTTATTCAGGATCCAAAATAAAATACACAACCGTGTGAGTAACCGTGACCGTCTCTTTTCATTTTGAAAAGAAAACATGGTGGGGTTATGTTTGCCTCGTAGGTAGTTTAGGATCACTTAGCAATCATTACTAGTTTGCGACCGTTTGCATAGATGCTCATCTTATTCTTGTACTCGTAAGTTACCCACCATATAATGCTTAGTCGCTGCTGCAACCTCACCACTTAACCTCTCCATACCGTTTAAGCTTTGCTAGTCTTGATACCCATGGTAATGGGATTGTTGAGTCCTCGTGGCTCACAGATACTACAACACCAGTTGCAGGTACAGGTTTTCGATGACTTGACGTGAGAGCGATGTTTACTTGTGCTGGCGTTCTTTCTTCTTCTTCTTCGTCAGTCTTGGGATAGGTTCCTGGACGGCAGCCTGGGATAGCAGGATGGATGTCGTTGTGTTTTTCATGTTTTCATCCGTAGTCGGATGTCTTGTGTATGATATTATTGTACTCATGTGGCAATTGTATGACTTGTATGTATCCCCATCAATTTATGTAATGGTACGATGTAATGATATCCATCTTGCTGAGAACCTGAAATGTGGTTGTGCCCCAATCACGACTTCGTCACGTGATCGGGATAGAACCGCATCTTGGGCGTAACAAAACCGCCGCGGCCAGCTCGTTCAGGGCCATGTCCTTGAGGCCCCATTCTTCCTTATTTTCTATCTCTTCTGGCTCGGAGTCGACTTCACCAAACTTGAAGACTAGTGGCAGATGATCCTTCTGCGCCATGGCGTTGGTGGAGGTCTGCGGGAGCGAGGGGAATGGGAGGCGAACAGTGAGGCCACCTGTATTAAACAGCGGCTCAGGCGCCATTAACGGAAAGGAAGGCCGTCGGCCATGGAAGTCAAAGGGCTCGCTTCCTGGTGAGCCTGCACAGCATACAGCTTGCACGCTTCCCAGTGAGCCTGCGCATTGGAGAACAGCTTACAGGCCAGGCCTCTCGGTCAGCCTGCGCTCCGGACTACGCTCGCATGCCTCTCGTTCAGTCAAGCAGCTGTCCGACGACACCTCATATAGCCATAAAAACAACACATGGTGTCACGTGAATGGTTAACAGAACGCACACGATTTGAATTATACAAACGTTTGAGATATTAAAGTGGCAGCTATTTTTACAAAATGCCTTTGTTGGCTGTTATTTAAGTGCGCCTTCTCTCAAAATGGACACGAAAAATACAATAGCATGTCGGGTGCCATTCCATGATAGCATGCCAAGTTCCATGAATTTTAGACGTGTTTTAGATTTACTAGAATTTAAAAACAAAGTATCTCAACATTTTGCCGGCAATCAAGAGTGCCCTGGTTTTTGAAATTCATTTTCATTTCTTGCGTGGGACCTAAGCATGCACCCAAGGACATAGATTTGATTTTTCAACCAATTTATATGCACTGGAGCATGTGCATGTAGTTCAAATTTAAATTACGCACATAAATGCATTGAAAACTCAATTAATGTATAAAAATGTCGATAAGAACCCAGAAAAATTCTAAAATTTAACACAATACTCCTGTTGTTCTACGTTGACACTAGAGAAAAAATTGAAATCAAGAAGAGGCAACGAATATCGTTTCGTCCAGGAAGGTGAAACGTCCCCTACCGAAACCATCACGCTTGTTGTGAGAAGCTCTAGTTTGTGAGAAGTTCATACCCAAACATACCCTAAATTGGACTTTTTTTACCACGACATGTTGATGCCGCTCCATGATAGCATGCCAAGTTTCATGAATTTCAGACGACTTTTGGATTTAGTAGAATTTAAAAACTAGGTATCTCAATGTTTGCGGCCGAGTGGCGATGGCAGGGTGTTTGACATTCATTCCCATTTCTTGCATGTGACCTAAGCATGCAACCAAGGACACAAATTTGAATTTTCAACCAAATTATATGCATTAGAGCATGTGCATCTAGTTCAAATTTGAATTATACACAAAAATGCATTGAAAACTCAATTAATGTATAAAAATGTCCAAACGAACCCTGAAAAATTCTAAAATTTAACACAACACTCCTGTTGTTTTATGTTAACACTAGAGAAATAATTGAAATCAAGAAGAGGCAACGGATATCGTTTCATCCAGAAAGGTGAAACGTTCCCTACCAAAACCATCACGCTTGTTGTGAGAAGTTGTGGTTTGTAAGAAGCTTATACCCAAACCTGCCCCAAATGGGACAATTTTTTTACCACGGCATGTTGATGCCTCTCCATCATAGTATGCCAAGTTGTTTCATGAATTTTAGACGCGTTTTCGATTTACGAGAATTTAAAAACCATGTATCTCAATGTTAGCAGCTAAGCGATGGTGGCAAGTTGTTTGGCATTCATTCTCATTTCTTGCATGGGACTTAAGAATGTAACCAAGGACACACATTCCAATTTTCAACCAATTTATATACACTGGAGAATGTGCAGTAGTTCAAATTTGAATTATGCACATGAATGCATAGAAAACCCAGTTAATGTATAAAAATGTCCAAGCAAACCCCGAAAAATCCCAAAAGTTGACACAACACTTGTGTTGTTCTATGTTGACACAAGATTTTTTTTTGAAAGTAACAAGAGGCAACATATATCGTTTCGTCCCCCAAGGTGGCACGTTCCCTACCGAAACCATCAGGCTTTTTGTGAGAGAAGCTATGGTTTGTGACAAGCTTATACCCAAACCTGCCCCAAATGGGACAATATTTTTTACCATGGCATGTCGATTCCATTCCATGATATCATGTCAAGTTTCATGAATTTCAGATGAGTTTTCAGTTTACTAGAATTTTAAAACCATGTACCTCAATGTTAGCGGCCGAGTGACAGTGTCAAGGTGTTTGACATTCATTCTCATTTCTTGCATGTGACCTAAGCTTGCAACCAAGGACAAACATTTGATTTTGCAACCCGTTTTTATGGACTGGAGCATGTGCATGTAATTCAATTTTGACTTATGCACATAAATGCCTAGAAAACTTAGTTCACATATAAAAATGTCCAAACGATCCCCGAAAAAATCCAAGATTTAACACGACACTACTGTGGTTCTATGTTGACACCAGGAAAAAAATTGAAAGGAAGAAGAGGCGACGAATATCGTCTTGTCCACAAAGGTGACACGTTTCCCTAACGAAACCATGTGGCTTCTTCTGAGAAGCTCTGGTTTGTGAGAAGCTTATACCATAACCTGCCCGAAATGGGACAATATTTTTTACCCCGACATGCTGATGCCATTCCATGATAGCATGTGAAGGTTCATGAATTTCAGATGGGTTTTGGATTTACTAGAATTACAAAAGCAAGTACCTCAACATTTGCCACAGAGCCACAATGTTGTGGTGTTTGAAATTCATACCCATTTCTTGCATGGGACATAAGCATAAACCCATGTTCACATATATGATTTTACAACCCATGTTGGTGCACCGGAGCATGTACGTGTAGTTTAATTTTGAATTGTGCACCTGAAATGTCTAGAAAACCAATTTAATGTCTAAAATGTCCAATCGAACCCTGAATAATTCCAATTCTTTTACGACACACATATAGTTGCATGTTCACTGCAGATAAAAGTTCTAGCAATTCAAACATCGTCCATTGCCGCTGTGACCCCATTATGTAATTCAAATCAAGATGAAAAATCAAGTTGACCCCACAAAATTTATTATCACCAACCATGTGAGATGCATTACAAAATATCCTAGAGCACCGTCGGTGTATAGTACGCCCATGACTTACATGAGAAGGTGCGTCGGCTATAGTCTAGAGCCGACGTGTCAAGCACACTAGCTCACTCCCCAAATATCATTTCACGGTTCAATCGTCGCCGGTGAAAGATGGGGACGTGGACCCGCATCGTGAGGGCAACTCCGGTGGCCCACTACGGTGAGAGTGTGGCCGCAGCCTCCATGCGCGTGCTAACAAGGTGCATGAGCGTGACCATAATCTACGACCGGGCGGCCAAGGCAGCCCAAACGGCCGCTATTGTTTCTCAGGTGGCAGTAGCAGCATCTTCCTTGGGGATAGCAACTAGCGAGAGCGGTAGAGCAGTTGTCCGTTCCATAGCGGCGGCCTTAACCCTGATGGAGGCCTCCCACAACCATGTCGAGGCCGCCCACGTCCAGCTCGTGGCGGTCACCACACAAATCAAACGAAGCTTCTCCGACAACGGTCGGCAAGCCAGGGCCAAAGAGTTGGCAATCGCCAAGAGCGTTCGAGCAGTTGTCCGTTCCTCTGCCGCATACCTTTCCACGATGGAGCCCGTCCAAGCCCAGACCATGGCCGCCCACGCCCAGCTCGTGGCGGCCTTTTCCAAAGAGATGGCGGATGCATATGGCGAGATGCTTGCGGAGTATGGTGCGATGGATGCCATGGAGCCCCTTCCCCAGGAGACCGTTGGGCATGAGCTGGACATGGAGGATGCGGCGAAGATCGACGAGCACCAGTCATAGTAGTACTCTTTGTGTTGTTTAATCAAGAGCGCCGGTCTATAATTTGTTAGAGTAATGTTTAGGTCAGCTAGCTCTATTTAATTGCTGAACTTGCTCAATTAAGAAGTGTGGGCATGCTGTAGTCTCCTTTGTGCACCCAAATTATGCAATGACGTGGATGACCACTCTAACCAGGGAAATTCGGACAAAAAAAATTGACGTTCAAACTCATCACACACGAGTTAAGCTATCTTAATCGTTTGTGATGTTCACATATCGTACACAGTTCTAAATAAGAAACCATGTCTGATGACACGTTGCGTGCTAGTTTTTTCACTGAACCGACTCAAATTTTTTGGCTTCCGTGGAAATATCTACCTCTCCGCCCCTCCCCCTTACCAAAAGCCACATTTCCCATATTTTCGCCTTCCTTTCCAAGTTGAAACCTTCACTCCTTGCTTTCAGCGCCTCCTCCTCGCCTGCAACCCTCCTTCATGCCGCTCGACCTCGTCTATCCAGGCAGGTAATCCACACCCGGCCCCCATCCTCCTCCTCCTTCCACATCCCACATGCCCCAACCGCCGGCGTGACACCTTCCACCCTAATCACCAACCCCTCCACCAAATAAGTGCCGCCCTAAGCCGTGGTGCACACAGAATAGCCAGGAGCTCAAGGAGCATTTTAAAGCGGAGAAGGAAATCGCGGCCGCACGCACGAATGAGGTCGTGATGGCTGCCATTCGTGTCGATCCCTAGATCTTGGAGGAGCACCTTGCCATTTGCTAGCTACGTCTGTTAACCATGCTCGGTTTACCCGTTGCATGTGTTGCTCTTGCCTTTCTTTAACAAATTCTAGTGAATTGTGCTATCTAATTTTACCATGCAATCTGTTGCTCTAGTGTATATGTTCTATATGTCATGCAGTGTGGTTCTCACTTATTAACTGTTTGGTTAATTAGTTGTCCTCTTCAGTTAACTGTTTAGTTCAAACTTGCAAATTTGATGTTCAATTCTTCAGGCTGCAATTTTGTATTGTCTTCCATGTGAGAAATAAATCGGAAATATCTTTACAAAATACATGAGTAACAAATACAATTGCTATATTTACTAGTTGTCAGGCATGCTTGGTTTGGTTATATATTGTGCAATGTGGTGATCAGTTAACGCTTGGTTCATTTGTTGTGGTGTTTAGTTAACAGTTTGGTTCAATTCTGCAATGCGATGTTCAATAATTGTGGGTGCATTCTGTTATTGTATACCATGTTAGAAGTAAATCGAATTTGTGTGTACTAAATACATGAGAAATAAATACAATTGCTATATTTCCAAGTTGCTAAGCATGCTTGGTTTGGTTAACTGTCTAATCTTCTATTAGGAGTATGTTATATTGTGCAATGTGGTGCTCAGTTAACATTTGGTTCATTTGTCGCGGTGTTTAGTTAACTGTTTGGTTCAATTCTACAATGTGATGTTCAATTGTTGTGGGTGTATTCTGTTATTGTATACCATTTGAGGAATAAATTGAATTTGGTTGTACTAAATACATGAGAAACGAATACAATTGCTATATTTCCAAGTTGTTAAGCATGCTTGGTTTGGTTAACTGTCTGATCTTCTATTAGGAGTATGTTATATTGTGCAATGTGGTGCTCAGTTAATGTTTGGTTCATTTGTTGTGGTGTTTAGTTAACTGCTTGGTTCAATTGTGCAATGCGATGTCCAATTGTCGTGGGTAGAATTTTGTATTATTGTGGATGTGAGGAATAAATCAAATTTGGATGCACTTAATACATGAGAAACATATACAAGTGCTATATTTCCTAGTTCTTAATCATGCTAGGTTTGATAAATGGGTTTTCCATGTGGCTTGAATTAATCTGATGAATCTGCAATGTGCTTATTTTTCATCAACATATTTTACTGATAGCATGCGAATCCTTACTTAACCTGATGACTAACTACCTTATATGTGTTGCAGGGAAACAATGGGAAGCACAGAGGTTTACAATCGAGGTTGGCACGTGCATGGTCCATTGTCTAATAGCACATTATTGTGCAATTGCGGAAATCATTCTAATATTTAGGATTTTAACAATTTGGTCTTGCACATGTAGGTCCCGCTGTTAGATGTTTTGACCCACTGTTCGACCCTTTTCGCATATGGGGAAATGAGTTGTCCATGAATATTAATCAAGTTAAGAAACTCAGAAAGATTGTTAGGATAAAGAAATTAGCGACAAAAAACAACAATATGTTTGTCCGCACAATGAAGAAGACATCAGTTCACTACAAGAGGGTACTAACTATTATACCTTGCCTCTTTTTATTCCTTTGCCCCATTTCCAGTATAGAGAAGATATTTATGCACATACTTGTTTTCAGGCCTTCCCAAAGCAGTTCGCTGATGATTACCTCTCAAAACACCTCTATGGTCAGGAGGCGAGGAAGGTCTTCATACAACACCCATGGTTCAATATTGAAGTGTTCCTGGAGAGGACGAAGGATGGACAATCAATCATCCACAGGTACTGTGCTAAAGCTGCAAAGACCTTCAACATGAATGAAGGCACAATATTCGCCTTCCGCTTCAGCAGTTTTCCAGATGAGATGCATCTGTCTATGTACCGTCTATGATGCTAATTTCGAATGGTTTTAGATGTTGCATGTGACTCTGGGTGCTGGTGCAGTTGTGTAATGGGGTAGCTGAGTGCTGAAGCTATATCATGTTGTACTCTAATGTATTTCAATTATGAAATCCTGCTTCCTTAATATGGAAATGAAATATATTATGTGCTTAATATGAATTTAAATTGGATTAATAAATGAATTATTAATAATAGGGCAAGTAGCCTGCTAATAGCCAATTAGCCTGCTAATTGGGTTTTTCAATTGCAAACGGTTATTGAGAAAACACCGTGGGCGATTACCTCAGGCAACGCACATAGTTTCTAGAAATAAACCGTGTTGGATCAATGAACAATCACACAACACATTCTCTTGAAATCTGTTTGCGTTAGGCCACCTTGCGCAAATGTTTACCACATTAAAACTGTGTGTGATGGATAGCCTTTGCCACACAGTTTCTTCTATGCACCGTGTGTGATGCATTCAATAACGAAAACGATAAAATTGTTAATATCATGTGCAATGGTGATGACCCACAAGTGTAGGGGGGGTCTATCGTAGACCTTTCGATAAGTAAGAGTGTCGAACCCAACAAGGAGCAGAAGGAAATGATATGCAGTTTTCAGTAAGGTATTTTTTGCAAGCACTGAAATTATCGGTAACAGATAGTTTTGTGATAAGATAATTGGTAACAAGTAAATAATAGTAAAAGTAAATAAGGTGCAGCAAGATGGCCCAATCCTTTTTGTAACAAAGGACATGCCTAGACAAACTCTTATATGAAGGAAAGGCCGAGGACACATGGGAATTATCGTCAAGCTAGTTTTCATCACGCTCATATGATTCGCGTTCGTTACTTTGATAATTCGGTATGTGGGTGGACCGGTGCTTGGGTGCTACCCTTACTTGAACAAGCATCCCACTTATGATTAACCTCTATTGCAAACATCCACTACTACAAAAGAAGTATTAAGGTAAACCTAACCATAGCATGAAACATATGGATCCAAATCAGCCCCTTACGAAGTGCTACTTCTCGAGCTTGTGTTGTATTCCCTCGAAGAGGAAAGGGTGATGCAACACAGTAGCATAAGTATTTCCCTTAGTTTTTGAGAACCAAGGTATCAATCCAGTAGGAGACCACGCGCGAGTCCCTCGCACCTGCACAAACAAATAAGAACTTCGCAGCCAACGCGATAAGGGGTTGTCAATCCCTTTATGGTCACTTACGAAAGTGAGATATGATAGAGATGATAGTTTGATATTTCTGGTATTTTTGGATATAAGAACAAAAAGTAAAAGCAGAAGAGTAAAGTAGATTGTAGATTTATATGTTGATAATAGACCCGGGGGCCATAGTTTTCTCTAGTGGCTTCTCTCATGATAGCGATATTCTACGGCGGGTAAACAAATTAATGTCGAGCAATTGATAGAAAAGCGAATAATTATGAGACTGTCTAGGCATGATAATTATATATATGCATCACGTCCGAAACAAGTAGACCGAAACGATTCTGCATCTAGTACTGTTACTCCACACACCGACCGCTATCCAGCATGCATCTAAAGTATTAAGTTCATAAGAACAGAGTAACGCCTTAAACAAGATGACATGATGTAGAGGGATAAACTCGAACATAGTGATATAAACCCCATCTTTTTATCCTCGATGGCAACAAAACAATACGTGTCTTGCTGCCCCTACTGTCACTGGGAAAGGACACCGCAAGATTGAACCCAAAGCCAAGCACTTCTCCATTGCAAGATCTATAGATCTAGTAGACCAAACCAAACCAATAATTCGACGAGACTTGGAAGGATATTATAATCATACATAAAGAGTTCAGAAAAGAACCAAATATTTCTCAAAGGTAATCTTGATCATAAACCCACAATTCATCGAATCTTGACAAACACACCGCAAAAAGAGATTACATCGAATAGATCTCCTCGAAGACCGAGGAGAGCTTGGTATTGAGATCCAAAGAGAGAGAAAAAGCCATCTAGATACTAGCTATGGACCCGAAGGTCTGTGGTAAACTACTCACAACTCATGGTGAGGTGATGATGATGATGTAGAAGCACTTCGTGGTAGATCACTCCTCCGGCGGAGCTCCGGAATAGGCCCCAAGATGGGATCTCATGGGAACAGAAGGTTGCGGCGGTGGAACTAGGGTTTTCTCTGTTCGTATGATGGTTTCGGGGTACATAGATATATATAGGAAGAAGGAGGGCACCGGGGGCCAGATGTGGGGCCCACGAGGCAGGGGGCGCACCCTATAGGGGGGGGTGCCCCCACCCTCGTGGACGCCATGTGTGCCCTACTCCGTGGTTCTCAAGTCCCCTGTGCGTATTTTGCTCCAAAAATATCTCTCCCGAAGTTTCATTCCATTTGGACTCCGTTTGATATTCCTTTTCTGTAAAAATCTGAAATAGGCAAAAAACAACAATCTGGAATGGGCCTTTGGGTTAATAGGTTAGTGCCAAAAATAATATAAAAGTGTATAACAAAGCCCATGGAACATCCAAAACATCATAAATAATAGCATGGAACAATAAAAAATTATAGATATGTTGGAGACGTATCAAGCATCCCCAAGCTTAATTCCTGCTCGTCCTCGAGTAGTTAAATGATAAAACAAATTTTTTTTATGGCATGAATGTTCAGGTCTAAAAGATTCAAGACAAAAGTCTATATTGACATAAGAAATAATAATACTTCAAGCATACTAACAAAGCAATCATGTCTTCTCAAAATACTATGGCTAAAGAAATTTATCCCTAAAAAATCAAATAGTCTGGCTATGCTCCCTCTTCATCACACAAAATATTCATATCATGCACAACCCCGGTTTCAGCCAGGCACTTGTTTTCATACTCTATTCTTTCAAACCTTTCAACTTTTACGCAATACATGAGCGTGAGCCATGGATATAACACTATGTGGAATAGAGTGGTGGTTGCGGAGAAGACGGAAAGGAGGGAGATAGTCTCACATCAACTAGGCGTATCAACGGGCTATGGAGATGCCCATCAATACATATCAATGTGAGTGAGTAGGGATTGCCATGCAACGGATGCACTAGAGCTAAAAATGTATGAAAGCTCAACAAAAGAAACTAAGAGAGTGTGAATCCAACTTGCTTGCTCATGAAGACCTAGGGCATTTGAGGAAGCCCATCGTTGGAATATACAAGCCAAGTTCTATAATGAAAATTCTCACCAGTATATGAAAGTGACTAAACATGAGACTCTCTATCATGAAGAACATGGTGCTACTTGGAAGCACAAGTGTGGAAAAAGATAGTAGAAATTGTCCCTTTTTTTTGGGCCTTTCTTTTTTTCTTTGGCCTTCCCCCCTTTTTTGGAGGGGCTTTCTTTATTTAGCCTTTCCTCACATGGGACAGTGATCTAATAATGATGACCATCACACTTTCATTGAATTACAACTCGATATTACAACTCGATATTACAACTCGATACTAGAACAAAATATGACCCTATATGAATGCCTCTGGTGGTGTACCGAGATGTGCAATGAATCAAGAGTGACATGTATGAAAAATTATGCATGGTGGCCTTGCCACAAATACGATGTCAACTACATGATCATGCATGGCAATATGACAATATGAAGCGTGTCATATGAACGGAACGATGGAAAGTTGCATGGCAATATATCTCGGAATGGCTATGGAAATGCCATGATAGGTAGGTATGGTGGCTGTTTTGAGGAAGATATATGGTGGCTGTTTTGAGGAAGGTATATGGTGGCTGTTTTGAGGAAGGTATATGGTGGGTGTATGGTACCGGCGAAAGTTGCGCGGTACAAGAGAGTCTAGCAATGGTGGAAAGGTGAGAGTGCGTATAATCCATGGACTCAACATTAGTAATAAGAACTCATATACTTATTGCAAAAATTTACGAGTCATCAAAACAAAGCAATCAACGCATGCTCCTATGGGGGAGGTTGGTAGGAGTTAACCATCGCCCCCCCCCCGACCTCCACACAAAGGATGACACTCTACAAATACCTCATGCTCTAACTTTGTCACATAGCGGTTCACCATACGTGCATGCTACGGGAATCACTAACTTTAACACAAGTATTTCTCAATTTCATAATAACTCCACTAGCATGACTCTAATATCACTATCCTCATATCTCAAAACAATTATCAAGCATCCAACTTCTCATCATATTCAATGTACTTAGTGTGAAAGTTTTTACTACATTGATCTTGGATGTCTATCATGTGAAGGCTAGTTTTATAGCCAAAGCACATTACCATGCTGTTTTAATAGACTCTCAAAAGTATATAAGTGAAGCATGAGAGATCAACAATTTCTAGAAAATATAATCACCACCGTGCTCTAAAAGATATAAGTGAAGCACTAGAGCAAAAACTATTCAACTCAAAAGATATAAGTGAAGCACATAGAGTGTTCTATCAATTCCTAGGCCATATTTATCCCTCTCAAAAAGGTGTGTCCAGCAAGGATAATTATGGCAAACTAAGAATTGGAAAGACTCAAATTATACATGACGCTCCAAGTAAAACACATATCATGTGGTGAATAAAAATATAGCTCCGAGTATAGTTACCGATAGATGAAGACAAAAGAGGGGATGCCTTCCCGGGGCATCCCCAAGCTTAGGATTTTGGTTGTCCTTGAATTTTACCTTGGGGTGCCTTGGGCATCCCCAAGCTTAGGATCTTTCCACTCTTTGTTCCACAGTCTATCAAAGCAATACTCAAAACTTGAAAACTTCACAACAAGGGCTATCGTTTTATGCCCCTAGCTAGGCACGATACATGGATAGATCTAGGTGTTGCCATCTTTGGAAGGCAATCCATAAGTGGCTCTCATAATAGATTCATATGGTAATTTGATTTTCTTTCTAGGAAAGTGTTCCATACCTTTCCTTAACGGAAATTGGAATCTAATATTTCCTTCCTTCATATCAATAATTGCACCAATCGTTCTAAGGAAAGGTCTGCCGAGAATAATAGGACATGAAGGATTGCTATCAAGAACAGTGAAATCTACGGGCACATAATTCCTATTGGCAACAATAAGAACATTATTAATCCTTCCCGTAGGTTTCTTAATGGTAGAACCCGCAAGATGCAAATTTAAAGAACAATCATCAAGCTCATGGAACCCTAGCAAATCACACAAAGTTTTTGGGATAGTGGAAACACTTGCACCCAAATCACACAAGGCAAAGCATTCATGGTCTTTAATTTCTATTTTAATACTAGGTTCCCACTCATCATAAAGCTTTCTAGGGATAGAAACTTCTAATTCAAGTTTTTCTTCATATTATTGCATCAAAGCATCAACTATGTGCTTGGTAAAAGCTTTATTTTGACTATAAGCATGTGGAGAGTTTAGTACGGATTGCAACAAGGAAATACAATCAATCAAAGAGCAATTATCATAATTTAATCCCTTGAAATCCAAAGTAGTGGGTTCATCACAATGCAAAGTTTTAATCTCTTCACTCCCACTTTTAACAATTTTAGCATCAAGATCTAAAAACTCTGAATCATTGGGACACCTTAAAGTAGACTCATCTCCAATCCTATATTTATCAAGATTCATACTAGAAAACAAGGATCTAATAGGAGACACATCAATAACTTTCAGATCTTCATCGTTATTTTTATGATAACTAGAAGAACACGCTTTTATATAATTCTCTCTTTTAGCACACATCCTAGCGGTTCTTTCTTTGCATTCATCAATGGAAATTCTCATGGCTTTGAGAGACTCATTGATATCATGCTTAGGTGAGATAGATCTAAGTTTCAAAGAACCAACATCAAGAGTAATTCTATCCACACTTCTAGCCAATTAATCAATCTTAAGTAATTTTTCTTTAAGCATAGCATTGAAATTCTTTTACGAATTCATAAACTCATTAACACTAGTTTCAAATTCAGAAGGCATCTTTCCATAAGAGTTATTGTAGGAATTTCCATAATTATTAGAGGAATTTACTAGGAAAAGTCCTAGGATTAAAGTTCCCTCTATAAGCATTGTTACCAAAATTATTCCTACCAACAAAATTCACATCCAAAGATTCATTATTATTTTCAATCAAAGTGGACAAAGGCATATCATTCGGATCAGAAGAAGCACTCTTAGCAGCAAACAATTTCATAAGTTCATCCATCTTTCCACTCAAAACACTAGTCTCTTCAATAGCATGCACTTTTCTACTAGTAGATCTTTCAATGTGCCATTGAGAATAATTAACCATAATATTATCTAGGAGTTTGGTAGCTTCTCCTAAGGTAGTTTCCATGAAAGTGCCTCCTGCGGCCGAATCTAAAAGATTTCTAGAAGCAAAATTCAAGCCAGCATAAAAGTTTTGAAAAATCATCCATAAGTTCAAACCATGTGTAGGGCAATTACGTATCATTAATTTCATTCTCTCCCAAGCTTGTGCAACATGCTCATGATCTAGTTGCTTAAAATTCATAATATCGTTTCTAAGAGAGATGATCTTAGCAGGAGGGAAATACTTAGAGATAAAAGCATCTTTGCACTTATTCCACGAATCAATACTATTTCTAGGCAAAGAGGAAAACCAAATTTTAGCACGATCTCTAAGTGAAAACAGAAATAACTTCAATTTAACAATATCGTTATTCGTATCCCTTTTCTTTTGCATATCACACAAATCAACAAAGTTTAATAGATGGGTAGCGGCATCTTCACTAGGAAGGCCGGAAAATTGATCTTTCGAGACAAGATTCGACAAAGTAGCATTAAACTCACAAGATTCAGCATCGGTGATAGGAGCAATCGGAGTGCTAATAAAATCATTATTGTTGGTATTGGAGAAGTCACACAATTTGGTATTGTTCTGAGCCATAGTGACAAGCAAGCAATCCAACACACAAGCAAACAAGAAGCAAGCGAACGATAAACACATGGCAGAAGAAGGGCAAATAAAACGGCAAGGGTGAAGCGGGGGAGAGGAAAACGAGAGGGAAAAAAATGTAATGCGAAGGATAAGGGTTTGTGATACGTACTTGGTATATGACTTTTGCGTAAGCCTCCCCGGCAACGGCGCCAGAAATTCTTCTTGCTACTTCTCGAGCTTGCGTTGTAATCCCTCGAAGAGGAAAGGGTGATGCAGCACAGTAGCGTAAGTATTTCCCTCAGTTTTTGAGAACCAAGTTATCAATCCAGTAGGAGACCATGCGCGAGTCCCTCGCACCTGCACAAACAAATAAGAACTTTGCAGCCAATGCGATAAGGGGTTGTCAATCCCTTTACGGTCACTTATGAAAGTGAGATCTGATAGAGATGATAGTTTGGTATTTTTGGTATTTTTGGATATAAGAACAGAAAGTAAAAGCGCAAAAGTAAAGTAGATTGTAGATTGATATATTGAGAATAGACCCGGGGGGCATAGTTTTGTCTAGCGGATTCTCCCATGATAGCGATATACTGCGACGGGTAAACAAATTACTATCAAGCAATTGATAGAAAAGTGAATACTTATGAGACTATCTAGGCATGATCATTATATATAGGCATCACGTCCGGAACAAGTAGACCGAACCGATTCTGCATCTACAACTATTGCTCCACACATCGACCACTATCCAGCATGCATCTAGAGTATTAAGTTCACAAAAACAGAGTAACGCCTTAAGCAAGATGACATGATGTATAGGGATAAACTCAAACATAGTGATATAAACCCCATCTTTTTATCCTCGATGGCAACAATACAATACGTGCCTTGCTGCCCCTACTGTCACTGGGAAAGGACACCGCAAGATTGAACCCAAAGCCAAGCACTTCTCCCATTGCAAGAACTATAGATCTAGTAGGCCAAACCAAACCAATAATTCGAAGAGACTTGCAAGGATATTATAATCATACATAAAGAGTTCATAATTGAACCAAATATTTCTCAAAGATAATCTTGATCATAAACCCACAATTCATCGGATCTTGAAAAACACACCGCAAAAAGAGATTACATCGAATAGATCACCTCGAAGACCGAGGAGAACTTGGTATTGAGATCCAAAGAGAGAGAAGAAGCCATCTAGATACTAGCTATGGACCCGAAGGTCTGTGGTAAACTACTCACAACTCATGGTGAGGCGATGATGATGATGTAGAAGCACTCCGTACTAGATCCCTCCTCCGGCGGAGCTGCGGAACAGGCCCCAAGATGGGATCTCACAGGAACAGAAGGTTGCGCCGGTGGAACTAGGGTTTTCTCTATTCGCCTGATGGTTTCGGGGTATGTAGATATGTATAGGAAGAAGGAGTGCACCATGGGCCAGACGTGGGGCCCACGAGGCAAGGGGCGCACCACCCACCCTCGTGGACGCCATGTGTGCCCTACTCCGTGGTTCTCAAGTCTCCCGTGCGTATTTTGCTCCAAAAATATCTCTCCCGAAGTTTCATTCCGTTTGGACTCCGTTTGATATTCCTTTTCTATAAAACCCTGAAATAGGCAAGAAACAACAATCTGGACTGGGCCTTTGGGTTAATAGGTTAGTCCCAAAAATAACATAAAAGTGTATAACAAAGCCCATGAAACATCCAAAACATCATAAATAATAGCATGGAACAATCAAAATTTATAGATACGTTGGAGACGTATCACGAAGCAACATATAAACTAGGGTTTAAGCTTCTGTCACTCTAGCAACCCATCATCTACTTATTACTTCCCAATGCCTTCCTCTAGGCCCAAAAAATGGTGAAGTGTCATGTAGTCGACGTTCACATGACACTACTGGAGGAAAGACAACATACATCTCATCAAAATATCGAACGAATACCAAATTCACATGACTACTTATAGCAAGACTTCTCCCATGTCCACAGGAACAAATGTAACTACTCACAAAGCATATTCCTGTTCATAATCAGAGGGGTATAAAT
This sequence comes from Secale cereale, assembly GCA_902687465.1. Classification (NCBI taxonomy): domain Eukaryota; kingdom Viridiplantae; phylum Streptophyta; class Magnoliopsida; order Poales; family Poaceae; genus Secale; species Secale cereale. The sequence continues at coordinate 322,279,580 of LR738713.1, forward strand.
ATGCATAATGGATCTGAACATATAATCTTCCACCAAGTAAACCAACTAGCATCAACTACAAGGAGTAATCAACACTACTAGCAACCTACAGGTACCAATCTGAGGTTTTGATACAAATATTGGATACAAGAGATGAACTAGGGTTTGAGAGGGGATGGTGCTGGTGAAGATGTTGATGATGATAACCCTCCCCAAGATGGGAGAGTTGTTGGTGATGATGGTGGTGATGATTTCCCCTTCCCGGAGGGAAGTATCCCCGGTAGAACAGCTCCGCCAGAGCCCTAGATTGGTTCCGCCAAGGTTCCGCCCCGAGATGGCGGCGCTTCATTCCGAAAGCCTCCTTATGATTTTTTTACCAGGTAAAAACACCTCATATAGTAGAAGATGGGCATCGGGGGGTCACCAGGTGGCCCACGAGGCAGGGGGCGCGCCTCCCGCCATCCTGGACAATGGGTGGCCCCCCTCTCGTACCTCTTTCGCCAGACATTTTCTATATTTTTTGAAATAGAGTTTCGTGGAGTTTCAGGGCTTTTTGAGTGGTGCAAAATAGGCCTCCAATGTTTGCCCCTTTTCTAGCCCAAATTTCCAGTTGCGGGCATTCTCCCTCTTCATGTAAACCTTGTAAAATAGGAGAGAAAAGGCATAAGTATTGGACATAATGTGTAATAACAGCCCATAGTGCAATAAATATCAACATAAAAGCATGATGCAAAATGGATGTATCAACTCCCCCAAGCTTAGACCTTGCTTGTCCTCAAGCGAAAGCCGATATCGAAAAATATGTCCACATGTTTAGAAATAGAGGTGTCCATAAAATAAAATACGGACATGAAGGCATCATGATCAATCTTATAACATCAACATATATATATTTACTGTCATGTGATTCTTATTCCAAAGTAACAATCTATTCACAATGTCAACTATGAATAAGAAACTTCATTGAAAATTAACAAACTATAATCTCGGTCATTGAAGCAATTGCAATTTATCGTAACATCAGAAAGAGTCAAAATAAGAGCTTTTCAGCAAGTCCACATACTCAACTATCATTTAGTCTTTCACAATTTCTCACACTCACGCAATACTTATGGGTATGGAGTTTTAGTCGAACACAGAGATAATAGGGGCTTGTAGTGTTGCCTCCCAACCTTTTACCTCAAGGGTAATTTCAACAATAATAGATCATGATAGCTTACATCCAATTGGGTATATATGTCAGGATCTTTCCAACACAATGTGCTTGCTAAAGGATAAAATGTAAAAAGGAAAGGTGAACATCACCATAACTCTTATAAGGTAAGAACAATAGATAGGCCCTTCACAGAGGGAAGCAGAGGTTGTCATGTGCTTTTATGGTTGGATGTACAAAATCTTAGCGCAAAAGAACGTCATTTTATACTGCCACTTGTGATATGGACCTTTTTTATGCAGTCCATCACTTTTATTGCTTCCATATCACAAGATCGTATAAAGTTTATTTTCTCCACACTAATAGATCATACATATTTTAGAGAGTTGCAACAATGACAACTTACTTGAAGGATCTTTCTCAATCCATAGTTAGGTATGGTGAACTCTCTTGGCAAGACTGGGTTTAAGGATGTATGGAAGCACAAGTAGCATCTCTACTTGGTGCAAGAAGTTTTGGCTAGCATGAGGGGGAAAGGCAAGCTCAACATGTTGGATGATCCATGACAATATACTTTATTTCGGATATAAGAAGACATAACCCATTATGTTGTCTTCCTTGTCCAACATCAACTCTTTAGCATGTCATATTTTAGTGAGTGTTCACAATCATAAAAGATGTCCAAGATAGTATATTCGTATGTGAAAACCTATCTTTCTTTATTACTTCCTATTAATTGCAACGATGACCAAAACTTTGTTTGTCAACTCTCAACAACTTTTATTCATCATACTCTTTATATGTGAAGTCATTACTTTCCATAAGATCAATATGATCTCTTGGTACTTTTTATATTTTCTTTTATTCTCTCATGATCATAGCGAGAAAATCAAGCCCTTGACTCAAAACTGATCTTTATTATATATATAGCTCACGGACTCGATTACATAGACATGATCATAAAGCAAAGCTCACAACTAGATCACACTAAACTTTATTCTACTAGATCAAGATATTACCAAAAGTATCGAACTAAGAAAAACGGTAAAGATAGGAGTGTGATAGTGATACGATACCGGGGCACCTCCCCCAAGCTTGGCAGTTGCCAAGGGGAGTGCCCATACCCATGTAACTATGTCTCCATGTTTGAAGGTGATGATGGTGGAGTTGGAAGCAGTGATGACGGATTATCATACATCGAGCGTAGGAGATCCTCCAACTTGCGGATAATACCCTTGAGTGCGGCGATATGCTCCTTCAGCAAAATATTTTCACTTGTGAGATACTTGTTTTGTATTTGAGCTAACTCAATCATCTTGAAAGCTTCAATCTTAGTTGAAGTAAAAAGGTTTGGAAGGGGTTGAAGGATGTCTTCTTCTTCTGCTGCCGGAGCTTGATCTTCCATAGCCTTCTTGATCCTATTCTCCTTGTTGATCTCCCCGGGTTCTTCTCTCTTCAGCTCTATCTTCATTAGCCAAGCATCGTTGCCCTCATTGTTGGAGGAGGAGGAGGACATGATGCATGGCCTTGTCAACTCCGGCAGAAAATAGCTCAAAACAAAAATAGAGGATTTTTGCGTGGTGCGGTGGGCAAAACTTTTGGGAGATTATATAGTGAATTTTTACCGACCTAAAGAAGTAATGTGCAAGAAAACGGAGTCCGGGAGACACACGAGGTGCCCACGAGGTAGGGGGCGCGCCCATGGGGTAGGGCGCGCCCTCCACCCTCGTGGACGCCTCATGTCCTTTTCGGACTGCCTCTTATTTTTCTATTTTGCTAAATATTCCAAAACGGAGAAAAATTGCCGTTAGGACTGTTTTGGAGTCGGTTTACTTACCGTACCACATACATCTTCCTTTTCGGAGTCTGAATCGTTCTGGAAAGTGTCCCTTATGTATTCCTCCAGGGTTACGGTTTCAATAACATTGATTTGAACATTTATAGGGTTACCTGAGATATAGTGTTTGATTCTTTGACCGTTCACCACCTTCGGATTTGTGCCTTTGAAGTTGTTGATTTTTATGGCACCGGAACGATAGACCTCCTCGATAATGTAAGGACCTTCCCATTTAGAGAGAAATTTTCCTGCAAAAAATCTTAAACGAGAGTTGTATAGCAAGACATAATCACCTACGTTGAAATCGCGCTTTTGTATCCTTTTGTCATGCCATCTTTTAAACTTTTCTTTAAACAGTTTGGCATTCTCGTAAGCCTGGGTTCTCCATTGGTCAAGTGAGCTAATGTCAAATAACCTCTTCTCACCGGCAAGTTTGAAATCATAATTGAGCTCTTTAATAGCCCAATATGCCTTATGTTCAGGTTCAAGAGGTAAGTGGCATGCTTTTCCATAGACCATTTTGTAAGGAGACATACCCATAGGATTTTTGTATGCAGTTCTATAGGCACTACAAAAAAAATACACTTCCGTGATGATACGTATTTGTCACAGTAGGTCACGTTTTCTTTCATGCATGTACATCCATGACAAATTTATCACAGAATCAAGATAGTCGTACCTATGCTGTCGTAGAAGTGTTCCATGACATTACCAAAATTATCATCACAGAAGTGTCAACTTCCATGACAATAAATCGCGCGTCACAAAATTACTTTCGTCAAGGGTGACCGACACGTGGCATCCACCGTGACGGAACGCCGTTAAGCTATCGGGTCCGGTTTTGGACCCGATAAACCGTTAACAGCCCTGACCAATGGGGATTTTCCACGTGTAAAATCATCATTGGCTGGAGGAAACACGTGTCGGCTCACCGTTGGGACAGATGTCATCCACTCATTGGACACAAAGCGCCTATGATACATCGACACGTGGCATGGCCCAACAGAGGCCCATTCCTGTGAAAAGGTCGGCCTATTTGACTTGGTCAAAAGGTGGCGGGCCGGCCCACGGCAAGCCTGTTAACAGCCTGTTCGCATATAGCCTATTTACAGCCCGCTAACCCAGGGCCCGTTTACGGCCAATCCGAATTAGGCCCAATAGTATCATCTGGGCCGTCCAATATAATTCCAGCCCGTTTTAACTTTCAGCCCATGTATGGCCCATGACGTCTTTTGGCCTATGATACGTCGACACGTCGCACGGCCCAACAGAGGCCCATATAGGTTAAAAAGGCTGGCCCAGTCAAAGGCCCGTAGTACTTACTCAGGTACTAGTGGGCCAGCCCAATAACAGCCTGCTTAATAAAGGCCCATTTACGACCCGAAGCCAGTTTTGGCCTGTTAATTGTTCGCCGAATATTTGGGCCCAATTACAGCCCAGTGACTTTGAGCCTATTAGAGGCCCGATTTAGAATGGCCCGTGCTGCCCATGGGCCATATATGGTCCGACAGGACATTGGGCCCACTAACGGCCAGTGATAAAGGTGGCAACAGTTAAGCCCAACGTGACTTTGGGCCACTTAAAGGCCCATGATATCAGTGGTCCAACTAAGTCCCGAGATATGTTTCGGCCTGTTAACTGCCCGTGATATAACTGGGCCCAAAAAGGCCCCGTCTACATTTCAGCCTGCTGAAGGCCTGTCGATGACTAGTGAAAATTGAGGCCCAATATGCATTTCAGCCTGCTAAAGGCCCATGGTTTCATCTGGGCCGTAACAGGCCAGTACAATATTCAGCCTGTTAATGGCCCAACGCTACCTGGGCCAAACTAAGCGCTGGGTCCACAAAAGGCCCAACTAAAATATAGGCTGGTGTAAGTTGTGGGCCTCGCGCAAACTGTGAAGGCCCCAATGATTCAGGCCCAAGAAATATGTAGGTCGGCCCAATTGTGGCCCGCGAAACACCAGGCCCGTTAGAGGCGAATGTTTCGGCCCGGTCGACTACATCTGATTTTTTTTCAGATAGCGAATGATGGCAGTGACTAGTCAGAATTAAGAACAAACCTACACTATACAATAAAGGATTTAAGGTATATTACATCCACTGGGCATCGAAGTTCGCCACCAGTGATCATAACACGCAACGAAGAGGCAGATTACAAAAACTGGGCACCATTGTAGGGTAACGAAATAATACTGAATCGAGACCACTTCCAAGACAGTTCAAGAAAGGTTAGCCTTGTGCGAGAACTGCTGCGCAAGCTGCTGAGCAAGGCTGTGAGACCGTCCTAGCATGTCGGTCATAGCTGCCAGGTGTAGCTGTTTAGCAATGAGGTTCTCATTGGTGTTCTCCACAATCTTTCTTAGAGATAGGACTTCAAGTCAAAGTTGAGTTGCAGAATGCCTTTCTGCTAGAACTTGGGACTGAAGAAGTCAAACTGATTCAGACAACGAATTTTGTGAGCTTGTCTGACTGCTAGTCTCAAGTAACTTGAACACTGCATCAAGACAAGACTTTGGGGTTGTCTCACTATCTTCAAGATGTTTTGCCTTCTTTGCTGCAATATATGTTGGGTTTGTCTCACAGCCTTTAGTAGACTTGTGCATGCCATCAGGCATATCACCCTGAAACAAAGCAGAGAGATGACATGTTTTGCACGTGTATAAACAAAGATGATAACCATGCTGTCAATTCCATCCAATTTCAAATTAGAAAATAAAGAGTAAGTTCAAAATATCAATAGCATAATTTGGCATTGTTCATAATGCGGGGAGCTTCACCACACTACTGGATTACCATATCAACATAACAAGCATAGATGAAGGGCAAAGAAAATCATTGTATCTATTTTGGTTAATGTGCATGGCATGTAGTTCATATCATCAGCCAAATCAGTAAGATAAAACAGGAGATGACAAGGTGCAAACGTGGGCTGCTTCACCACACACTGGATTATAGATCCACAAAAACAAGCATACATATAGGTAGTATTGAGTAATGTGCATGGTATGAATAAGGAATTTGGTTTTACAAGCAAAACTTAGAACTTACGGTTCTTGCGAACATGCATTTTGGTAGAAACAACAAACTAAACAGCAGTAAACGATAGGGAGTATGAGCAAATTAAACAACAGTTGAGGATAAAGTCTTTAGAAGGACTGACTTACATTAATAGTTAACACCTGCTTTATAATGCCCTTCTCCATGTCAAGGGAAGGATAACTCAAGAATTTGAGCTCATAATCTTCTTCATAAGCATTGCCTGTACTCTACATTTTGTAGAGAGTAATTATAGATATGACAATACTGGAAGGGATAGAGGATAATGAAGATAAGATGCAGATTGATGCTACATAATCAACTACCAATCCCTGGAAGTATAGGCATTACAGTACAAAATGTACTGACAAGAGCAATGGGCTACACTTCTGCACTGGCATTGTTTGTGTATTCTACTTTTCGGTAAGATTAAATATAGATCTGATCTTTTTTAGTAAATGGTGGCCGAGGGAGATAAGATGCAGAATGCTACACAATGAACCAATCCCTCTTCCCATAATACAAGAGTGTTTTGAACACTGGTGTACTGTACAAAACGTTCTTATATTATGGGACGGAGGGAGTAGTTGTTAATGTAAGTACAATAATAGACGACTTTCAGTCCTTACAAGAGGACTGCGGAGCTAAACCTCTTCAAAAGCATTGGGTTGATTCTAAATTTATGTAAGAGTCCATACAGATCTTATAATGTCCACCAAATGGACGATAACGAGGCTAACATGCGCAATGATGCTACATAATCAAACATCTATGAAAGTAAGTATGGTCATACAGGGCAAGAGGTACTCACAAGAGCAATGCAGTGTGCAGTATAGTTGCGAGATTTTGTGGTCCCTTGAAAATGAACGTTCTTCTGCTAACAGTTTTCGTACAAGTGAGACGTTAAGGCAAATGCAGAAATGTAGTTCAAATTGTGATGTGATATCATAGATAGTACCTTACGCTGCAGCCGAGATCAATGTGTCACAAGATTATTCCAGTCACCGTCGGATAAATGTAGCACCAGAGACTTTACAGAAATTTTGTTTAGAGGCTTGCCATTGAAGTGCGCTTGCCTCAGGTAGGAACGATACTTCATCAATGAGTGCTTCAAAAGCGCAACCGACCCTTGCTCGTCTTCACAATCCAGTTTGGTCCAGCCTATTTAAAAGAATGAAATCTTGTGTCTTCTGTCAGCATAAACATATGCAGCAATGACCATGAATAACATTAGTACATTACTTACGCATAAGTTGCGGAGGAATACTGGAAATTGTTTTGTGTCTGCGGTATAATCTTTCCATGAAGGAAAGATGCGCACAAAGTTCCTGACAACAATATAAGCTTTGTCTTCTAAACTGGGAAGAAACGGAACAGGGGTCCTATTTGCTGCAATTGGGGCTCTCTCTCGTTCGAAAAGAGATTTGGCAACTGGATTTGGTGTACTCTTTGCTGGAAATGGGGTTTTACATCGTAGAGCTGGTGCTATGTCAACTGGTATAATCATAATGTTTGCTGCAGTTGGGGCATCAGAAATGACCAGTGTAGTAGGGCTAGAGTCTTCTAGAGTTGGGGTGTTTTGTGGGTCAGGTGATATTGCAACTACACCCAATGGGCTATTTGATTTATTAGGTACCACTACCTTTTCCAAATACTTTGCTTGTGCTCCTCCATGATCAGCAATCGCTCTCTTCCTTTTGAACATCTGATACACAAGAACAACATTTGAATGGATAAATATGGTATGATGACAGATGGAATATGTACTGAAAATGGATAGGCAGGGTGTATTCACATACACGATGTGTAAACTAAGCTCATGGCAGTTCAACAAAGTAGAAGCACTACTAGGAAAAGGGCTATATCTAATATGGACATTAATGGCGCACCATGTATGTGGTGCACCACTGCTATATAGCAGTGGCGCACCAGATATAGGTGCTCCATTAATGTCATATTACTAATGGCGCACCTGGTATGCGGTGCGCCATTACTAGTTATGAAAAAAAAATCAGAAAAAATGTTAGTAGTGGCGCACGAGGGTATAGTGCGCCATTACTAGTTTAACTAGTAATGGCGCACCGCACCCACGGTACGCCACTACTAACATTTCTTTCCTTTTTTTCAAAACTAGTAATGGCGCACCGCACACCAGGTGCGCCATTACTATGTCAAACTTAGTAATGGCGCACATATACAAAGTGCGCCATTACTAACTTTGACTGAGGTTTGACCAAGTCATGCAACCCCGCTGGACCGCCTTTTCAGTTTAAAAATAAATAAAAGAAAATGATGGAAATGTAAAAAAAATAAAAGAAAATAAGTTTCCCATGTGATATGTGGTCTCGTTATTGGGAAAATTTACAAATATGAATTTTGACTTTATTTGCAAAATCTCTCTGGAATTTAGTAAAACGGGCATAACTTTTACATACGAACTCGGATTAAAAAGTTTATATATGAAAAATCATCTACTCGAAAAGTTACATCCGGAAAACCAAAAAAATTAACAAAACGAGAGTTATGGGGCTTTTAAGATCTAGAGGGGGGAAATATGAAGAAAAAAACAAACTTAGTAGTGGCGCACTATTTGGTAGGTGCGCCACTAGTAACAGAAAAAAAATCAAATTCAAACTTACTAATGGCGCACCATTTGCTAGGTGCGCCAGTACTAACAGAAAATAAAATTGGAATTGGAATTTTTTTTTCAAAAAAATGTTCAGGAAAAAAATTAAAACCTACTAGTGGCGCACCATTTGCTAGGTGCGCCACTACTAAAAGGAAAAAATATTGGTTTCAATTTTTTTTGAAAAAATGTTCAAAATATGATACGTAATATGATCGGGAAGTTTGAAATATTTTTTCAAAATTTCATCACACTTATGAACATGAACAAAGTCCTAGACATCAACAAGGTTTAACAGGATTGATATGATAGATATATCAACAAGTGCCTGTAAAGTTAGCTGGTGCTGGGGTTGGATAGAACTCAGAAGTTAAGCGTGCTTGGGGCTGGAGTAGTGTGAGGATGGGTGACCTTCCGGGCTGGAGTAGTGTGAGGATGGGTGACCTTCCGGGAAGTTTGACCACGGAGTGCGATTTGACTTGAGATTAAGCGTATTGACCCAAGATTAAGCCATAGTGACCCGAGATTAAGAAAAAAAGAAACAAAAAATCTGGGGAAAAATTTCAAAAAAAATTTGATTTTTTTTAGTAATGGCGCACCAGGTGGTGCGCCATTAGTATTAATTACTAATGGCATGATAATACTGGCGCACCTATAGTGCGACATTAATGGCCAAAATAGGTGCGTCACTAACATGCCTTTTCCTAGTAGTGAAGGAATGCAAAGTATCAGTTGCAAGATATGTGCGACAAATATAACATTAGAAAGTTAGAGCAAGCACCTTAATGGGTGAATAAGATAGGACATCTTCCTCTGACTCCTCCACTAGGGAGCTGCATTGACTTAGGTCTCCCTCTAGCTCAGAATCATTGTTAGGATCATATTCTGAGCATGAATCTGTAGTTGGAGACCGTTTGCATTGCATTGCATCCAGACTTGATTTCAGTCCCTTAATGCCAAGTTTGACAGCCATGGCATCGTTCTGCTTTATTCTTTTCATGCACGCAAGCTCATAATCATTATGATGCTGTTCAGAATCAGAGATTCATGAAAACATAAAAAGTAGTCAGATTATCTATGGAATGCATTGCGGATTCAACTTGAAGAGTGTCTCCCTATAAACCCCTGCATATGCAAAGTTCACCCCCCAACCGTGCTGACCAGACCACACACAGAAATACAAACCCCTTATGTCTCTAGAACAGGCAGACACACATTTCAAAACTGAAGTAGGAACATTAGAATCATATGAAATTCGTATTTGAACAAATAAACTAAGGAATTATGAGTGGCATAATGTTTAGCTTCAAGGGTGGAGTGTTGGTAGTGCGACACAAAGCAAGTAGGCAGATTGTATTCCATGTAAAAGATCGAAGCCTATGTAAAAGCTGGAAATGACACTTTCTTTCTATACAATGCAGTGTCTGTTGCCCACACATGATGGAAGAGATCACATAGAGAAATATTATTCACTCATGTCTATGGTTGCAGTATTTAGAAACTGGGTGGTCCACCCTAAAAGAATATTGACAACAAATATGACAAGGCAAGCATAGATGTAGTGAATCAATCATTTACTTATGAGCTTACTAGGACAAGTATGCAGAATTGTAACTGCAGTAAGAGATTGTCCAAAATCTGAATCAAGAAGTTTGTCTAGCACTTATTGTTTGCAACTAATCGACGTGAATAATTGGATATTATATCGAACGAGTAAGAAAGACAGGTAAAATTGTCAACAAACCTGGCTTGCAGTAGTAATCTGGGTCAATGTCACGACGACCAACAATCCAAAATGACTAGTGTCTGTTCCTAGGGCCGGAATTTTGAAAACCCTATGAACTTTACAGGTACTAAAGATTACCGAATTACATCTGAACCATTAAGTGTAGGCAGCACCGAGCACACAACAAACCCTAATGACAGTCCTGCCTAATGAGTAATGAATCAATTAGAAAATGGGTGATGAGGAGTGGTTGATGAGTGTTGAGGACTTATCTCAGGATAAATCGGGTTGGCTTAGTGGGTGCTGCACGCCTGAGCCCTGAACGGACTAGGAAGGTAGGCACGGCGGCGCGCCCGGGCAGCGGTGACGCTGTTGGGCGAGCAGCTCCTGACCTCCTGTTAGTCCGGCGTCTCCTCCTAGAGTCATGCCTTCCGGGGACAGCAAGTCGCCGGCGAGGCAGGCGGCTGGGGGCGAGTAGAGATCGGAAGCGCCCAGCAGAACAGAGGGGAATCGGGGCCTGGGACGACCCAAAATCCCAGGGTGGGCCGGCCCACCGTGGGCACCCTGTAGAGATACACACCTGAGCGACGAGCATGCATTTTCAAAACTAATTTAGGAACATTTAGCTGACCAATTAAACGAATCTATTTTAATAATATCAGATTCGTATTTGAACAACTAAGCTTGTTTAGCTTGATGGGTCGAGCAGTGCTATTATGACACGAAGTACGTATTATGATCGTATAGTGATCATAAAAAGGGGAAACCAGAGAAATGGTTTTTAGCATGCATTGTTTGCTTCGAACTAAGAACTAAATGCTAAGAGCTGAAAAGAAAGTAGAGTAACCAAGTTAAGATCTATTTTCTGGTTGAGATCAAAAAGTTGAGGAGATATGAAGTACCACCTCTCTTTCGGCGTCATGTAGGCATCGGGGGTGCGATGGCTGTCGGTGGCATTAAAGCAGATCTGTGACGGTAGACGGGTGCATCAGGGGATAAGTCCCGTTGCGGTGGAAGAGAAGGTCGTGTGAGCGGCCCTGGCAAAGAGGACGACGGCGCTGATGAAGCGAGAGGACGTGATGCAAGGCTCTTGGTCCGTCGTCGTGGATGAGAAACATCCATCTCTAGAAGTGGACGACACTGTCTTGGTAGGTGCTCCGACATGGTGGAGGACGGTGGCGATGGATGTGGTGGAGGACGGCGGCGATGGATGTGGTGGACGACGGCAACGATGGATGGGGTGGCGGATGGAGGCTGGTGTGGGGATGGTGTTCTAGCGCGGACGGTGTATGAATGGGAAAATGGAGGGAGAGGTACGGGGAACAATGTTTTTGGGACGCGCCTGTCTAAAATATGGGAAAGTTACGAACTTAGCCCCCGTTTAAAATTTGGATGTCTCGTCGGTTGGGGATACGACGATAATCTCGCATCTCGCCAATATTTGACCAGAGCGATTTCGGGCGAGGAGAGGGTGGTTGGTGCCCATGGTTGGCGCCCATGGTGTATGAACGGGGCTGACACATAGGGCGGTTGTGTCACATCTGAGTGAAGTTACAAACCTGCCCCTATTGAAAATATTTGCCTACATCGATTTTGGCCGAGTCAAGTTTGTTTTGCCACCCACCGTGTATGAATGGGGAAATGGAAGGAGAAACAGAGGTCTTTTGGACGATCTTGCATCAAATGTGTTTTCCTGCCCATGTTTGGTGCCCACCGTGTCGGAATGGGCTCAGAGGCGGTCGTGTCACTTCTAATTGAAGTTGCTATCCTACCCCTATTTAGAGCAATGGAAATCGGGCCGATGGATTGTCCGTGTAATGGGTAGACAGTAATTTCCATCTCCCAAACACTTGGCTTCAGGCAGCCGAGGTGGGAGTGGACATTTTGCCGCTTCTTTCGAATTTCGGGACAATAAGCATCCACATTTACCCTGGCAACTAAATTCGAATCCATTTTGTATTCCTATACGAATCTTTATAAACCATGCTATGGGTTTTTATATATCTTCAAAAGGATGACAAAGATGTATTCCATTGTCATATATGAATATGGTTTACAAATGCCGATACTCAAATTTAGAAGCTAGAATCCAGTTTAAGGTGAATTCGAATATTTGAAACACTTCATGTCCAACTCAAATGTCATACGCAGCATAATGTGTACTCCCATTTCGATATGTACACAAGCGATGTATCAAGATTCAAATACCGAGTCAATCAACCAAGAATGTACATAACTAATAGACATATAAATAATTATAGAGTATATGGATCAATAATATCAACTGACATACATAAGCCAGGCCACTGTACTTTTCTTTGCTACAACATCATCCTTTTTTAGCCAAGCTACTACAACATCTTGGCCCTTTCCGATGCGTGCCACTTATGGTCCATCTATACTACTATTATTGTTGAATGCACATTCAGCCCGATTGACATATTTGTTGGTCTGGCACATCAATCAAAATGAAATGTCTCCGAGTCTTATCAATTAATACAGACTTGTGCTCAAATAAAATTACAAACCAGAAAACAAAAAAACAAAAAACAATTATTACATGATCTCTAAAACAAATGGTTTGATTGATTACATGAACAAACAACACAAAGGTTATTCAACGATGGAAAGAACATTTCACCTATGATTTACCAAGTGGGAATTTAATTTCCTTTTTTCCTTCAGGACCTTAACAATGTGGTTAGTCTCAGCTTGCTTCGTTTTAAAATCCACCAAATATTTAATGATTGTCTTGAGTACTACCACTGATTGTGCTATTTGCTTCCTCAACATGTCAACTTCATATCTAAGTGCAGAAGTAGAATCTCTTTCTACCACTAGTTTAGCCTCTAGAGCGTCAGCAGTTGGCAATTCATAATGCACGATTGGGCCGGTGCCACTGCTGTGGGATGATACAACGTCCATGGTGACCTCGCTCTTTGATCTTGGGCTAACATGTTTTGCCAATAAAGGTCCGATTGGATTCAGAAAAGTTGAAGTTAGCAAAACATCTCAACTAGGAGTTATAACAGCAAGCCAGTTAAACAAACAAGGAATTAAAGAGTTTCAATTTAATGCTGAAAAGTACTTATTAACATCATTGTAACCCGTTGTTGCAGCAGCAAAGCAGTTAAACAAACAAGTAGCTATTTAAGTTCAGGCAAACATGTAATTCTTAACAGTAAGTATCAAACACATAGATAGGCGCAATCTATAATAGGATTAACGGGTTGTGGCATTATGTAATCAGTAGCAAACTAAATTAAGCCAAGCAACATAATTGAACAATTTTGCAATAAGTGGCTAACTAAAATTCCGAGAAGTAGGTAACTGAACTTATGCTAGTTCTTTGTACAGTCACACTGCAACTTCTTTTTTGCTTACAAGGTTGTACAAAGGAGTCCATGGCATCAATTGCTTGGATACGCAGTCCCAATACTTCTTTCTTCCCACACTGCATTAGTATGTCGAATGGTTAATCTGGTAAGATGGTGCGTCCTCGATATGTTATATGGGGACGTGTAGTCAGACTAGTTGTGGCCACACACATCACACTGGCTTTTACTGTATATTTCATGCGATTACTTTTGGCATATCGAGATCTAAGCAATCTACAATACGATGAAAAGACTGGCATCCTTCACATTATTGGCGAACTCCATTCATAGAAACAAGCAATTCAACCATTATGTGGGTAAATCAAAAGCGCCACTGGAATATTTTTCACTACCCCTATCATACACGCAAAAAGGGACGACGCCACCGTAGGGGCTGGCATGGGCAGTCGCCTCAGGTGGCTCGAAAGTGTGCACCTAGTTTGAGTCGTCCAGGTTGGCCCAGGCTAGTTTTGTTCATCCCAATGCACGAGCAGGCATTGTAAAAATGAAGAATTGTTTTTGAATTTGGATAGGCCAATAACATAAGTGGAAGGCAGGCCCGCGGCCCAAACAAGCGCCTCCCATATCGATCGACAGCAGGAAAAATCCCAATTCATCCGCTCCAGCCTCTAGTCTGGTTTGCTCCTAACCTAGCCGCCGCTGGATAGACCGACACAGCACTTCATCGCGCCCTCGTTGGAGGACGGTCACCGGGCTTCAAGAGAACGGAAGGACAAGAAGATGAAGATCCAACCCTGGGTGTAGCCTACATGGGAGGCAGCGGCGGCAGCACGGGCATGGCATCGAGCTTGCGCAAACGGACAGTCGCAGCTTGCAAGAGTAGCATGCGCAACGAGAAGGTACATCACCTCCCTAATTATATCTGATTCAACTCTTCAATTTCTGGCCAATAGTTAAACCTGACGGTGTTGTAAAACTTCTTGTATGTAGGGAATCTATGAGAAAATGAAACCAATTTCTACTTATTTTATAACTCCCCCAATCAATACTGAACTAACTGAATCTAATCAAGTTTACGGTGCAAACATCCAAGCTCATGTTGTTCTTGAGCCTGAAGTGTCTAATGAACAGACTAGTAATGAAGGATTTGATGCAAACATTTTACATGCTCCTGGTGATGAACATATAGTGTCTAATGAGGCATCTAATGCAAGCATTTTGCAAGCTCCCATTGAAGGATTTAGTGTCTAATGATGATCTGCTATGTTGAGAGAGACATGGAGATTTGCAAGCATTGATGACAAGCAAATTATAGTGCATTTTCATGGCTTGAGGAAACGTCGAGGCCATCTACCAGAAAGTTCCCGTATCATGACAACATAGCATAAATACTTTTCTAATATGTTGTTTGAAACTATTGGCATACTTGTGCAGGATAGATATATTGATATGCAGTTTGCGCACTGGTTATAGGTGCAATTACACCTCGATATTTTCAGCCAGAGAATGAATAATTCAAGCAGGTACATACCATGTTTGTAGTCCTTGTAAACCATGTTGCATTTTGTGTTTTTTGGTGCTTGCATCATTTAGTGTTTATAATATGAACTACTTTGGATCATTAGCTGGTTTTCAAAGTGCATGTAGCTTCACATTTCTCAAGTTATGTTGATTTCTGGAGTGCAAGTGCCTTCGTATTTTTTAAGTTAAATGTTCTCCCCTGGTAACTTGAATTCGTGGATCCGCCACTGCACACAAATCATACACGAATGCCAGTACGAATTAAATGAAATGCAGTGACTTACGCTAGCTCATTGTACAGGCTCACTGCAGCTCTGCTTGCGCTTGGGATGTTCCATGTACAAGTCCATGTTACCACTTGCTTGGATGTGCAGGCCTTGTGCTCCTTGCATCCCCCTCTGCATTTTTGACACGACAAATGGTTGATCAAATAAGAGGAATCGACCTTGCTGTTGTACCAGAGGACAGATACTTACAAGGTTATACGGGTGTGCAGGATGTGTACCAGATCCCATAGCGCCGTCATGCTTCCCTAAAAAATGGTTTGCTTGTTTCAGATGATATCTCCAGAAGAAATAACAGTTAACGCCGGAGTTGGATAGGCGTGTAAGCTAAGAGAGCAGTGAAAGGATATCCAAACATCGTCGGAACAGTGCACAAGGGAGTGATGTGTGGATACCTAGTTCGGGCCGGCGTTTGGTCATGCTTGCCTAGCTAGAGTGCGGGTCACTTCAGAGCCGTTGAGAGTGATGCGCTGGCATTGGCTGGCCGCACACGGATGCAGATCTTGAGTGGTAGCGGAGCGCTATGATGCGGTGGACGAGGCCGTTGGTGAAGCCCCAGCGGCCTCGGGGGGCGAAGGCGCGACGATGTGCTCGGTGAAGTAGCCCCGGTGAGCTGAGAGACGGCGTCGGTGAAGCGCACCTGATGCGGTGGAAGTCGGTGTCTGTGAGGCACGTCGGTTGCGGTGGCCGACGTTGTCGGTGGACCACCCGGTGCGGTGGATGAGGGCGTAGATGAGGTAGCTCCAGTGCGGTGGTGAAGCGCGACCATCGTCTTCGTCGTTATCGTCCGGCACAGAGGCGGGGAAATAGACGAGACGAGGGGCGATTGGAACTTTGCTTGGGTTGGCGGCGAATTAGGGATTTGAGCAATCTGGGCGCGAAAGGGGACGGTAGAGAAGGGAGAGTTTGCAGGCCTGGAATTGGGGCCGCCAGATATTTCAATCTGAAACATGGAAGCGCGAACTTATTTTGTCGTCGTCCTTTTTTGGGGGGTGGAGGGAGGGGTGTGGGTGGCTGGGTGCTAAGCGTCCGTCCGACACACGCGACCACCATGACACGACCCTGGTCTGCCTGGTGCACCTACATTTGAGAATGCAAACGAATCTTCTTTCATTTGCAAACGAATCTGTATGTATAACCATGCCCGTGTTTTCCTTGCAATAATTAGTCATTCGAAACGAGATACTGTAAATTAATTAGTGAGGAGTTATTTGAAAAAAAAATCAAAACGGTGTCCATGCTAACGTGGATTAGAGTGTATGTCACATAATTAGTTATTTGAATTAGAGTGTGTGTCACATAGCGATCTCCAATTCTAACGTGGATTTTGCATTTCACTTTATCCATGCTACTTTTTTAATACAAATTCATATGTATATGATGAACACCATGGTAGTGAGAAAACTTTTGGATGGATTCAAACATATGACCTACAAAATAGCACAACAAATCGAGTCAATGTCAACTTTTCGAAGCCTAGTATGGCAGGAATTCGAAATAATTACCCATAAGCATGGTCCTCAGTTCAAATCTTACAATGTACATCGAGTTGAAACATCGATATTAAGTCTCGTACTATGTACATTAAAATGTTGTTTTTAGCCCCCCCCCCC
>LR738713.1:322301539-322340967 GCA_902687465.1 Secale cereale
AGGGAGGAGGAGGTTGCCGGAGGAGGAGCACCGTGAGGAGGAGGTCACCGGAGGAGGAGCACCGTGAGGAAGAGGAGGTCGCCGGAGAGGAGGAGACATAGTGGAGGAGAGGAGGAGATGGAATGGAGGAGAGGAGGAGAAGAATGAAGAGGTAAGTGGCTGGCCGGCCCTTTTAAACTTCTGTCCCAACTTAGTAGTGGCGCACCATGCACTGGTGCGCCATTGCTATTTTTTTTTTTGAATTGTGAAGGCGGGAAAATAGTAGTGGCGCATTATTTAGAAGGTGTGCCATTGCTAACTTGTTTTCTATTTTTGAATTTTGAAGGCGGGAAAATAGCAGTGGCGCACCATGCACTAGTGCGCCATTGCTAATTTATTTATTTTTTCCATTTTTTCGAATTTTCTTGCCTCCAGATCTTAAAAGCATCGTAACTTTTTTCTGTTAGGTTTTTGAGGATTCTAGAAAATCGATCATGAGCATAGTCGGTCAAATTCGGATGTCACTTTTTGAGTAGATGATTTTTCATATAAAAAACTTTTTCATCGCAGGTCGTATGTAAAAGTTACGGCCATTTTACCGAAACACGGTGACCTTTTGCAAAAAAAAAATCAAAATTCATGTTTGATAATTTTCCTAACAACTAGAACACATAACACATGGGCATCTATTTTTTTGAATTTTTTTAAATCTTTATCATTTTCTTTTATTTTTTAAAAAACCTAAAAGGCGATCCACTAGGGGGGTGTGTGTTTGTGTGTGTGAGACATAGCAATGGTGCACCACACCTAGGTGCGCCACTACTATGTAGCATAGGAGTGGCGCACCTAGGTGTGGTGCGCCATTGCTATGTCTGGTGGGGGTGGATGGACCCAAAGAAATAGCAATGGCGCACTACTCATGTGGGGCACCATTAGTAAAAACATAGCAATGGTGCACCTGATTCCGGTGCGCCACTGCTATATAGCAATGGCACACCTGATTCCGGTGCGCCACTGCTATAGCAGTGGTGCACCACCATCATGGTGCGCCACTAGTAGAGATATTGGGGATAAGCCTTTTTCTAGTAGTGTAAAGCATCCCTCCGTTGTTCATCGGTAGTCATTATGGACCGGAGACATGAGGGGAATTTCCTACGGCTGGAATTCTGGCCGCCAGATATTTCGACTCGAAACGCGGAGGCTCGACTGGTTGGGGTTGCCTAATGTGCGTACCACGCACGCCACCGGAAGGACACGATCCTGTTTTTTTTTTACTTTTTTAGGATCAACACGAGCCAAGGCCTGGTTGGTACATCGTTGGGTCCTACCATTTGAGAATACGAAAGAAACCTTTTAAATTGCCGAACGAATCTATGTGTATTGCAATGCCCGTATTTTCCTTGCAAATACTAATCTCAACTTGGTAATTGATTTACGACGAGTTGTTGAATTAGTGAGTTTGTGATATAGTTGTAATGCCCCGGATGTAATACTTTCCCTTTTGGGTATATAATATATCTCCGGCTTCATCTATTTCCATTTCGGGTTCTTTGTCTTTCGGGTTTTTCGTCGTTTTGTTGTCTGCGTGTGTGGCATTCATTCATATCATGTAGACATGTGCATCGCATTGCATTTGTGTTGTCGGTTGCATTCGGTTCCACGCGCTCCTTCCCGTTGTCCATTTCGCGTTCCGGAGCTCCCTCACGTGTCCGTGACGTCCCGTAGACCTACTTTGTTGTTTGGGCGTGTAACGTTACCGGTGTGCCGCGAGGCTTGTCGTGTGTTGTTGTTTTGTTGTGTGTAACCCGCCTGTCAAATCTCGTCGCGTTTCGAGTCCGTTTGCTCCTCCAACAGTTTTTCGTGTGGGTCCAAAGTGCCTCCACTAGTGGCCCAGAAACACCCCTACTGCAGTCCACTACCCTCTCCTAGGCCCATTTCAACTACCCCCGCGATCGGATCCGTCGGATCGCGATCGGAGGGCTCCTAACACCCCCAAATCCCCTAACCCTAAAAACCTGCTATATAATAGACCCCTAGGTCTATTTTTGGACTTCTCTAGCTTCTTCCTCCTCCTTCCCCTAAAAATTTGGATCTGGCCACCCCCTCCTCTCCACTTGGCAGCTCCCTCCTGGCAAGCCAGATCGAGCCGCGTCGCCGGATCCTTCGACCAGCCGTGGGTCAACGCCCTCGAGGCCATCTCTCCGCTCGACCGAGCCGGGAGTGGACCAGCGTCGCTGCAGCGTCCAGCGCCTCCCGAGCCGGCCCAGGCGATCCCCTCGTCGCCCGATCGCCAGATCTCGATCCTTCGGGACCACTTCGCCGAAGGCCCGGGATCCAGCTGCCGCTTTCCTTCCGCCCTGGGCCGCCGCCTCCGTCGTGGGCCACCTCCTCGCCCCTCAGCCAGATCGGCGTGCCCCTCCTCCAGGCTTCCTCGCCTCTCCACCGGGCCGGCCCACTCCTGCCTCTCCTCGCCTCGCCGCCCTCCAGCGTCGATCGCCAGCAGCCTCCCGCTGCCGAGTCGGGCCTCGCCCTCCGCTCCGGCAGCGCCGCGCTGGGCCTCCCTCCGCCCTGGGCCAGGCCGCGCCTCAGACGCCTCGCGGGCCAGTCGGGCCACCCAGCCGCCCCTCCACCCCGCGGGCCACCGACGCCGGGTGGGCCATCCGCAGCCAGCCGCCGCGGGCCCAGCAGCTGCTTCGCTTGGGCCGCCGCCTTCCTCCGCCGGGCCGTTGTTGTTTTTTTCACCAGACCGAGGTTGTCTCTTTAGTCCAATAAGTCCCAGTGATGATTTGTGTGCTGATGCATTACTAGATCTGCTCTAACTTTTTGTGTGTAGCTCCGTTTCGCGCAAATAGCATGTCCAGACGTTCGTGGTGAATAGCACTACGTTTTATCTTTTAGTGTCATGCATGTTAGAGATCATCTAGATGCTTGTTTTGCCGTTGCAAGAGTGCATCCCGGTATAATTGCTGCTATGTGATGTTTTTATGCCATCTTTGCTACGTGATATCTTTTAGCTCGTTTACCCGAATGATGCAAATGACATGTCCACGTGTTCGTCTTGCCATGCTCTACAAGTGGCTTGTGTTAGGTTGCATGATAGATTTATTCTTGCCATGTATATCATCGTTGCAAAGTGTAATGTGGCTGTGATGTTGTTTCACTTGTTATGAAATGCCATCTTGTTGAGCTCATTGCTATCGTTGTGTTTATCTCCATGAAGCATGCTTGTGTGTTTCGGAATCACCATCATGTGTACTTTGATGTGGTGCTTACCACTTGCCATGTTTAGTTTCGAGGTGACTTAAACTTGCTCGTTCAGATGCCATGATGAAACTGCTGTTTTAGGACTTAGTGGTTTTTCACTAAGTCTGAAATCTGTAACGTTCCGATGCCATGTTTGCTTGCTGCTCTAGGACAAACCATGATAGTTTTGGAGTGGATCTTGATTGTTCCTTGTAGTCTATATTGTTGGCTTTCCATTAATGTTCTCACATGCCTATTTAAGTGGCTGTAGCATGTTTATCTTTTGCTCCAAAGTTTTAATAAAATTCTGCTGCCAGAATTTTATTGTCAAGTTCAATATGTCCAGGCTTATTGCTATTGATCTGTGGCTCCTTTGGGGGTGCACCTTTGGACTTAATTGCTGTAGGATATGTCTAGTTTGTGTTCATGCTCTTTGCCATGTTGTTTGAGTGCTGTAGCTTAATTATTTTGTGCTCCGAAGTTGCTATGTTGCTGTAATTTTCAGCTTTCGCTCATTTCTTGTTTCGGGCATAACTTTTAGCCCGTAACTCCGATTTCAGTGAATCTTATATGAAACTTGATTGATTTTCTGTGTAGATTCATAATATAATATTGTTATCATGTTTTAAGGTGTTTTGCTTGAGTGCTATTTTCCGTGCTCCGTGTGCATCCTTAGTGCATCCATCATGCATCCATCATTTTCGAGTGCGCATTGCATCTTGTTGATTTGTGCTTGGTGTGATTGTTTTGTTTAGAGCCGGAAGCTGAGACCGAGTACGAGTACGAGCACGAGGTTTCCAACGAGGTTGAGCACGAGGACCCTTCTTACGATCCGAACGACTTCTCTTCAGGCAAGATGACTGAACCCCGATAACATTACTAGCTTTGCCTATTGCTAGTAGATCCGCTCTATTGTTTTTCCTCGATGCCCATGTTCTTCTTGTCAGCCTCCTACTTGTAACCATTGCCATGCTTAACCACCCTACCTATGCAAACCGTTGCTTGGCTAAGTACGCTTCGCTCAGCCCTTCTTATAGCGTTGCTAGTTGCAGGTGAAGATCGAAGATGTTTGCTTCATGTTGAAGTTTGGTTGGGTTATATCACACTATATAATTGCTAAATGAAATCATCTATATATTGGCAAGGGTGGAAGGCTAAGCCTTTTGCTTGGTGATTTGTTCCACTCATGCCGTTAGGAACCGTATAAACCGGTGTTATGTTCCTTGATTATGCGTTCCTAACACGGTTGGGGTGTATGGGACCCCCTCGATAAACCGCTAAGTGCTAAGTCTTTTCCAGCAAGTCCCAACATTGGTACTATTCGCCTAAACAACTAAAACTTTCCGAGGGAGTAATTAACCCGAGGCTTAATTAATTCAACCCCCCTGGGCCAGTGCTCGACTTGAGTGTTGGTCCAAACTAGAGCCACTTGCGGATACCACCCAGTTCGCTAGGATCTTCGGTATCTGTACGTACTGCTCATCCGGACGTGGCCTGAGACTAGATACGCGCGGCTACTATCAGGGTGTCGGCACGCCGGGAGGAATTGCTGGATTAGCCTTACCTTAGTTCGGTATATCTTGAGCACGGGATTCCGAGAATACTCGGGTCTTCCCACTTTGGAGTTGCGACTCCGCGGATCGTGGGCTTGTAATGGGTCAAGTTGGAACACCCCTGCAGGGTTATGAACTTTCGAAAGCCGTGCCCGCGTTTATGTGGCAGATGGGAGCTTGTTAATATCCGGTTGTAGATAACTTGACACAATGTTTCGAATACACTACCAGTGTGTGTTCCGTGACCGTCAATTTCCGAATAGGGATTCGGGAGTTGAACACGGAGGGGTTATGCTTGACGTGTTGTAGCTAGGATCACTTCGTGATCATCTTCTCGTCCGAGGCTTTCTCTTCTCGCTCTCACTCACGTAAGCTAGTTGCTAGTTGCTGCTGCAGACACTTATTCTTTTCTTCAGCCTTATCCTCTCCCAAGGCTTAAATAGTCTTGTTACCCGGGAACGGGATTGCTGAGTCCTCTGTGGCTCACAGTTACTTCACCACACCAGATGCAGGTCCAGTTGTGAGCTATCCAGGTGATGGCACCGAGCTTGATTGGGAGTACGACGAGGAGCGTAGTCGGTACTATGTTCGTTATCCGGGTGATCAGTAGTGGAGACTTCTACTAGGATTCGATCCGACCTGTGGATTTTATTTAAGTTTGGTATCTTGACAGTTGGATTTTGCCCTTAGAGGGTTGTGCTATTCTTAATGTATGATGTTTGAGACATGTATTGTAATTGTGTGACGTGGCGAGTGTAAGCCAACTATTTTATGTTTACAATCCCCTCTTTTACATGAGATGTGCAAAGATTACCAAACTTGAGATCATTCTAGGATGAACTTATGCCTTTAAGTCGTGCCTCGACACGTAGGAGGTATAACTCCATCCTGGGCATTACAAGTTGGTATTCAGAGCCTTCTCCGACCTAGGAGCCCCCACTGTTTGATCGAATCGTTGACGGTCGAGTCTAGGCACACACTGAAAACATTTTGAGTCCTATATTATATCGGAGAGTAGGATTTCTTTGCTTCTCATCCCCTTTCTCTCTGGTGAGGACTCCTGACGACTACTCTTGTCTCTCCTACTTTCAAAAATTGCACAATTTTTTTTTTAGGAATCCCGCGAGTATTCTGGGATTGTTTCGATGTTCTTGTGACGAGGATATTGTTCTCGATGCCTCCTGACATTAGGGGTTGTGGCAGTGTCCCGGGGAGTTGAGCTTCGGGGTATTGTCGTCACAAGCATCTCGCGGCAGTACTAAATACTTAAGACGGCCGACATCGAAAATCTCTCCTATACGGCCAGTGGCAAGATAACCTCGACATCACCCAGTACTGGGGAGGTAGTTCGGGAGTATTGCCATAGCTTGTTATAGTGGATGCTTTTCGAAGGTCCGAGGTACACAGTTTCTGAGAAAGACTGGTTATGTGTTGAAGGATGGATACACCTGGATGTAGGTTTAGAGTTGATTGCGTGGTGCTTCCCGTGTATCCCCAACACCTGATTGCATAACTGGAATCTTTCGGAAATTTATAGGTGGGTTTATCCAGTAGATCGTAGGCATTCTTCCAACGAATGCAGGTTAGCGAGTTTGGGGTTCTACATTGAGTGAAGTGGTTTATGACCGATGTTACTATCAGGAGTTGCATCTTAAAGGGTCCTTGGCTATGCTGATCCGGGGATTGCAAAACCTTTTCGTAACGCGTTCATATGCTTTCAGCACAAAGATGTTAGAACGAAGCTCCTATCTTGTGTTTGTTCCCGTCTGTACCTTGTTGTTTTCTTATTTTCCTTTTGTCCCCTATGTGGCTTCTCGTAAAGATTGATGTTATCATTTAATTTAGAATTTCATTCGTTCCTCTTGGTCGAATGATTTCATTCGTTCTTATTGTTCGAATGATTATTGTGAAGACTTGTTGCAATTCATTCCATTGATTCAGCTTATACCTTCTGTCAATCAATTGTTGATTCGTGGTCATCTCTTTCAGGATGGCTCCGAAAAAGGTTCCCAACGCTAACCCAGAGGGTGAAGAGGTCCCAGATCGTCCTCCTTCCCCTCCTCCTCCGCCTGAGGCTTGGAGAGCGATTATGCAGACTACAGCTCAGAACACCCAGTTGTTGATGCAGATGATGCAACAGATGCAAGCTAATCAAGCTAATCAGGGTGTTCCAGGGAACCAAGGCAACTTCTTCAACCAGCAGCACCATGCTACTCTCAACCAGTTCCTGGCCAATAATCCAAAAGCTTCAGTTACTGTGTCGACCCTCTTGATGCTGAAGATTGGTTAACCGACATAAAGAAGCATTTTGAGTGCAGTAACATGAAGGAAGATGATTATGTGAAATTTGCAGCCTTCCAACTCAAAGACCAAGCAGCTGACTGGTGGCAGCAGTACAAAGACTCCAGGCCAGGTCAAGTGATCTCTTGGGAGAATTTCTGCAAGGACTTTCGCTCGCACCACATTCCAACAAGTGTCATCGAGGGTATGTGTGAGCAATTCCGCAACCTGAAGCAGGGCTCCATGACAGTCTATCAGTATAATGTCAAGTTCCAAAACCTCGCTCGTTATGCTAAGCAAGACATTCCTGATGCCAAGAGCAAAATATACCAGTTCCGTGGAGGCCTGAAAGATGAACTTCAGCTTGCTCTCACTTTGTTCGAGCCGGATGAATTCGACAAATTCTATAACATGGCTTTGAAACAAGAGGCAGCTCAACTTAAGATGGAGGCTTCTAAAAAAAGAATTCGAGATGCCGTTCACTCTTCCTCATCGTCTCAGATGGTCTCAAAGCATCAGAAATTCTGGCTTCCTCCTCCTCCAGTGATTCGAGCTCCTTACAACAACTCCAACAACTCCAACAGCAACAAGAACTCTGGTGGACGTGGTTTCTCCCACCCACCCAACCCGAGCAACAAGTCGAAGAATCAGTTTCAGTCTCAAGGCTCCAAGTCAAGTGGCTCTCATTTCCGGCCTCTCTCTGAAGTGGTGTGCAACAAGTGTGGCCAGAAGGGTCATTATGCCAACAGATGTCCTAATCCGAAGCGTCTTCCTCCTCCTCCGCCTGTCAGTACAGCTATTGTCAAGCATAATCCAAAGTCTGCAAGGGTCAATCTGATGAGTGCAGCTGAAGCGGAGTATTCTTCTGATGTCATTTTGGGTAACCTTCCAGTGAACTCTATACCTGCTAAAGTGTTGTTTGATTCGGGTGCTTCTTTGTCCTTCATTTCAAGACCTTTTGTTGCCAAGCATGAATTTGTCACTCAAGTGATGCCGAAGCCGTTGAGCATTATTTCTCCTGGTTTGCAAATGTCCTCTCGGGTGCATGTTCCGGATGTGTCTATTCGCATGGGTGATTATCGATTTTTGGCTTCTCCGGTGGTTCTTGGTAATTCTGACATCGACCTCATCCTCGGAATGGATTGGCTTTCTCAGCATGATGCTCACATTGATTGTGCACAGAAAGAAGTCAAGATGACTCATCCTGATGAAGATGTGATTATCTTTGCCTCCATGGATAATACTATCAGGCTTTTCTCTCCCAATGATAAGGGCGAAATTAATGCCATATCTCAAATTCCGGTGGTGAACGAATATCAAGACGTCTTTCCTGAAGAACTTCCGGGCATGCCTCCACACCGTCAGGTGGAATTTGTCATTGAACTCGAGCCGGGTACTAAGCCAGCATGCCGGCGTCCGTACAAGCTCTCTCCGGATGAATTGAAGGAATTGAAGAAGCAGCTTGGTAAACAGGAGAGTATGGGTCTCATCAGGCCTAGTACGTCTCCTTGGGGCTGTGGTGTCTTATTTGTCAAGAAAAAAGATGGCACGGAGCGTCTCTGTGTTGATTACCGGCCATTGAACAAGAAAACAATAAAGAACAAATATCCGCTCCCCAACATCAACGAACTGTTTGAGCAGCTCAAAGGAGCTAAAGTGTTCTCTAAGCTTGACCTCCGAATGGGCTATCACCAAATTCGCATTCGCGAGGAAGACATTCCCAAGACGGCCTTCAGAACGAGCTACGGTTCATACGAGTATACCGTCATGTCTTTTGGTCTCGCCAATGCTCCTCCTACCTTTTCGAGGATGATGCATTACATCTTCAACCCCTATACTGGCGAGTTTGTGCTTGTGTATCTGGATGATATTCTGGTGTTTTCCAAGAATGAAGAAGATCACGAAAAGCACTTACGTCTGGTTCTTGATCGACTCCGAGAGCATAAATTCTATGCCAAGTTCTCCAAGTGCGAGTTTTGGCTCGATAAGGTTTTGTACCTGGGCCATATCATCTCAGCTGACGACATTGCGGTTAATCCCGAGAAAGTTGAAGCAATTGTCAACTGGGAAGCTCCTCAGAACGTCAAGCAGCTCCGCAGTTTTCTGGGTCTTGCCAGCTATTGCAGAAGGTTCGTTGAGAACTTCTCCAAGATTGCCAAGCCTCTTTCCAACTTGCTTCAGAAGAATGTCAAATACTTTTGGTCTCCAGAGTGTGAAGTGGCATTCAAAACTCTCAAAGAAAAGCTCGTCTCTGCTCCAATTCTGACTCCTCCAGATGAATCCAAGCCCTATGAAGTATTATGTGATGCTTCTCTTCAAGGTCTTGGTGGTGTGCTTATGCAAGACAAGAGAATTGTGGCATACACCTCTCGTCAGCTCAAGCCAAGTGAGAAGAACTATCCCACACATGATCTCGAGCTAGCAGCTGTGGTACATGCTTTGATTACATGGAGACATCTGTTGTTGGGCAGAAAAGTCGACATCTTCACCGATCACAAGAGCTTGAAGTACATCTTCACACAGCCGCATCTGAACCTCCGACAGACTCGTTGGGTTGAAATGATCCAAGAGTATAATCCCAGCATTGAATACACTCCTGGCAAGGCGAATGTGATTGCAGATGCTTTGAGCAGAAAGGCATATTGCAACAGCCTTCTTATCAAGCCGTGCCAGCCTGAGCTTTGTGAAGCATTCAGGAAACTCAACCTCCAAGTTGTTCCGCAGGGTTTTCTTGCAAATCTCCAAATTGCTCCTACCTTGGAAGATCAAGTCCGTGAGGCCCAGCTCAGTGATACCATGGTGAAGAAGGTGAAACATGCTATTGCTAAGGGCATTCCGAAATACAAGTGCTTCCGTGTTGATGAGAGGGATACCTTGTTCTTCGAGGACAAACTCATTGTTCCCAAAGGTGATCTCAGGAAACTCATAATGGAAGAAGCTCATGATTCTCTCCTTTCCATTCATCCTGGCAGTTCCAAGATGTATCAAGATCTCAAGTAGTCTTACTGGTGGACACGCATGAAAAGGGAAATTGCCCAATTCGTGAACGAATGTGATGTATGCAGAAGAGTGAAAGTAGAACATCAACGTCCAGCTGGTCTTCTCCAGCCTCTTCCTATTCCCGAGTGGAAGTTCGACCACATTGAAATGGACTTTGTCACTGGCTTCCCTAAATCCAAGCGAGGGAATGATTCTATCTTCGTGGTGATTGACAAGCTTACCAAAGTCGCTCACTTTCTTCCAGTCAAAGAATCAATCAATGCAGCTCAATTGGCAGAGATGTACACTTCCAGAATTGTGTCCTTACATGGCATTCCTCAAGTTATCTCCTCAGACCGTGGAAGCTTGTTCACATCAAGGTTCTGGGACTCCTTTCAGTCTGCCATGGGCACTAAGATCAGGTTCAGCACTGCATTTCACCCTCAGACTAGTGGTCAAGTCGAGCGAGTGAATCAGATTCTAGAAGACATGCTCAGAGCATGTGTCATATCTTTTGGCATGAAATGGGAAGACTGCCTTCCATTTGCCGAGTTCTCTTACAACAACAGCTTTCAAGCAAGTGCAGGCAAAGCTCCGTTTGAAATTCTCTATGGCAGAAAGTGCCGTACCCCTCTCAACTGGTCTGAAACAGGCGAACGTCAACTTCTTGGCAATGACTTGATCTCAGAAGCCGAAGAAATGTGCAAAGTCATACGTGAGAATCTCAAGGCCACTCAGTCGCGTCAGAAGAGCTACTATGACGGCAAGCATCGTGATTTGGCATTCAACATTGGTGATCATGTTTATCTCCGTGTGTCTCCGATGAAAGGCACCCAAAGATTCGGTATCAAAGGAAAGCTTGCTCCTAGATACGTCGGGCCTTTCAAGATTCTTGGCAAAAGAGGCGATCTAGCCTATCAACTTGAGCTCCCTTCAAACTTCGCCAATGTTCATGATGTCTTCCATGTGTCTCAACTCCGCAAATGCTTCAAGGCACCTGAGCGCATGATTCCGTTTGAAGAGATTGATCTTCAACAAGACCTGTCCTACCGAGAGCATCCCGTTGCTATTCTCGAGGAGACCGAACGCAAGACCCGCAACAAGTCCATCAAATTTCTGAAAGTCAAGTGGTCACATCACACCGACCAAGAGGCTACGTGGGAACGAGAAGATCATCTTCGTTCCGAGTACCCTTCCTTTTTCCAGTCCTAGATCTCGGGACGAGATCTTTTTGTAGTAGAGGAGAATTTGTAATGCCCCGGATGTAATACTTTCCCTTTTGGGTATATAATATATCTCCGGCTTCATCTATTTCCATTTCGGGTTCTTTGTCTTTCGGGTTTTTCGTCGTTTTGTTGTGTGCGTGTGTGGCATTCATTCATATCATGTAGACATGTGCATCGCATTGCATTTGTGTTGTCGGTTGCATTCGGTTCCACACGTTCCTTCCCGTTGTCCGTTTCGCGTTCCGGAGCTCCCTCGGGTGTCCGTGACATCCCGTAGACCTACTTTGTTGTTTGGGCGTGTAACGTTACCGGTGTGCCGCGAGGCTTGTCGTGTGTTGTTGTTTTGTTGTGTGTAACCCGCCTGTCAAATCTCGTCGCGTTTCGAGTCTGTTTGCTCCTCCAACAGTTATTCGTGTGGGTCCAAAGTGCCTCCACTTGTGGCCCAGAAACACCCCTACTGCAGTCCACTACCCTCTCCTAGGCCCATCTAAACTACCCCCGCGATCGGATCCGTCGGATCGCGATCGGAGGGCTCCTAACACCCCCAAATCCCCTAACCCTAAAAACCTGCTATATAATAGACCCCTAGGTCTATTTTTTGACTTCTCTAGCTTCTTCCTCCCCCTTCCCCTAAAAATTTGGATCTGGCCACCCCCTCCTCTCCACTTGGCAGCTCCCTCCTGGCAAGCCAGATCGAGCCGCGTCGCCGGATCCTTCGACCAGTCGTGGGTCAACGCCCTCGAGGCCATCTCTCCGCTCGACCGAGCCGGGAGTGGACCAGTGTCGCTGCTGTGTCCAGCGCCTCCCGAGCCGGCCCAGGCGATCCCCTCGTCGCCCGATCGCCAGATCTCGATCCTTCGGGACCACTTCGCCGAAGGCCCGGGATCCAGCTGCCGCTTTCCTTCCGCCCTGGGCCGCCGCCTCCGTCGCAGGCCACCTCCTCGCCCCTCAGCCAGATCAGCGCGCCCCTCCTCCAGGCTTCCTCGCCTCTCCACCGGGCCGGCCCACTCCCGCCTCTCCTCGCCTCGCCGCCCTCCAGCGCCGATCACCAGCAGCCTCCCGCTGCCGAGTCGGGCCTCGACCTCCGCTCCGGCCGCGTCGCGCTGGGCCTCCCTCCGCCCTGGGCCAGGCCGCGCCTCAGGCGCCTCGCGGG
This sequence comes from Secale cereale, assembly GCA_902687465.1. Lineage (NCBI taxonomy): Eukaryota > Viridiplantae > Streptophyta > Magnoliopsida > Poales > Poaceae > Secale > Secale cereale. Next base: position 322,313,953 of record LR738713.1, read on the forward strand.
CCAGTCGGGCCACCCAGCCGCCCCTCCACCCCGCGTGCCACCGACGCCGGGTGGGCCGTCGGCAGCCAACCGCCGCGGGCCCAGCAGCTGCTTCGCTTGGGCCGCCGCCTTCCTCCGCCGGGCCGTTGTTGTTTTTTTCACCAGACCGAGGTTGTCTCTTTAGTCCAATAAGTCCCAGTGATGATTTGTGTGCTGATGCGTTACTAGATCTGCTCTAACTTTTTGTGTGTAGCTCCGTTTCGCGCAAATAGCATGTCCAGACGTTCGTGGTGAATAGCACTACGTTTTATCTTTTAGTGTCATGCATGTTAGAGATCATCTAGATGCTTGTTTTATCGTTGCAAGAGTGCATCCCGGTATAATTGCTGCTATGTGATGTTTTTATGCCATCTTTGCTATGTTATATCTTTTAGCTCGTTTACCCGAATGATGCAAATGACATGTCCACGTGTTCGTCTTGCCATGCTCTACAAGTGGCTTGTGTTAGGTTGCATGATAGACTTATTCTTGCCATGTATATCATCGTTGCAAAGTGCCATGTGGCTGTGATGTTGTTTCACTTGTTATGAAATGCCATCTTGTTGAGCTCATTGCTATCGTTGTGTTTATCTCCATGAAGCATGCTTGTGTGTTTCGGACCATCATGTGTACTTTGATGTGGTGCTTACCACTTGCCATGTTTAGTTTCGAGGTGACTTAAACTTGCTCGTTTAGATGCCATGATGAAACTGATGTTTTAGGACATAGTGGTTTTTCACTAAGTCTGAAATCTGTAACGTTCCGATGCCATGTTTGCTTGCTGCTCTAGGACAAACCATGATAGTTTTGGAGTGGATCTTGATTGTTCCTTGTAGTCTATATTGTTGGCTTTCCATTCATGTTCTCACATGCCTATTTAAGTGGTTGTAGCATGTTTATCTTTTGCTCCAAATTTTCAATAAAATTCTGCTGCCAGAATTTTATTGTCAAGTTCAATATGTCCAGGCTTATTGCTATTGATCCGTGGCTCCTTTGGGGGTGCACCTTTGGACTTAATTGCTGTAGGATATGTCTAGTTTGTGTTCATGCTCTTTGCCATGTTGTTTGAGTGCTGTAGCTTAATTATTTTGTGCTCCGAAGTTGCTATGTTGCTGTAATTTTCAGCTTTCGCTCATTTCTTGTTTCGGGCATAACTTTTAGCCCGTAACTCCGATTTCAGCGAATCTTATATGAAACTTGATTGATTTTCTGTGTAGATTCATAATATCATATTGTTATCATCTTTTGAGGTGTTTTGCTTGAGTGCTATTTTCCGTGCTCCGTGTGCATCCTTAGTGCATCCATCATGCATCCATCATTTTCGAGTGCGCATTGCATCTTGTTGATTTGTGCTTGGTGTGATTGTTTTGTTTAGAGCCGGAAGCTGAGACCGAGTACGAGTACGAGCACGAGGTTTCCAACGAGGTTGAGCACGAGGACCCTTCTTACGATCCGAACGACTTCTCTTCAGGCAAGATGACCGAACCCCGATAACATTACTATCTTTGCCTATTGCTAGTAGATCCGCTCTATTGTTTTGCCTCGATGCCCATGTTCTTCTTGTCAGCCTCCTACTTGTAACCATTGCCATGCTTAACCACCCTACCTATGCAAACCGTTGCTTGGCTAAGTACGCTTCGCTCAGCCCTTCTTATAGCGTTGCTAGTTGCAGGTGAAGATCGAAGATGTTTGCTTCATGTTGAAGTTTGGTTGGGTTATATCACACTATATAATTGCTAAATGAAATCATCTATATATTGGCAAGGGTGGAAGGCTAAGCCTTTTGCTTGGTGATTTGTTCCACTCATGCCGTTAGGAACCATATAAACCGGTGTTATGTTCCTTGATTATGCGTTCCTAACACAGTTGGGGTGTATGGGACCCCCTCGATAAACCGCTAAGTGCTAAGTCTTTTCCAGCAAGTCCCAACATTGGTACTATTCGCCTAAACAACTAAAACTTTCCGAGGGAGTAATTAACCCGAGGCTTAATTAATTCAACCCCCTGGGCCAGTGCTCGACTTGAGTATTGGTCCAAACTAGAGCCACTTGCGGATACCACCCAGTTCGCTGGGATCTTCGGTATATGTACGTACTGCTCATCCGGACGTGGCCTGAGACTAGATACGCGCGGCTACTATCAGGGTGTCGGCACGCCGGGAGGATTTGCTGGATTAGCCTTACCTTAGTTCGGTATATCTTGAGCACGGGATTCCGAGAATACTCGGGTCTTCCCACTTTGGAGTTGCGACTCCGCGGATCGTGGGCTTGTAATCGGTCAAGTTGAAACACCCCTGCAGGGTTATGAACTTTTGAAAGCCGTGCCCGCGGTTATGTGGCAGATGGGAGCTTGTTAATATCCGGTTGTAGATAACTTGACACAATGTTTCGAATACACTACCAGCGTGTGTTCCGTGACCGTCAATTTCCGAATAGGGATTCGGGAGTTGAACACGGAGGGGTTATGCTTGACGTGTTGTAGCTAGGATCACTTCGTGATCATCTTCTCGTCCGAGGCTTTCTCTTCTCGCTCTCACTCACGTAAGCTAATTGCTAGTTGCTGCTGCAGACACTTATTCTTTTCTTCAGCCTTATCCTCTCCCAAGGCTTAAATAGTCTTGTTACCCGGGAACGGGATTGCTGAGTCCTCTGTGGCTCACAGTTACTTCACCACACCAGATGCAGGTCCAGTTGTGAGCTATCCAGGTGATGGCACCGAGCTTGATTGGGAGTACGACGAGGAGCGTAGTCGGTACTATGTTCGTTATTCGGGTGATCAGTAGTGGAGACTTCTACTAGGATTCGATCCGACCTGTCGATTTTATTTAAGTTTGGTATCTTGACATTTGGATTTTGCCCTTAGAGGGTTGTGATGTTCTTAATGTATGATGTTTGAGACATGTATTGTAATTGTGTGACGTGGCGAGTGTAAGCCAACTATTTTATGTTTACAATCCCCTCTTTTACATGAGATGTGCAAAGATTACCAAACTTGAGATCATTCTAGGATGGACTTATGCCTTTAAGTCGTGCCTCGACACGTAGGAGGTATAACTCCATCCTGGGCATTACAATAGTGATCTCAACGTGGATTTCACATTTATGGTATCCCTGGTAAGTTTTTCAATGCAAATTCAAATTAAAAAGATGAACAATATGGAGGTGGGAAAACTTTGTATGTACCAAGCATATGACCACACACACACACACACACACACACACACAAAGACACCCACACACAAACACAACAACAATCCAATAAGTATAGTGCATCTATTTTTCCAAACCATGCATGTATGACACAAATTCAAAAATACTCCTTCTGTTCCTAAATATTAGTCTTTTAGAGATTTCAACAAGCGACTACATACGGAGCAAAATGAGTGAATCTACACTCTTAAATATGTCTATATACATCTATATGTGCTAGTCCACTTGAAATCTCTAAAAAGACTAATATTTAGGAACGAAGGGAGTAAAATGTAAGACATGCATGGTCCTCAATTCAATATTTAAAACGAACATGAAACTGAAACATGAATATTAGGTCTAGTACTACAGTACATGCAAATGTTGTGTTTAATTATGCGGAGCTATGATTGTCGGGGGTCACCCCCTCGACCTTAGATAAAATTGTGAAGCTCTATTTAGGGTTGTTTAGATTATATTTGTCCCCACCCTCCCAACCACCAATTGGTTGTGCACCCCCACCCCACCTCCCCGGGATAATATCATGTGCCCCCATACCTTAGATATGATGATAGGAGTTGCTTGGAGCTTGTAGATCTAAGATATAGCAGCTCACATGATGTCTTAATATTTTTACAGGAAATCTTGAAGAGTTTGAGAATTGCACACAATTTGTACAAAAACTACTCAGATGCCCTTGGATCCCATATCCAACGACTTCGAAGCTCGTATCACCGTAGCATCTAAGATGAAGGAGGACATCATATTCTCATGTATGTAAGAATATCATGTGCTACCACACCTTAGATGCTTTGGTGATACAAGCTCTTCGGAGCCGTTGGATTTGTGACCCAATACCTCCTCGGTGGTTTGAATGGTTTTTTGCAGAAAAGCCCCCAAAGAGTTCGGCCACTGCTTACAAGCACAAAGACTTCTAAGATGCCATTGCATCTCAGATCAAATGACCTCAAAGCTCGTATCACCGTAGCATCCAAGTTGCGAGAACACCTTATGTTTTCTCGCACGGGAGAATATGAGGTGCTCTCGCACCGTAGATTCTATGGTGATACGAGTTCACGAAGATCTAATGGCCCACAGTAGGATGTTTGAATGTTTTTGCAATATACGGCTGAGAGAGTTTGGGAATTGCGCAGAAAGTACAAGTACTACGCATGTGCCATCTGATCACTGATCATATGACCTGGATGCTCATATCACCATAGCGGGTAATTAAGCTACGGGGAGCACCTAATATGAGTAATGGGTAGCCGTTGAATCCAAGATGCAGCGACACACACGAGGCCTGAATGTTTTATTTGCAAAAAAACCTTTAGAGAGTTTGGAAATTCCAACGGTGTAAAAACTCGTATCACCATAGCATCTAAGCTGCGGGGTGGATGTGATATTATATGCCGTTGTCATTTTTGTTTTTAAACTTGCAAAATACATGTAACTTGTGTCGTTACTTGTCTAACCGTGCAAAGTGTTTGTTCAAAAAAACCATCCTACACTTAAATATCGGAACAACACACGGGGTCCCACTTGTCATTAATCAAATTTCGACCTAAAACTAACAAAAATAAAAGACGAGATTCGAACTGGCAACCTGGACTACAAAGCGTAAGTCGATAGACTGAAACAACAACGGTTGTTGGCTTTGTCCCATAACTTGATTTTATACAGTTTTACGTTGAGTAGAGTAGAGGGAGTGCCTCGTCAACACGTGCATGACCGTTGACTCACTTACTGGTGGGTCCCAGGTCTGCGATCTCTCTCCTCTCTCAATCGTCTAACCTTTGCACGGGCACACACGAAGAGCAGCGATAGCTTGCCATGGTGTTATTACAACTAAAGAAAACTTGGAAAATAGAAGAATCGCCTTGAACAAGAGACGTTGTGGCCGGTCGAGACGGAGCTAACTACACCTATCCTCCGTGCCATGTTAGCATGATGAACTTGTGTGGCTAGTGGGGTGTTTTCGACCGATTGGCTGGGTCCTGAGGTCGAACCATAGGTACTACGTCTGATAGAGTAAATTTTTACATGCACATTTTTCCTCCGTGCCGAGACATGGCACACCCTATCGCGCGGTTTCGGGGTCCTCCCGGGTGCTGCACACATATATTCTACCTGACGTGGGACGCCTTACCGCGCGTTTTTGCCGAAGCAAGTAAATGAGTCGTCAAATCATGAAAGACCACTTTTCCCGCTGAGTACATCAGTGAAGCACGGTGGCTAGCTAGTTGGGCTAATTCGACCGATTAGCTAGGCCGCCGCCACATTTGTTTTTTTCACCCCTTTTTTATCTACTTGCCGCCAGGTAAATTTAAATATCTAGCGCGACGTTGCTCTGGTGTTTGAGTGCGTCAGGATTTTTAATTTTTTGATTGACGGGAGCAGGTGTGGCAGGATTTTTAATTTTTTGATTAACGGGAGCAGGCGCGGCAGCAATTAGTCACGATGACACCGCCTGTAAAACCCACTGCTCCCTGATGTGATAAGTTGTCGACTGGTGTTTTACCATGGTGAAAACCAAAAGATTCCCCGCTCCTCGGCTGGCTCCCTCCGCCTTCCCGTAGATTGCATTGCCTTTCAGCCGTTTCGCCCCTTGCATCACCAACGTCATGCGCCTCGAGAAGCAGAGGGACTTCGGTGGTGTTTAGGCGCCCTCTGCATGGGCATGCCATGTCTCGGCGTAACATGATCGTTGGATCAAACACATACGATGCAGATTAGTAACTGTAGCACAAAGCGTGTGGGTGTGTTTGGTTGCATTCTCATCTCAATATACTCCTCTATCTAGGTGTGTAAGTCACCTTACGGAAACCAAATAATCCCAAAACACTTAGGCACAGTACATTAACTCCCTCCCCGTTTCTTGTTTAATGACATATCAACCAATAAAAGATGTGGGCCGTGCATGCTTTCAATGACTTGAGACTAATAAACATGAAATGCGGTGGTTAGTTTATTGCATACAATGCTATTAATTAGCAAAAATACATTAAGTTTTCTCATTTTCCTATCCGCCTTGGTCGCAGTGCACTACGTAAGATGACTTACACACCTAGATGGAGGGAGTAGTTGTTTCCTCTTCGTGTATTTGTGTTAACCTACTAGTGTGGACTCATGCACCCTTCATGCACTCTACCAAACACCCAAAAGTGGGTTGAGAAGGGAACTTTTGCTCCCATCCCGTGCACCCTTCATACACCCTGCCTAACACTATTCATGCTTCATATGGTTCATGTTTCGTGGAGTACTGTAGCACCGTACTCTCCGTGCGCTGTAGACCTAGTTCTGTTAACATTGATCTCACCGTTCATTCTCAACCAGACAGTCGAGAAAGCGGTACTATGTTACTACATAACTGAAAGTGCGTCATATCGACTAGAGGGGCGGGTGAATAGGTGATTTTTATGAATTCTTCGTCGAGGAATTTTCTGTTGAGGAAATTCCTTAGCGAAGAACTACTTGCAGCGGAATAAGTACTCAGAAGTAAACATGACAGAATACAAGCATGGTCGTCATGAAGAAATGAAGACAAACACAGAGTACAGAAAGCGTAATCACAGGATAACACAGAATGAAGACAAACAAACTTAAGAAAATGAACTAAGGAAATTGAGAAAGTCTTCAGTCAAAGTCTTCAAACAGATATGAACAAGCACACAACACAGATATGAGGAAATGAAAGAGTTGAGGAAATAGAACCAGTAAGCTTGGTGAAGACAATGATTTGGTAGACCAGTTCCAACTGGTGTCTCAGTTGAACATCTGGTTGGAGCGGCTAGGTATTTAAACCTGAGGACACACAGTCCCGGACACCCAGTCAAGGACACACAGTCCAAGACACCAAGTCCTCACCGTATTCTCCTTGAGCTAAGGTCACACAGACCTCGCCCAATCACTCGTGGTAAGTCTTCAGGTGACTTCCGAACCTTCACAGACTTGGTCACTCGGCGATCCACAATTCCTCTTGGATGCTCTAGACCTTGACGCCTAACCGTCTAGAAGAAGCACAGTCTTCAAAGGTAACAAGCGTCGGATCCACGTAGGATCAATCTCTTCAGTGATGCTCAATCACTTTTGGGTTTGAAGGTTTTGGGTTTGGTTTCGGGTTTTTCCTCACTTGATGATTTTTGCTCAAAGTCCTCGGAGGATGGGTTGCTCTTATGACAAGTGTCAGTTTATTGCGGAGCAGCCAACCAACTAGTGGTTATAGGGGGCGGCTATTTATAGCCTAGGGAGCATCCCGACATGATAAGACATAAATGCCCTTTAATGATATGACCATTAGGTAGATAGATATTTTGGGACAGCTGGCGCGTAGCACAGCAACGGTTGGAAATTTGAGTATCAAATTCCTCAGGGCTATCATGTTCCTCACTGTGTAGGTAATTCGCACTGGCGAATTCCTAACTCCTCAGTCAGAACAAATTCCTCAGAGACCAGAAGAACTTCGCCTCTATCACTGAAGAATATGACTGAACTGTATGAGATTTCCAATGGCTTTACTCGAAGGAATTGGTAGGTGTAGGATTTTGAGTTGAGCATCACATGGAAATTTTTCCTTAGTATTTCCTCGACCCCCTTTAACAGTACGGTGTTTCCTATGACTCAATAAAAAGAAAATTAAACTATAAAAACAAAAGTCTTCATGCTTCATGATCCTCGCGTGAATACCAAGTCTTCAAGGTCAGACCAATTTCTTCACTTTCAAATTCTTCAGAACGTCTTCAGAGATCCAAAGTCTTCAGTTGAAGAACTTCATTTTTAGGGGTCTACTTTCCCTGTAATAATCAAACTCCTCATAGACTTATAGACCTGTGTACACTCACAAATACATTAGTCCCTTAACCTATAAGTCTTCAATACACCAAAATCACTAAGGGGCACTAGATGCACTTACAATCTCCCCCTTTTTCGTGATTGATGACAATATTGGTTAAGTTTTTAACGGGGATAAACATATGAAGTGTAAATACTGATGTTGAGGAATTTGATTGCAAGATATAGAAGAACCCCCCCTGAAGTTGTGCATAGTGAGGAATTTGCTTTTGACGCAATGCACACTTGAAGAGTAGAATCATGGAGATCTCTCCCTATATCTTGTAATTCATACACGCATTTGATATATAATATGAAGAATTTGAAATGCATGATGAAATATGGTGACTGGTGTAATTTAGCATGCGTGCATAACATTAATGAGGAATAAGCATGTAGAAACATCACATCAAAAGTATCAGGTCACCATAGAGTTTAAGTTTACAACTTGATCCACAAAGTCATCAGAAGAACGAGAGTTGTAACTTAGCAAAAAAACGCCCATATATATAGACCCTCTTGAAGACTAACTGAAATTTCTCCCCCTTTGTCATCGAATGACCAAAAGGATCGAAACTGAGGACTAACGCCCCTGAAGAATATCATGATGATGAAGGAGCGTCAGTGTTGTTGGGCTCGATAGTTGAGGTAGGGCCTGCCGTAGTGTCGTCCAGGTCTTCATACTCGTCGGTCTCGCGCGGTGAAGAATAAGAGCTGGCCACCAAGGGAGGAACCTTGACCTTCTTGTATTTCTTCGGAGGAGGAGCAGACCAGTCAAAGTCATCCTTGAGACCCATTTTCTTCATATCTTATTTGCCATAGAGATGAGACAGAACAGCCCAGGTGCGGTTGAGGGTTTCATGAAGGTAGTAATGGTTTTTCTTCACTGCATTGTGTGTAGAGGTCATGTTGTGAAGAATTGAACCAAACTGACGCTTGACCCATTTGTGGTTGCGATCAACCTTCTGATGAAGACTGAGGAGAAGCTCACGATCAGTCATCACCCTGGGAGTTGTGCCTTGAGGATTTTGCTTTGGAGCATTTGCGGCAGAGTCATGAGTGGTAGAGTCATCATTGGTGGAATAAGAGGCAGCTTTGCGAAACTGGCCATCCAATGGACGATTGCCTTCATCAAACACAGCAGTGGCCTTGCCCTTGTCATCAGCTGAGGAAAATGTTCGTTTGAGGACTTCAATTGGGGGCAAGTAGCTGCAATGATTGAGAGTGTCAGCTTTGTAATTCACTGAAGACCTTGTCCTGATGAATCTCATAATCCATGGAGCATAAGGCTTCAGGTTGAAAGGGGACAGTGCAACATTTGCCATTGTCCTCATGAAGAAATCATGATAGTTGACGGGAACGCAATGGGTGATGTTGATTAGCAGATTCTTCATGATGCCAACGACTTCTTCATCATTCGAGTCGTGGCCCCTGATTGGACTTAAAGTCTTCGTCAGAATGCGATAGACAGTCCTTGGCAAAAACAACAATTCCTTCACGAGGAATTTGGTCCGTGGGGCTTGTCCTGGCTTCAAAGGCTTCATGAGCACTTGCATGTAGTGATCAGTGAGTTCAGTTTCCTCATACATGCAACGTGCTGCTTCATTTGGAGATCTGAGGGGCAGATCCTGAAGCAATTCAGAGGTTGGAGCTTTGTAATGAGTGTTTTCAGACATCCAGTCCAGCACCCATGAGTTGATGTTTTCAGAATTGCCGGTGATGTGCAGGGTTGCATAAAATCGGAGAATCAATTCTTCATTCCAATCGCATATATCTGTGCAAAAACCCAGAAGTCCAGCGTCGTGAAGAACACTAAGGACCGGCACAAAACACGGCAGAGACTCCATATCTACGTGAGGAATATGCTGATGCACGAAGACTTTGTCTTTATTGTATAGCACTGAGGAATAGAAATTCGCCTGACTAGCAGTCCAGAAATGCCTCTTCCTTATGCGAGCAGAGTCATAGGGATTGAAATCAGTGAAGAACACATGCTCGCCGAAGAAATCAGCCTTTTTGAAGGATTGCTTCCTTGAGAAAGGATCCTTTGGCTTCGGTTGAGGAGTATCTGTCAATTGCATCACTACCTCCGGATTTGCAATCTGAGGTTCTTAAGTCTGAGGAATTTCTGGTTCCTCTTCAGTAGCAGTCTTCATCGATTCAGCAGCAGCAGCAGTTTCTTCAGCACTAGTGGCTGGAATGTCTTCATGAACAGACTGTGTGGGATGAGTTTCCTTAGAGCCCATTGGAACAGTTGGTGCTGGTGAATGAGGAATTTGTTGGAGTGGCATGGACAAAGGGGAGTTGGGATGCTAACTATCCCAGAATTCATCAGTCATCAGTCGAGTGGTATTCCCAATGTCCATGTCAGAATCTTGTTCTTCCATTTCTTCAATGCCGGCCTCTTCAGCAGTAAACTGAGGCATATGCGAGGAGATGATTGGTGTTGAAAGTATAAGATCCACTTCAATTTCTTCATCCGTCTGCTCTGAGGAAGCAGCAGAGGGAATGTCTTCATCTGATTCGCTTGGAATCACATAATCTTCATCAAAAGGAACAAGGTCCTTTGATGGCATAGATGAAATTGGAATGGCATCAATTGGATTCTCAGCAGAGCTTGTCAATGGCTTCATTTTCTTTGGAACTGAAGAATCTGAAGATGCTGATGCCTTCCTTTTCTTCACAGCTGCACACTCTACAGCCTTTGTCTTCTTCACATCTAATGCAGATGGAAGGATTGGAGTTGGAGTGGGCGCAGGAACAGCTGAGGAATCTGGTTCATTTTCTTCAGGCACAACTGATGCAATTGTCCTGACTTCTTCATGATCTTCAGGCACAGCCTTTGGAGCTTCAGCTGGCCTGGCATTTTCTTCAGGCGCAACACTAGAGGTTGCCCTGGCAATTTCTTCAGTGGCTGGAGTGGAGTCATCAGCCCTGGGATGTTCTTCAGCAGCCAGATTTTCTTCAGCGGTGCTGGCATGTCCTTCAACAGACTGAGCAGATACTTCAGCCTGAGGAATTTCAATGTGCATCTTGCGAGCAGCACTTGAAGAAAAACCTTTGGTCAGATTGACAAATCTGACTTTGGCGCCCAACCAGTCAGCACGATATGCTTCTAATTCATTACTGAGGGCTTTGATTTCACCTTGAATCTTGATTAGTTCTTCAGTTGTCATATTGACAGCATTTTTCTTCAGAAATCGCTCCTTCTTGTACTGCGCTTTCTTGGTCTACCTGGCCTATTCAAACTTCCATTTTTCTTCGCCTATGAAGTCGATCAGCATATGACTTTGGCCAGGAGTCAGATCGAAATCAGGCATAGGAGTGTTTGGGTCCTTGTGCCAGAGATCAATGAAATCAAGGATCACCTTGGGATCCAACAGCAGTGGTACCTCACTTCCTTTGGCTCTAGCGGCCTTTTCTTACCTGTCTCTGATGATTTGATCTAGTTCTTCATCATTAGCTTCGTGATTGGGACTAACCTATTAACCCAAAGGCCCAGTCCAGATTGCTATTTTTTGTCTATTTCAGGGTTTTACAGAAAAGGAATATCAAAACGGAGTCCAAACAGAATGAAACTTCGGGAGAGATATTTTTGTAGCAAAATACACACGGGGGACTTGAGAACCACGGAGTAGGGCACACGTGGCATCCACGAGGGTGGGGGGTGCCCCCCCTATAGGGCGCTCCCCTGCCTCGTGGGCCCAACGTTTGGCCCCCGGTGCCCTCCTTCCTCCTATATATACCTACGTACCCCAAAACCATCAGAACAACAGAGAAAACCCTAGTTCCACCGCCACAACCTTCTGTCCCGTGATATCCCATCTTGGGGCCTGTTCCGGAGCTCCGCCGGAGGGGGATCTACCACGGAGTGCTTCTACAACATCATCATCGCTTCACCATGAGTTGTGAGTAGCTTACCACAGACCTTCGGGTCCATAGCTATTATCTAGATGGCTTCTTCTCTCTCTTTGGATCTCAATACCAAGTTCTCCTCGGTCTTCGAGGAGATATATTTGATGTAATCTCTTTTTGCGGTGTGTTTGTCGAGATCCGATGAATTGTGTGGTTATGATCAAGATTATCTATGAGAAATATTTGGTTCTTTTCAGAACTCTTTATGTATGATTATAATATCCTTGCAAGTCTCTTCGAATTATTGGTTTGGTTTGGCCTACTAGATCTATAGTTCTTGCAATGGGAGAAGTGCTTGGCTTTGGGTTCAATCTTGTGGTGTCCTTTCCCAGTGACAGTAGGGGCAGCAAGGCACGTATTGTATTGTTGCCATCGAGGATAAAATGATGGGGTTTATATCATATTGTTTGAGTTTATCCCTCTACATCATGTCATCTTGCTTAAGGCGTTACTCTGCTCTTATGAACTTAATACTCTAGATGCATGCTGGATAGCGGTCGATGTGTGGAGTAATAGTAGTAGATGCGGAATCATTTCGGTCTACTTGTCTCGGATGTGATGCCTATATATAATGATCATGCCTAGATAGTCTCATAATTATTCTCTTTTCTATCAATTGCTCGACAGTAATTTGTTTACCCGCCGTAGAATTATGCTATCATGAGAGAAGCCACTAGAGAAACCTATGGCCCACGGGTCTATTCTCAACATATCAATCTACAATCTACTTTACTTTTTCGCTTTTACTTTCTTTTCTTATATCCAAAAATACCAAAAATATCAAACTATCATCTCTATCAAATCTCACTTTCGTAAGTGACCGTAAAGGGATTGACAACCCCTTATCGCGTTGGCTGTGAAGTTCTTATTTGTTTCTGCAGGTGCGAGGGACTCGCGCGTGGTCTCCTACTGGATTGATACCTTGGTTCTAAAAAACTGAGGGAAATACTTACGCTACTGTGCTGCATCACCCTTTCCTATTCGAGGGAATACAACGCAAGCTCGAGAAGTAGCAATGTGACAAATAAAAATAAAGCTCCAAGTAAAATACCGATTTTCGTTAGCTGAACGAGGGGGTGCCTTCCAGGGCATCCCCAAGCTTAGTTGCTTGATACTTCTTGAATATTATCTTGGGGTTCCATGGGCATCCCCAATCTTAGGCTCTTTTCACTCCTTATTTCTTCATCCATCATGATCTCACCCAAAACTTGAAAACTTCAGTCACACAAAACTTAACAAAACCTTCGTGAGATCCGTTAGTATAATAAAGCAAATCACCACTCTAAGTACTGTTGCAAACCCATTCATATTTTATTATTGCATTATACCTATTGTATTACAACTTTAACATGTCTTATACCCTCCAATACAAACCATAGGTTCATAAAAAAAGAACACAATGCAATGAAAACAGAATCTGTCAAAAACAGAACAGTCTGTAACAATCTGGAAATTACCGTACTTCTGCAACTCTAAACATTCTTAAAAAAATAGGACAACGTGGGAAATTTGTATATCAATCTTGTGTAAAATATTCATAAAATTATCACACTTTGGTGATTTTCAGATTTTTCTGTACTGGGCGCAAACATTTCTGTTTTCCAATAAGATCAAATCAACTATCAATCAAATCACCCCAAACGCTTTGCTTGGCACAAACACTAATTAAAAACATAGAAAAACAATCATAACAGAAGCATAATTGTGCAAACACACAAGAACAGAAAGAAAAAGGCAAAAATAAATTGTATTCATTGGGTTGCCTCCCAACAAGCGCTATCGTTTTATGCCCCAAGCTAAGCATAGTGCATAGATTCTTACATGTTTTCATCTTTGGTGGTTGATCCATAGGTTGCCCTCATGATTGATTCATACGGTGGTTTAATCTTGGTTCTAGGGAAGTGTTCCATACCCTTTCTTAGTGGAAACTGAAATTTAATATTCCCTTCTTCCATATCAATCACGGCACCTATAGTTCGTAAAAACGGTCTACCAAGTGAAACGGGACAAGACGGATTGCAATCAATATCTAGAATAGTAAAATATATGGGCACATAATTCCTATTTGAAAGATTAAGAACAGCATTAATTTTTCCCAAAGGCTTTTTAATAGTGGAATCCGCCAAGTGCAAATTAAGAGAACATTCTTCAATATTGGTAAGACCAAGAACATCACAAAGAGATTTCGGAATTGTGGAAACACTGGCACCCAAATCACATAAAGCATTGAACTCATAATTTTTATTTGATTTTAATGGTAGGTTCCCATTCATCATATAATTTTCTAGGAATTGAAATCTCTAATTCTAACTTTTCTTCCAAGGATTTTATCACCGCTTCGGAAATATGTTTAGTAAAATCTTTGTTTTGTTCATAAGAATGAGGTGAATTCAACACAGATTGCAACAAAGAAATACACTAAAAGAATGGACACATCACTAATTAAAGTTTTGACCTCTCGATACCCACTTTAATCAATTTTTCATCAAGATTTTCACCCTCCGAATCATCGGCACACCTTCTAGCTAAAGTTGACTCTTCTTCAGTCCCTTTATCCTCAATTTTAACATTACTAAAAAAGGAATCAATAGAATAAACACCAATCACTTTAATATCTTTATCATTTTTATGAAAGCAATCACTAGAAAATGCTTTCTCTAAAAAATTCTCTTTTAGCTCTAAGCATAGCGGTTCTTTTCTTACTTTCATCCATAGAAACATATAAAACCTTAATTGATTCATCAATCTTAGGTGGCTTTCATCTTGACATTTTCTATCTCATTGGAATTTCTATAAATGCTTCTAGACATATCATCAATCTTATTCAACTTTTCTTCTATTGTAGATCTGAAAAAAAATTGAGCTTTGATAAATTCTTTAATATTATTCTCATGATCAGAGGGGTTCCTATTATTATTGTAAGATGAATTACCATAATTATTAGATGAATTTCCCGAAAAAGGCCTAGGATTATAATTACCTCTATAAGCATTGTTATTAAAATTGTTTCGCGAGACAAAATTCACATCTATGAGATCACTATTTTGCTCAATCAAAGTAGACAAGGTCACATCATTAGGATCAATAGGAGCATCCTTACTAGCAACCAATTTCACAGGAGCATCAACTTTTTCACTCAAAGTACTAATTTCTTCAATCAAATTAACTTTTTTACTAGTAGGTGCTCTTTCGGCATGCCCTTGTGAATAATTAGCCATAATATTATCAAGCAATTTGGTAGAATCACCCAAAGTAATCTCCCTAAAAGTACCACCCGCGGCGGAATCTAAAAGATTCCTAGAAACAAAATTAAATCCCTCGTAAATTTTTTGTACGACCATCCAAAGATTTAAACCATGAGTAGGACAATTTCATAGCATCATTTTCATCCTTTCCCAAGATTTTGCAACATGCTCATGCTCAAGTTGTTTAATATTCATGATCTGATTTCTAATAGAGATCTTTTTTGCGTGAGGAAATTTTTTTGTGATAAAAGCATCTTTACACTTATTCCATGAATAAATATTATTTCGTGGCAAAGAAGAAAACCAAATTTTAGTACAATCACGCAAAGAAAACAGAAATAATTTCAACTTCACGATATCATTGTCCACATCTTTTTTCTTTTGCATATCACACAATTCTATGAAAGTGTTTAGATGGGACGTGACATCCTCATTAGGAGTGCTAGAAAGTTGCTCTTTCATAACAAGATTCAACAAAGCAGCATTGATGTCATAAGACTCCGCACTAGTGGCGGGAGGAATCAGCGTACTAATAAAATCATTGTCGTTGGCATTGGAAAAATCACACAACTTACTGTTCTCTTGAGCCATTGAGACTACACAAACAAGATTGCAAGCAAAAAGATAGATCTGACGAGAAAAAGGCAACCGAAAAAGAAGGCGAATAAAATGACAATTTTTTGTGAAGTGGGGGAGATTAAAATGAGAGGCAAATGGCAAATAATTTAAATTGCGAGGAGATGAGCTTTGTGATTAGGAACCTGATAGATGTTGATGATGTCTCCATGGCAACAATACTAGAAATTTCTTTTGATGCGGCTAGAACTACACCGGTATTTCAACAAAGAGGAAGGGATGATGCAGCACATCAAAGGTAGTTATTTCCCTCATATGTGAAACAAAGGTTGTCGAACCAGTAGGAGACTCAATCAACACTATGTAAATGGTACCTGCATACAAAAAACAAATACTTGCAACCCGACGTGTAAGAGGGGTTCTGAATCTCTCTCGGGTAATAGAATGTTAAATAGGTAGATAGGTAAAAGCAAATGGGACAACGGCAAATAAAATTCAGCAAGGTATTTTTTGGTTTTCGATATTATAGATCTGAAAATAAAAAATGCAAATAAAGAAAAAGACAAATAGCAATGTAGATCTGAAAATATATGATAGAAAAATAGACCCGGGGAATGTAGATTTCACTAGTGGCTTCTCTCGAGAAATAGCATACGATGGGTAAACAAATTATTGTTGGGCAATTGATAAAAAAGCGAATAATCATGACGATATCTAAGACAATGATCATGTATATAGGTAGACCGACTCCTGCCTGCATCTACTACTATTACTCCACACATCGACCGCTATCTAGCATGCATCTAGTGTATTAAGTTCATGGAGAAACGGAGTAAATGCAATAAGAATGATGACATGAGAGAAACGGAGTAAATGCAATAAGAATGATGACATGATGTACACAAGATCTATCCATGTAGGAATATACCCCATCTTTTTATCCTTAATAGCAACGATACATACGTGCCTCGCTACCCCTTCTATCACTAGGTGAGGACATCGTGATGTAGGGTGGAACCCTAGGTGGCCGATCTTTCACGAAAAGGAGGGATCCCGAGGATGAACACGAGGTGCACGAGGAAAAACACAAGAAAGACAAGAAGAAAATACTCAAATCAACAAGTTTAGGTCACACAAATGCTAGATCTGGGAACACAAAGAATGATCCACGATCCACGATCAACTAAGGACGATACAAATAGCGGTAGTCATCTCCGTAGGGAGGTCTTGATTGTCTTCTCCGTGAAGGAGGTCTTGAATCCCTGGTGGATCTTCTCCGAGGAGGTCGCGGTCTCTTGGGGAGAGGAACCACTAAGGATGAGCAGTGCCCTATTTTTAGATGAGCTATCACAAAGCTAACCCTAGAAAGTATGGGAGGAGTGCTATATATAAGCTAGGAGGGGCTAAGGGGTACATGGGCCTCGGCCCAAAGTCATGCACGCAGGCACGGTTCGAAAGATCCGGATGTTGGTTCGGATGATCCTAGCTTCGGGGGTTCGGATGATCTGGGGCGGCATCTGAATGATCCGACAGCGTCTTTTCTGCAGCAGGAGGTCGGGATATCCGGGTCCTGGTCCGGATGTCCGGGTGCGGCCGGATGATCCGGGTCTGAATCCGGATGAACCGGCTTCGGCGAAGTACCTTCGGGTGTCGGGGTGCGAATTATCCGGATCGTCCGGGCGGGGGTTCGGATCGTTCGGGCTTTGCCCGGATTATACGGGTCTTCGTCCGGATCATCCGGCTAGTCTGAGACTTGGCAGATTTCTCCTCCGTCTTCCTTCTTCGATTCCTCTTGTTCCTTGGTTTCTCCATGGTTTCTCTCGAGGTGCCTGAGTATGCATAGAGTTTCTGATGAGGGTAGCAGCCATGTCTCATGTGAATCGAAATGACGTTGAGAGAGGAGTGAAGTCACCTCGGTCTCGAGATCTCGTGCTCGAGCGCGTGTCATGGGTCCACTTGGCACTTGGTGAGACGATGGTAGGTCCATGGGGACGATCTTGGGATGCTTCGCATCATCTCCCCTCCCTTGGGTAAGATCTGTCCTCGGATGGAAATCTTCATCACCATGGAAAGAGGAGAGATGCTTGATGTTGAAGGTATCGCTCATGTTGTACTTGTCGTGTGGAATGTCGATCTTGTTGGCATTGTTGTTGTAGCATGCTAGCACCTTGAAGGGTCCGTCGGCCCGAGGTAGTAGTTTGGACTTGCGCCTATTGGAGAAACGGTCCTTGCGAAGATGCAGCCATACGAGATCTCCCGGGTGGAACACCATTGGTTTCTTGTTGGCGTTGAGCTTGGAGGCTAGGCGATGTACTTGCCGCTCGATCGTTGCCCTTGTATCTGCATGCACCTTCTTGAGGTAGCTTGCTCGAGCACTTGTGTCCAAGTTGATGTGCTCTTGTAGAGGTAGAGGTAGGATGTCCAATGGGGACAACGGGTTGAAGCCGTAGACGACCTCGAAAGGGGACTTGCCGGTAATCGAATGTCTTGCCCGGTTGTAGGCGCACTCGGCGATGGGCAAGCATTGCTCCCATTCCTTGATGTTCTTCTTGATCAACACACGAAGAAGCGTCGAAAGTGTGCGGTTCGTCACCTCCGTTTGGCCGTCGGTCTGTGGATGATATGCCGAAGAGAAAAGGATCTTGATGCCGAGTTTGGCGCATAGAGTCTTCCAAAAGTAGCTCAATAACTTGATGTCTCGATCCGACACGATAGTCTTGGGTACTCCATGTAGACGAATGATTTCCCTACAAAAGAGATTTGCCACATGTGAAGCATCGTCGATCTTGTTACAAGGAATGAAATGAGCCATTTTAGAAAATCTATCCACGACAACAAACACGGAATCCTTTCCATTTTGAGTCCTAGGCAATCCAAGTATAAAGTCCATGCTTATGTCTTCCCATGGATGGTATGGAATAGGAAGTGGCATGTAAAGACCATGAGATTGAGCTTTTGACTTAGCTTTGCGAAATGTAGAGCAGCGGTTGGTGAGGCGTGAGACGTCACAGAGCATCTTGGGCCAAAAGTAGTTCTTGGAGAGCGTAGCAAATGTCTTGGCGCGTCCAAAGTGTGCCATGAGTCCTCCTCCATGAGATTCCTGCAAAAGGATCAAACGAAGCGAAGACTCGGGAATGCAAAGTTTGTTAGCTCTCGTAAGATATCCATCCTTGATGTAGTAACGTTCCCAAGAAGTGTGAGTTGAACACTTAGTATAAGGATTTGCAAACAAAGGATCATGCTCATATAAGTCTTTTATGTGCTCAAAGCCAATAACATTCAACTCAAGTTTTGTGACAAGCATGCATTTGCGGGAAAGCGCATCCGCCACAACATTCTCTTTGCCTTTGATGTATTTGATGACATAGGTAAACGACTCTATGAACTCACTCCACTTAGCATGACGCTTGTTCAACTTAGTTTGACCCTTGAGATACTTGAGCGTCTCATGGTCCGCATGAAGAATGAATTCATGAGGTCTAAGGTAATGTTCCCAAACACGCAAAACTCTCACCAAGGCATAGAGCTCTTTATCATAGATGGGTTAGTTAAGTTGCGCTCCGGATAGCTTCTCACTAAAGTACGCAATTGGGTGTTTTTCTTGCATGAGTACGCCACCTATGCCGGTACCACTAGCGTCACAATGAATCTCAAAAGGTTTATCAAAGTTTGGTAGGGCAAGAAGGGGCACGTGGCTGAGCAAGTCTTTTAGCTCATTGAACACGGTATCTTGCGAAGGACCCCAAACAAAGGGTGCGTTCTTCTTGCTCAAGGCGTGTAGAGGCATAGCAATTGTGCTAAAGTCCTTCACAAAACGTCGATAGAAACCGGCTAAACCAAGAAAGCTACGCACTTGTTGGAGATTCGTTGGTTGTGGCCAAGTTTTAATTGCTTCAATTTTAGATTCATCAACGTGAACACCTTGGGAAGAAACGACAAATCCTAGGGAAACGACCTTGTCAACGCCAAAAGTGCATTTATCCATGTTAGCATATAAGCGCTCTTTCCGAAGGGTTTGTAAAACCATACGGATGTGTGTCACATGGTCCTCAAGCGACTTGCTAAAAACGAGGATGTCATCAAAATAAACCACTACAAAGACGCCTATGTAGTGTCGGAGAACGAAATGCATGCCGCATAAATGAGCCAGGTGCTTCCGATAAGCCCATCGGCATGACCAACCACTCATATAACCCAAACTTGGTTTTGAAAGCCGTTTTCCACTCATCACCCTCTTGAATACGAATTTGGTAGTAGCCACTTTTAAGATCAATTTTTGAAAAGATGGTAGCACCACATAATTCGTCAAGCATGTCGTCTAAACATGGAATAGGGTGACGGTATCTAACGGTGATAGCATTTATCGGATGACAATCGGAGCACATGCGAAAACTTCCATCTTTCTTAGGCACGAGAATAACTAGAACGGCACAAGGGCTCAAGCTTTCACGTACATGACTTTTGTCGAGGAGTTGTTGTACTTGCCGTTGTATCTCCTTGGTTTCCTCAGGGTTGACGCGGTAAGGAGCCTTGTTCGGAAGTGGTGCGCCGGGTATGAGGTCGATGCGGTGTTCGATTCCGCGAAGCGGAGGTAGACCCGGTGGTAGCTCATCGGGAAAGTCGTCCGAGAATTTCTGCAACAATTGAGACAACACTAAAGGTAGAGATGGTGAAGTGTTAGTAGGTTTGGCTTCCCCTTTGCATAAAAGCACAAGGTGAAAGACACTCGAGGGGTTCTCACACACTTCCTCATCTCACTTTTGGTGGCGAATAGCACTAGTTGTTTCTTGTCACTCATCGTGGAGTTGCTCATATTTGGCTTGTGGCTCTCACTCTCCTGTTGGTGGCTCACTCTCTCACCACTCTCTCTACGATGGTTGGTAGGTATGTGTATGTCGGCGGCTACTTGACTTGGTGACATCGGGCGTAGCACGAACCCTTTACCCTTCATCTTGAAGCTATAATGGTTGGTCCGTCCATTGTGTGTGACTCCACGATCGTATTGCCATGGTCGTCCAAGAAGAAGGTGGCACACAGACATAGGGACCACATCACACTCAATTGTGTCCTCGTAGGCGCCTATCTTGAAGGAAACTTGCACGATGTGCTCAACTCGAAGAGTTCCGGCGTCGCTAAGCCATTGGACCTTGTAGGGATGAGGTTTCTTCGTATTCACCAATTGTAGCTTGTCGCATAGCTCTTCTCTTGCAAAGTTATGACTACTTCCACCATCGATGATAACCTTGACGGAGCGTCCATTGATGCCGGCCTTGGTATGGAAAATGTGACATCGTTGATCATCATCTTGTTGATGTTGTAGTGTCAAGACCTTGGAGAGCACGATATTGGGACTCGAGTCATTGTCACAAAACACTTGTTGGTCTTCATCTTCATTCACATGTCGATGCATAGCGACATGTTCAAGGGCTTCCATCTCATCGTCGCTCATTGAGTCATAGGATCCGACATCATTGATGATCATGGTACGAACGGTCTTGCACTCAAATGACTTGTGGCCTCGCCCTTGGCATTTGAAACACTTGATGGAACTCGTCTTGCAGTTGTCCTCGGTTGTAGTTGTAGATGATGAAGCTCTTGGCTTGAAGTTGTTTGTAGGAGGTAGACGACTAGATGTAGTCGTATTCTTGAAGCTCGACTTATCACCGAAGCTTCTAGATGGCTTGGTAGAGGTAGGAGGTGTCGAAGTCATTGAAGCTTGGTTGGAAGAGCGGAAGTTCTTGGAGTACTTGTAGTCCTCTTGAACTTGTCGCTCCGCTTTGGTGGCTTGGTGTACTAGCTTGAGGAGGTTTGTGTATGGTTGAAAGTCCGCAATCTTCTTGATAGGGTAGTTGAGTCTATTGAAGAATCTCGCCATCGATTGTTCTTCATCTTCCATGATGTTTGCTCATATCATGGCAATCTCCATCTCCTTGTAGTACTCTTCAACGGACTTGGTACCCTGCTTGAGGAGTTGTAGCTTCTTGAACAAGTCACGATTGTAGTGTGTTGGCACGAAGCGTGCTCTCATGACTTCCTTCATTTGAGCCCAAGTAGTGATAGGAGGTTCGCCTTTTGCCTCTCTTCGTTCTATGTTTTGCTCCCGCCAAATGAGAACATAGTCTTGGAACTCAAGGGGCGTCATTGCAATCTTCTTTTCTTCATCAAAGTTGTGTAGGCAAAAGATCTTGTCAACCTTCAATGCCCATGAGAGGTAGTCTTCGGGATCAATGCTTCCGGAAAATGTTGGCATGGTGAACTTAAGCTTGCCATAGCGATGCTCTTCATTGTTGGCTTGCCTATTGTGAGGGCGTTCTTGATTTGGACGATTGTCAATCTCATGTTGCTCTTGGAGGAGTAGATGTTCATTGTCATGGTGTACTTGCCGAGCTTATAGTTCTTGTTTAGGTTGTTGCTCTTGTCGCGCTTGAGGAGGAACTTCTTCTTGCATTCGTGCTTGGTGGCGCCTCCCTTGCATCTCATCGTGAAGGAAATCCTCTTCTTGACGAGTGTGTCGATTGCGAGTTGCCACATTGTGATGTTAATCACGTAATGCTTGTTGCGCCTCAAGAGCTTGAGCTTCTCGGCGTTGTTGTGCTTGACGATGAGCCGCGGCATCTTGTTCTTCTTGGTGTTGACGTGCTCGCTCTTGTTGTTGTTGGCGTAGTCGTTGCCGTTCTTGTGCTTGCTCAAGTGTATCTTGGTTTTGACAATGTCGACTTTCTTGCTCTTGAAATAGCTCAGGATCTCTTGTCATGAAGTGGATTCCGGTTGTCATGACGAGCTAGACGTGCGGCTTGACGAAGAGTGTTTGATGTAGGAGTACTTGAGCCGGACGTGTAGTCGGTATGACGGCTTGAGCGGCTTCGTCTTTGAGAAGATGTGGATGAGGATCATTGATTGACTATCAAAGTTCGTAGCTCGTTGAATTGGGTAGACATGTTGGTGTTGATGATGTCGAATTGCTCTCTTGTTTGTGCTTCGAATTGGCACGCGTCGGCGGCGACTTGCTCAATGTGCTCTCGCATAGCTTCACTTTCTTGATGTAGAGCTCGTTGGACACCGAAGAGATGTAGTTTGGTGACGTAGTTGTTCGATTCTTGAGGATCATCAAAGAGCGGGTTCGTAGATGTACTTGGCCTATCCATCATCACAAGCAAGTATGTGAGTGGGAGAAAGGAGAAGACAATACCAAATGTACCTTGACCGAAGTTGAAAATGGATCAATGATCACTCAATAATGTAACCCGGAAATAGCACTATTGGTACCACTTCTTGGCGATTCTCAAACCTACACAAGGAAAGCTTTGAGAGGAGCTTGGTTAGGATGGTGGTACAAATTCAATGCAAAAAGTGAGTAAGATTCAATGATGTTGAAAATGATTCACAATTGCCTCATGCAACAAGTAGACCGCAAACAATAAGTAGGACACGGTACACAAGCACGGATAGATAAATGTGGTTGTGCAACCAAAAGTGAGCGAAAATGTGGAATCCACGGAAAATGCTCTTGTTGCACAACGCTAGAGAGACGCTAACCGATTGCTTCATAGGCGGATACGCACTTGTGCACGACCTATAGGAGGCAACGTAACGACTTCCTATCACAAGTATGCTATGAGTGTATGATGTGTCGATGCTTGAGCACAAGATGATGTATTGCTATCTCATATGATCTCTTTTGATGCAAGGCGTTTGATGCTATTGTGCTTTTTCTTATAAGCTTTGGATGGCTCTTGTGCTTAAAAGCTTGTGAGCTCTTTCTTTTGCCACTTATGCATGCTTCTTGGATCAAGATAGCTATTGTGTATGCGGAACACTCTTGTGTCACACGGAGATAAGATGATGTAGTATGCAATATCTATGACTATCACTAATTTGCACAAGTGTCGTGGCCCGGCAATACTCAAATGGCTAGTCTCGGTGGGAAAGCTACACAAAATGGTCGATGAGGGTTTATCAATGCAATTGCAAGGTAGTATAAAAAGTGTCGTCGATGTTACCGTCCTTGTCAAGGTTGAGAGGTGGTCTTGTCGATGTCGTTCCGCTCCGAGATAGCCGAAACACACACGGAAACGGAGAAACCACAACTCAAATGTGTCTAAGACAAAATGAGGCGAAATCATATGGAAGATGGGTAAGCAATGGAGGTGGTGGTGGGTTATATGTCGAGGGTGTAGCGGAAGGGGTATCTAGGGTTGTTGCGGTGGCGGAAACGGTGGCTGAGAAAAACTGCAGAATGTAGTTTCGTCAGGGTAGTCCGGATGATCCGGTTGTCTGGCCGGATGATCCGGGTGGTGATCCGGATGATCCAGGTGGGTCAACCTGCTCGGGATGAACTCGGGGAAGAGGTGAAAATTTGGTGGAAAATGAAATTTTCTGGGATTTTGGGCGGATTTGAGTGTAGGAGAGGTGGGGAAAAGGGAAATCCAGTTGTCACACAGCTCAACCATGGATCACAATCAACAAAACACACAAATCACAAAAAAAATGTATGGCTATTTTTGTGGGGAATTTCGAAATTGGAAGAAAACAACAAAAACAAGCTAGAAAACAAGGTGTGGGGCTCCAAATTCGTGATCAACCTAGGCTCGTGATACCATAAAAGATGTAGGGTGGAACCCTAGGTGGCCGATCTTTCACGAAAAGGAGGGATCCCGAGGATGAACACGAGGTGCACGAGGAAAAACACAAGAGGGACAAGAAGAAAACACTCAAATCAACAAGTCTAGGTCACACAAATGCTAGATCCGGGAACACAAAGAGTGATACACGATCCATGATCAACTAAGGACGATACAAGTAGCGGTAGTCATCTCCATAGGGAGGTCTTGATTGTCTTCTCCGTGAAGGAGGTCTTGAATCCGTGGTGGATCTTCTCCGAGGAGGCCGCAGTCTCTTGGGGAGAGGAACCACTAAGGATGAGCAGTGCTCTAGTTTTAGATGAGCTATCACAAAGCTAACCCTAGAAAGTATGGGAGGAGTGCTATATATAAGCTAGGAGGGGCGAAGGGGTACATGGGCCTCAGCCGAAAGTCATGCACACAGGCACGGTCCGGATGATCCGGATATTGGTCCGGATGATCCGTGCTTTGGGGATCCGGATGATCCAGGGCGGCGCCCGGATGATCCGGCAGCGTCTTTTCTGCAGCGGGAGGTCCGGATGTCCAGGTCCTGGTCCGGATGTCCGGGTGCGGCTGGATGATCCGGGTCTGGATCCGGATGAACCGGCTTCGGCGAAGTAGCTTCGGGTGTCGGGGTGCGCATTATCCGGATCGTCCGGGCGGGGGTCTGGATCGTTCGGGCTCTGCTCGGATCATCCGGGTCTTCGTCCGGATCATCCGGCCAGTCTGAGACTTGGCAGATTTCTCCTCCATCTTCCTTCTTCGATTCGTCTTGTTCCTTGGTTTCTCCATGGTTGCTCTCAAGGTGCCTGAGTATGCATAGAGTTTCTGATGAGGGTAGCAGCCATGTCTCATGTGAATTGAAATGACGTTGAGAGAGGAGTGAAGTCACCTCGGTCTCGAGAGCTCGTGCTCGAGCGCGTGTCATGGGTCCACTCGGCACTTGGTGAGACGATGGTAGGTCCATGGGGATGATCTTGGGATGCTCTGCATCGCACCGTAAGATCAAAACCTCTTCCCATTGCAAGATAAATAGGTCAAGTTGGCCAAATAAAACCCAAATATCAGAGAAGAAATATGAGGCTATATTAATCAAGTATGTATATTAAGGCAAAATAAATCTGATCGTAAACTAACAATTCATCGGATCCCAACAAACACACTGCACAAAGTCATTACATCAAATAGATCTCCAAGAGACCATTGTATTGAGAATCAAAAAGAGAGAAGAAGCCATCTAGCTACTGCCTACTGACCCGTAGGTCTGAGGTGAACTACTCACGCATCATTGGAGGAGCACCAATGAGGATGATGAACCCCTCTATAATCGTGTTCCCCTCCAGCGGAGCGCCGGAGATGGGCTCTAGATTAGATCTTGTGGCTCTAGAACTTGTGGCGGTTAAAACAATTTTTTGTTGACTCTCCTGGGATTTCTGGAATATAAGGGTATTTACAGAGCTGAGAGGCGATGCGGGAGACCTCTAAGGGCCCCACAACCCACCAGGGTGCGCCTGGGCTCCTGGGTGAGCCGTAGTGTCTTGTGCTCCCCTCGGGTCCTTCCTTGGCCCATTAGTTGTTTTCGGGCCCAGAAAAAATCTCCAAAAACTTTCGCTACGTTTGGGCTCCGTTTGATAGGATTTTCTGCAAAGGCAATAAACAAGAAAAACAGCAACTTGCACTTGGCACTATGTCAATAGGTTAGTCCCAAATAATGATATCAAGTTGCTATAAAATGATTGTAAAACATCCATGATTGATAATATAACAACATGGAACAAGCAAAAATTATAGATATGTTGGAGACATATCAGTTATCAATGTTTTTATTACAATGCACACTCCACCAAACAGAAGCAAAACCAATAAATTCTCGAGTGGCAGCTTGTACTCTCTCATGTTCAGAAAAATCATGGCTAGCAAAAAAAGTTCCACGCCGGAGATAGCGATAGAGGTGAAGGTCTCATGATATTTCGATGAGATAGCGATTGTTTTCTATGGGAGTCGACTTTGACGACCGGACTACGAACGTGCGAGACATCGCGCCTTAGCAATCGCTAAACTAATTTCCGAGGGTTATTGACCATGCTGGAGCACGATCAACCAGACCACGAGGGTCTATTTCCTCTAAGCAAATGAAGAACAAGCAAGAAACTGAGATTGCAATCTAGATATGACGAATATAAGAGGAAAACTTTATTAAGGAAAGAGGGTCTCTTAGACGTCTTTGTCTGGTCGATGAACACAAACACGCGAAGTTGCAGCTATAGCGAACTTTAATATAAACATAACCCAAGGAAAAAGCTATTAGATGAATCTACTTATATCGGAGTGATGGGTGGCAGCCAAGGAGGTGGGACGATATCCCAAGGCAGCCTAAAACCAAACCTAGGTCGCAAAAGGCTCATGGGCCCAAATGGAGGTGATGCAACATATTTGGACTTGTAGTTTGACTCAGATTCTACTGCAGCGTAAGATTGTTTTGTCAATATCTTAATGCTTCTGACGAATTTGAAGATAAATCCAATTGGGTTGGAAAGTGGACGAAATCTACTTTCCAACAAAAAAATCACCCAATTCGGAGTCTAGATGAAAGATATATTGGCATTTTGAGTCAGACGTGCG
>LR738713.1:322340977-322370533 GCA_902687465.1 Secale cereale
ACACAAACACGCGAAGTTGCAGCTATAGCGAACTTTAATATAAACATAACCCAAGGAAAAAGCTATTAGATGAATCTACTTATATCGGAGTGATGGGTGGCAGCCAAGGAGGTGGGACGATATCCCAAGGCAGCCTAAAACCAAACCTAGGTCGCAAAAGGCTCATGGGCCCAAATGGAGGTGATGCAACACATTTGGACTTGTAGTTTGACTCAGATTCTACTGCAGCGTAAGATTGTTTTGTCAATATCTTAATGCTTCTGACGAATTTGAAGATAAATCCAATTGGGTTGGAAAGTGGACGAAATCTACTTTCCAACAAAAAAATCACCCAATTCGGAGTCTAGATGAAAGATATATTGGCATTTTGAGTCAGACGTGCGTGTGCAGTCCGAATCTGTGTCCACAATGCTATAGACTTGGACTCGATCTTCTGTTGGCCAAAAGTGACGTGAGAGGACTTTTTGAACAACACCTTAATGTCTCTTTTTTTCCTTATCTTCATATGTGGATAGTACAAATGTCCCATACACCTGCAATTAGACATGGCATATAAGTCTGTGAAGTATTTTTGTCCTGATTAATATTAATAAATTATTGTATAATTTGCATTAGAAATGACTTCACAAATATGCATGCATGCAATATGTTTGGTCGTATAAAAGGTATCCATGTCCTCATCATCCCCCTTCTTGAAAATAAAGCTGTCCTCGGCGTTGCTTAATATGAAATGTGGCTAACAAAAGATACAAGGTGTACATGTTGTATATGTATGTGTCATCCATTTTTACTTCCCTCATTTTTTGCACACGTAACACATTTATACGTGAGTAACTTTCATATGTCGTGAAACATAAAGCCAAACTATTATCACGAGAAGCATATGCATGAATATATTGCAACTCAGTTTGCACATGTAAGTGAAGCTCTTATTCATATCAAAAGATTGACAATGCTCATCATTAAACCATCCCAATATTGGTGAATAAACTTTAATAGTTTCATAATTAAACGCTACAATATGCTTAAATAAGCAAGCATGAAACAAGTCATTCGGCACATGGTCATCACCAATATTAGAGGTTATATCAAAATGATTAAACATTGGCACAATTATTTGCAAACGTATTTGATCCAAATCTAATTCATTCCTTGATTCACATGGTTCCTTCTCATCAACAGTTAATTCAATGGTCCACTCGAAATTGTTGTTATTTCAGTTGTTTCATCACATGGCACATTCATAATAGTAGCAACATTCTCTAAAATAGGTGTTGTGCTCAAGTGAACAGGTATCTCAACACATGATGTATTCAAGTCAACTAGGCATTCATCATCCTCATGTGAAGTTATGTCATCAATACTTTTAGTGTTACCTTGTCGCAGTAATTGAGATGATGTAGGCACGAATGATCACTACTGCAGGATGCTACTAACGCGACACTACGATTAGAGACCTTTGAGAAACTGTGTGCCGTGCAATCATTGCAAACTGTGGTGCATGAAAACCATAAAAAATGTGTAAAACGTTTGCGAAGACGGATGCATCAAACACGGTTTAGATTTTAGTTGTGTGTGCGATGAAGGGCATACGGTTAAGTTCAATTAACAGTTTACGATGAGGTAGAACAACAGAAACGGGCAGCCATATAAATGTGTGTGTGATATACGGCATACAGTTCGCTCCGATGAACCATTTGCGATGAGAAATTACTGCAGAGATGGTTAATACAGTTAGTTTGTGTGTGATTCTGTGTGTACAAAAAACTTTGAAAAATGCAAACTAGTTGCTTGCGGTGGCTAGGACTATCGCACACGATGCGTCTGCGAGTACTCGTGTGCGATGATTAGTAAGGTACACATACGTTTCCTTCTGTTAACACTTGTGTGATAAATAACACGTGGCACCGGATATGGTGTTCGGGTTGTGTGTGTGCTCCACTTAGTCTTCCCGCGCTCCAGTGAATGCTTCCCGAGCAACCACGTGGTCAACCTTCTGCCATCAATAAATTTTGACCTTGTTTCTCGTCACCTTGCTGATTACAACGCAATAAGTAATTGCAAATCTGTTCACACCTATCAAATTAATATGTGTTCACACTTAGCACCGGGCTATAAAAACTACCCACTCGAAAATTACTTCACAGTTCCTCTCCTCATCACCCACAAAACTGGTTTTCTCTGTCAAGTCATTCCACCATGACCGGTAGGAGGAGTTTAGGGTGGACATATAACCAGGCAGCAAAGACCAACGCCGCGGAAGCACTAGAGAGGTCCCGTGCGAAGCCGCAACCGCAGTAGAGATGTCCCGGCGCGCCGCGGAGCCCTCGAACGAGCTCTCGCGGGCACGCGAGGGCTTTCACAAGTGCATTCGTGGCGTCGTCCATCACAACGAGCCGGCGTTCCTAGAGTCCTTCACCGGCGACGATGACATTCTCGCAAGCGTCACTATGTAGCAGGAGCTGGTCGACGTCTTGATGAAGCTGCTCAAGACCAGCGATGCCTCGGTTGACAAGGCGACCGACCTCGTCGAGCAACTCATGGATGACAATGCGAAGCTCCTCAAGTTGGTCACCACTAAGGAGGAGGAGGCCGCCGGCTGGAAGATGCTGCATGAGCAAAGCAATGCCTCAGAGATGACGCTGAAAGCGGTCGTCGAGGAACTGATGTGTGGCTTGAGGAAGCTCCTGATCGAGCGCGAGCAGGAGGTGGAGGAATCCATGGCTGCTTTCTACCAAAGTCGTGAGGAATTGAAGGAGTTGGAGGATCTCGCCGCCTGGCGATCCATCGACGGGTAGAGACAGTAGCGACCCAGATCGTTGTCTCAATTTCCTTCTTCTCTTGCCTCCGTGTCTTCCGGGCTTTGACGCATGTGGCATTTTAAATTATCTAGAATATGTAAGACAATTAGTATGTGCTCCATTGTAAATTTGTCGTCGTATTATCCATTACCACTTTATTTGTGGTCGTATTATCCGTTGCCCTATGTGACAATTTAAATTAGGGCGGAATACTAGTTAAAAACACAAACAAAACAAATGCTGCCATTGGATCATAAGCAAACACCCTCCGTCTAGGTTCTTTAATTAACCCATCAATGGAGAAGTTGTGAGCGAGGCGGTTGGCAGCTAGTGCATGGAGGTCAAAGAGCTCGCTTCTCGGTGAGCATGGGCGGCCTTGCTGCTCGCACGTGTCCCGTCAAGCCTGCGAGGTGAAAAGGATGCACGCGCCCCGTCGAGCCTGCGCGGCGGACTGCTCGCACGCGTCCCGTCGAACCTGCATGGCAGACTTCTCGCACTCGTCTCGTCTAATCAACACACGCCACCGAGTATGGTCAAATTTTGACACGGAAAATATAATACAACTGTTTGCGATATTAACGTGTTAGCTTTTTGTTTCAAAAAGGACTTCGTTGGCTATTAATGTGTGTGCCTCTTCTCAAGTTGGACGATTTTTTTACCACGACATATATGTGCCATGTCATGAAACCATGCCAAGCTTCATGTTTTTTGGGTGACTTTTTTATTTACTGGGATTTAAAAACCGAGATTCTCATTGTTTCAGGACGACGACAAGTTTGTAATTCATTCTCATTCCTTAAACGAGACCTAAACATGCACCCAATGATACATGTACGATTTCCCACCCATTTTGCTTCACTGGAGCATGTGGTTCTGGTTCAAAATTGAATTATGGACTACATTAAATGCATAGAAAACTTAGTAATTAGTAATATATATTCAATGGCCAAACAAACCCTGAACAATTTCAAATTTCAGCCCGACACTCCTGTTATTCTATGTTGCCTATAGAAAACAAAGTTCAAGGCGAGAAGAGGCATCGATTATCGTTTCGCCCACAAGAGGGGCATGCTTCCCTACCGGAGCCACGAGGGTTGCGATAGGCTCCGGTTTGTAAAAGGCTTGTAATATAGCTTCACCCAAATTGGACAATTATATATACCATGTAGTGACACCATTCCAAGTTTCATGATTTCCTGGTGAGTTTTGGATTTACAGACATTAAAAAACCGAGATTCGCAATGTTTGTGACCAGTCCAGGACGGCGAGACGGTTGAATTCATTCACATTCGTTCCATGGGACCTAAACATGCACCCCAAGGAAACATTTACGTTTTTTCTAGCCATTTTGGTGCACTGGAGCATGTATTTGTATTTCAGATTTAAATGATGGACATGAAATGCCTAGAAAACCCAATTAATGAATAAAAAAGGTCAAACGAACCCTGAATAATTTCAAAGTTCAGTCGGAATCTCCAGTTGTTTCGTGTCGCGTGTAGAAGAAAATACGAGGCTACAAGAGGGAGTGATTATTGTTTGGCCCACAAGGGGACACGTTTCCCTATTGAAACCACGAGGGTTGTCGCAACAGGCTCCGGTTTGAAGAGGTTTGTAATACAGCTTGGCCCAAATTGGCAATGTTTTTACCACGACATATATGTGTCATCACATGACACCTTGCCACCTTTGATGACTTTCTGGTGAGTTTAGGATTTATGGGGACTTAAAAACCAAGATTCGAAATGTTTGAGGAAGAGCAAGGACACCAGTACGGTTGTAATTCGTTCCCATTCCTGGCATGAGACCTAAACATGCACCCAAGGACACATGTATAATAAACTTCAGGTTATCCAGCGATTCCCATACCGTCGCCCCACTCCCCTAAGTTTTTATATTAGGCCTGCGGTGTCCCTCCCCGCCAGATCCACGTCCCTCGCTCCAGAATGTTGCAGCCTAAGCTCGACCACATATCCCGGGGAGCCCGACGAGCGTTCGGCCAAGAAGAGGTTTATCATGGCCTCTCCGGCGGACGTTGGCGAGGTGGCCGCCGTTCACCACGACCTGTCGATCCCGGAGCAACACGTTGCCGCAGAATCCGGCAAAGACGTTGACTACCTTGCCATGTCGAAGGCTTCATGTCAGTGGGCTAGCGTATTACTGTATCTCGGGAAAGCTGGCTACGACATCAAACTCATCCACACCGACGGCTTCATGCGGGCCATGTCACAGGTTAAGTGGTCCATCCCCAACCCCTCTAGTTCAACCGCAGTCGATCTCTTTGACGGCCCTGCCACTGATCTCCTTCACCAAGCGGTCAAGGATTTGCGAGCTTTATACACCATCGAGAGCATTTTGTCACTTCTGAAGGACACGTTCTACGGCGGCGGCTTGGGATCCTCAATTGCCAAGTCAGATCTCATCGACCACGACCACGACCACGAGGAGGGCACCCACGAAAGTTCTTCCAAGGTGAAACAACCCATCTGTGACATCAGAGAGCACACCATGGGTCTGTGCTGTTCCAACTGGAAGGATCCCGTCCATGAAATGTGAGGCAACATTCTATCAGCAAATATTACCTTTTCCAGCTTGCCAACCCGTACCCTTTGTTGTAGTAGAATTTGCCGTGCGGTGCTTTAACCGTGCCTTGTTTAATTATTTTAGTTATGCAAAAATGTATTATTCAATAAGTCTATGTGATGTTTAAGTATGAATTTTCCACTTTAGTTTCACGAATGGCTATATTTGGTTGTTTATAGTGAGTAGTTGCCTTGTTTATCCGTATTTGGTTGTTAGGTTGGTTGGAGTGAGCATTTTTTTAGTTATCAAGTAGATGCCTTGTTTATCTGTATTTGGTTCTTAGTTTGGTTGCAGTGAGTATTTGTCCAGTTATCAAGCAGATGCCTTGTTTATCTGTATTTGGTTGTTAGGTTGCTTTTTTAGCATTTGTCCACTTATCAAGCAGATGCCTTGTTTATCTGTATTTGGTTGTTAGGTTGTGTTTTTAGCATTTCTCCAGTTATCAAGTAGATGCCTTCTTTATCTTTATCTGCTTGTTAGGTTGGCTGCAGTGAGCATTTGTCCAGTTTTTAAGCATATGCCTTGTTTATCTATATTTGCTTGTAAGGTTTGTTGCAGTGAGACTCTGTCCAGTTTTCAATGGCTATATTTGGTTGTTATACTGGTCATTTATGCCTTGTTTATTTCAGTCATTCACAATGTGTGGTTCATTATGTGCAAGTCGGAACTATGCCGCTCGACTACATCAATACCAGTTTGAACGGCTATATTTGGTTCCAGTTATTCCTCGTGTAGTTAACACATGCCCTTTATTTCAGTTTTACACATTTATCCAGTGTGATGTTTAAGCATTACCTATGTTCTATTCATTTTCAGCAATACCAGTTTGAATTGCAATATTTGATGGCTGTTAAGCCTGCTGTCGGTAACATTGTTGGGGAACGTAGTATTTCAAAAACTTTCCTACGCACGCGCAAGATCATGGTGATGCATAGAAACGAGAAGGGAGAGTGTCATCCACGTACCCTCGTAGACCGTAAGCGAAAGCATTATGAAAACCCAGTTGATGTAGTCGTACGTCTCACGACCGACCGATCCTAGTACCAAACGTACGGCACCTCCGCGATCTGCACACATTCAGCTCGGTGACGCCCCACGAACTCGCGATCCAGTAGAGCTTTGAGGGAGAGTTTCGTCAGCACGACGGTGTGATGACGGTGATGATGAAGTTACCGACGCAGGGCTTCGCCTAAGCACCGCTACGATATGACCGGGGTGGATTATGGTGGAGGGGGCACCGCACACGGCTAAAAGATAATTATCAACTTGTGTGTCCATGGGGTGCCCCTGGCCACGTATATAAAGGATGGAGGGAGGAGGAGGTCGTCCCTCATAGGGCGTGCCAAAGTGTGGAGTCCTACTACGACTCCCTAGTCCTAGTAGGATTCCACCTCCCACATGGAATAGGAAAAGGGGAAGGGAGAAGGAGAAGGAAGGAAGGGGGCGCCCCCTTTTCCTAGTCCAATTCGGACCAGTCCATGGGAAGGGGCGCGGCCACCCTTGAGGCCTTTCTCTCCTTTCCCGTATGGCCCATTAAGGCCCAATACGAATTCACGTAACTCTCCGGTACTCCGAAAAATACCTGAATCACACGGAACATTTCCGATGTCCGAATATAGCCTTCCAATATATCGATCTTCACGTCTCGACCATTTCGAGACTGTTCGTCATGTCCATGATCTCATCCGGGAATCCGAACAAACGTCGGTCATCAAATCACATAACTCATAATACGGATCGTCATCGAACGTTAAGCATGCGGACCCTACGGGTTCGAGAACTATGTAGACATGACCGAGACACATCTCTGGTAAATAACCAATAGCGGAACCTAGATGCTCATATTGGCTCCTACATAATCTACGAAGATCTTTATTGTTCCAACCGCATAACTACATATGTTGTTCCCTTTGTCATCGGTATGTTACTTGCCCGAGATTCGATCGTCGATATCATCATACCTAGTTCAATCTAGTTATCGGCAAGTATATTTACTCGTTCCGTAATGCATCATCTCGTGACTAACTCATTAGTCATTTGCTTGCAAGGCTTATTATGATGTGTATCACCGAGAGGGCCCAGAGATACCTCTCCGACACTCGGAGTGTCAAATCCTATTGTCGATCTATGCCAACACCACAAACACCTTCGGAGACACCTGTAGAGCATCTTTATAATCACCTAGTTACGTTGTGACGTTTGATAGCACACAAGGTGTTCCTTCGGTATTCAGGAGTTGCATAATCTGATCATAGTCGTAGGAACATGTATAAGTCATGAAGAAAGCAAGACCAGTGAAACTAAACGATCTAGTTGCTAAGCTAACGAATGGGTCTTGTCCATCACATCATTATCCTAATGATGTGATCCCATTGATCAAATGACAACTCATGTCTATGGCTAGGAAACACAACCATCTTTGATCAATGAGTTAGTCTAGTAGAGGCATATTAGGGACACTCTATTTTGTCTATGTATTCACACATGTACTAAGTTTCTGGTTAATACAATTCTAGCATGAATAATAAACATTTATCATGATATAAGGAAATAAATAATAACTTTATTATTGCCTCTAGGGCATATTTCCTTTAGTCTCCCACTTGCACTAGAGTCAATAATCTAGTTCATATCACCATGTGATTTAACACCAATAGTTCACATCCTCATGTGATTTAACACTTTATAGTTCACACCGCCATGTGACCAATACCCAAAAGGTTTACTAGAGTCAATAATCTAGTTCACATTGCCATTTGATTAACACCCAAAGAGTAATAAGGTGTGATCATGTTTTGCTTGTGAGAGAGGTTTAGTCAATGGGTCTGCCATATTCAGATTCGTATGTATTTTGCAAATTTCTATGTCGACAATGCTCTGCATCGAGGTACTCTAGCTAATTGCTCCCACTTTCAGTACGCATCCAGATTGATACTTAGATTCATCCAGATCGGTATCAAAGCTTGCATCGACGTAACTCTTTACGACGAACTCTTTATCACCTCCATAACCGAGAAATATTTCCATATTCCACTAAGGATAATTTTGACCGCTGCCCAGTGTTCCACTCCTAGATCACTATTGTACCCTCTTGTCATACTCATCGCGAGGTACAAAATAGGTCTGGTACACATCATAGCATACTTTATAGAACCTATGGCTGAGGCATAGGGAATGACTTTCATTCTCTCTTTATCTTTTGTTGTGGTCGGGCTTTGAGTCTTACTCAACCTCACACCTTGCAACACAGGCAAGAACTCTTTCTTTGACTGTTCCATTTTGAACTACTACAAAAACTTGTCAAGGTATGTACTCATTGAAAAAACTTATCAAGCGTCCTGATCTATCTCTATAGATCTTGATGCTCAATATGTAAGCAGCTTCACCGAGGTCTTTCTTTGAAGACCTCCTTTCAAACACTCCTTTATGCTTTCTAGAAAATTCTACATCATTTTCGATTGACAATATGTCATTCACATATACTTATCAGAAAGGCTCTAGTGCTCCCACTCACTTTCTTGTAAATACAGGCTTTATCGCAAGTCTGTATAAAACTATATGCTTTTATCAACTTATCAAAACGTATATTCCAACTCCGAGATGCTTGCACCAGTCTATAGATGGATCGCTGGAGCTTGCATATTTTGTTAGCACCTTTAGGATTGACAAAACCTTCTAGTTGCATCATATACAACTCTTCTTTAATAAATCCATTAAAGAACGCAGTTTTTTTATTCATTTGCCAAATTTCGTAAAATGCGGCAATTGCTAACATGATTCGAACAGACTTAAGCATCGTGAGAAAATCTCATCATAGTCAACACCTTGAACTTGTCAAAAACCTTTCGCAACAAGTCGAGCTTTGTAGATAGTAACATTACCATCGGCGTCAGTCTTCTTCTTGAAGATCCATTTATTCTCAATGGCTTGCCGATCATTGGGCAAGTCAACCAAAGTCCACACTTTGCTCTCATACAAGGATCCATCTCAGATTTCATAGCCTCAAGCCATTTTGCGGAATCTGGGCTCATCATCGCTTCCTCATAGTTCGTAGGTTCATCATGGTCTAGTAACATGACTTCCAGAACTGGGTTGCCATACCACTCTGGTGCGGAACGTACTCTGGTTGACCTACGAGGTTCAGTAGTAACTTGATCTGAAGTTTCATGATCATCATCATTAGCTTCCTCGCTAATTGGTGTAGGAATCACTAGAACTAGTTTCTGTGATGTACTACTTTCTAATTCGGGAGAAGGTACAATTATCTCATCAAGTTCTACTTTCCTCCCACTCACTTCTTTCAAGAGAAACTCCTTCTCTAGAAAGGATCCATTCTTAGCAACGAATATCTTACCTTCGGATATGTGATAGAAGGTGTACCCAACAGTCTCCTTTGGGTATCCTATGAAAACACATTTCTCCGATTTGGGTTTGAGCTTATCAGGTTGAAGCTTTTTCACATAAGCATTGCAGCCCCAAACTTTAAGAAACAACAACTTTGGTTTCTTGGCAAACCATAGTTCATAAGGCGTCATCTCAGCGGATTTAGATGGTGCCCTATTTAACGTGAATGCAGTTGTCTCTAATGCATAACCCCAAAATGATAGCGGTAAATCGGTAAGAGACATCATAGATCGCACCATATCTAATAAAGTGCGATTACGATGTTCGGACACACCATTACGCTGTGGTGTTCCAGGTGGCATGAGTTGTGAAACTATTTCACATTGTTTTAAATGAAGGCCAAACTCGTAACTTTAAATATTCGCCCCAGAAATCAGATCGTAGAAACTTTATTTTCTTGCTACAATGATTTTCCACTTCACTCTGAAATTCTTTGAACTTTTCAAATTTTTCAGACTTATGTTTCATCAAGTAGATATACCCACATCTGCTCAAATCATCTCTGAAGGTCAGAAAATAATGATACCTGTCGCGAGCCTCAATACTCATCGGACCGCATACATCAGTATGTATTATTTCCAATAAGTCAGTTGCTCGCTCCATTGTTTCGGAGAACAGAGTCTTAGTCATCTTGCCCATGAGGCATGGTTCACAAGCACCAAGTGATTCATAATCAAGTGATTCCAAAAGCCCATCAGCATGGAGTTTCTTCATGCGCTTTACACCAATATGACCTAAACGGTAGTGCCACAAATAAGTTGCACTATCATTATCAACTTTGCATCTTTTGGCTTCAATATTATGAATATGTGTATTCCTATGATTGAGATCCAACAAACTATTCATTGGGTGTATGACCATCGAAGGTTTTATTCATGTAAACAGAACAAAAATTATTCTATGACTTTAAATGAATAACTGTATTGCATCAAACATGAACAAATCATATTCATGCTCAACGCAAATACCAAATAACATTTATTTGGGTTTTACACTAATCCCGAAAGTATAGGGAGTGTGCGATGATGATCATATCAATCTTGGAACCACTTCCAACACACATCGTCACTTCACCTTTAACTAGTCTCTGTTGATTCTTCAACTCTCGTTTCGAGTTACTAATTTTAGCAAATGATCCGGTATCAAATACCTAGGGGTTGCTATGAACACTAGTAAAGTACACATCAATAATCAGTATATCAAATATACCTTTGTTCACTTTGCCATCCTTTTTTATCCGCCAATTATCTAGGGCAGTTCCACTTCCAATGACCATTTCCTTTGCAGTAGAAGCACTTAGTTTCAGGCTTGGGTTTAGCTTTGGGTTTCTTCACGGGAGGGACAACTTGCTTGTCATTCTTCTTGAACTTCCCCTTCTATCCCTTTGCCCTTCTGGGCAGCAATGAGGATAATCCTCAGATCACGGACCTAGTCCGCATCATTGCTACTAACATCTTTCAACTTAGTTTTATCTAGGATCATATCAAAAATATAGGGGAGCTATAACGCGAGCTATTGATCTACAACATAATTTGAAAATACTATCAGGACTAAGTACATGATAAATTAAAGTTCAATTAATCATATTACTAAAGAACTCCCACTTAGATAGAAATCCCTCTAGTCATCTAAATGATCACGTGATCCAAATAAACTAAACCATGTCCAATCATCATGTGAGATGGAGTAGTTTTCAATGGTGAACATCTTCTGTTGATCATATCTACTATATGATTCACGCTCGACCTTTCGGTCTCCAGTGTTTCGAGGCCATGTCTATACATGCTAGGCTCGTCAAGTTTAACCCGAGTATTCTGCATGTGCAAAACTATCTTACACCCGTTGTATTCGAACGTAGAGCTTATCACACCCGATCATCACGTGGTTTCTCGGCACGACGAACTTTTGCAACGGTGCATACTCAGGGAGAACACTTGTACCTTGAAATTTTGTAAGGGATCATCTTATAATGCTACCGTCGTTCTGAGCAAAATAAGAATCATAATAAGATAAACATCATATGCAATCAAAATATGTGACATGATATGGCCATCATCGTCTTATGCTTTTGATCTCCATCTCCAAAGCATCGTCATGATCTCCATCGTCACCGGCTAGACACCATGATCTTCATCGTAGCGTCATGGTCGTCTCGCCAACTATTGCTACTACTACTATCGCTAACTCATAGTGATAAAGTGAAGCAATTACGTGGCCTTCGCAATTCATACAATAAAGAGACAACCATAAGGCTCCTGTCGGTTGACGATAACTTTACAAAACATGATCATCTCATACAATAACGTATAACTCATCACATCTTGACCATATCACATCACAACATGCCCTGCAAAAACAAGTTAGATGCCCTCTACTTTGTTGTTGCAAGTTTTACGTGGCTGCTACGGGCTTAGCAAGAACCGTTCTTACCTACGCATCAAAACCACAATGATATTTCATCAAGTATGTGTT
The DNA here is from genome assembly GCA_902687465.1 of Secale cereale. Taxonomy (NCBI): domain Eukaryota; kingdom Viridiplantae; phylum Streptophyta; class Magnoliopsida; order Poales; family Poaceae; genus Secale; species Secale cereale. The sequence continues at coordinate 322,353,235 of LR738713.1, forward strand.
GTTTTAACCTTCACAAGGGGCCGGGCGTAGCCACACTTGATTCAACTAAAGTTGTTGAAACTGACACCCGCCAGCCACCTATGTGCGAAGCATGTCGGTAGAACCAGTCTCGCGTAAGCGTACGTGTAATGTCGGTCCGGGCCGCTTCATCCAACAATACCGCCAAATCAAAGTACGACATGCTGGTAAGCAGTATGACTAGTATCGCCCACAACTCACTTGTGTTCTACTCGTGCATATAACATCTACACATAAACATGGCTCATGATGCCACTGTTGGGGAACGTAGTATTTCAAAAAAATTCCTAGGCACACGCCAGATCATGGTGATGCATAACAACGAGAGGGGAGAGTGTCGTCCACGTACCCTCATAGACCATAAGCGGAAGCGTTATGACAACGCGGTTGATGTAGTCGTACGTCTTCACGATCGACCGATCCTAGTACCAAACGTACGGCACCTCCGCGATCTGCACACGTTCAGCTCGGTGACGTCCCACGAACTCACGATCCAGTAGAGCTTCAAGGGAGAGTTCCGTCAGCACGACGGTGTGATGATGGTGATGATGAAGTTACCGCCGCAGGGCTTCGCCTAAGCACCGCTACCATATGACCGAGGTGGATTATGGTGGATGGGGCACCGCACATGGCTAAAAGATCAATGATCAACATGTGTGTCCATTAGGTGCCCCCTGGCCACGTATATAAAGGATGGAGGGAGGAGGAGGCCGGCCCTCATAGGGCATGCCAAAGTGTGGAGTCCTACTAGGACTCCCTAGTCCTAGTAGGATTCCACCTCCCACATGGAATAGGAAAAGGGGAAGGGAGAGGGAGAAGGAAGGAAGGTGGCGCCCCCTTTCCCTAGTCCAATTCGGACCAGTCCATGGGGAAGGGGTGCGGCCACCCTTGAGGCCTTTCTCTCCATTCCCGTATGGCCCATTAAGGCCCAATACGAATTCCCTTAACTCTCCGGTGCTCCGAAAAATACCTGAATCACACGGAACATTTCCGATGTCCGAATATAGCCTTCCAATATATCGATCTTCACGTCTCAACCATTTCGAGACTGTTCGTCATGTCCGTGATCTCATCCGGGAGTCCGAACAAACGTCGGTCATCAAATCACATAACTCATAATACGGATCGTCATTGAACGTTAAGCACGCGGACCCTACGGGTTCGAGAACTATGTAGACATGACCGAGACACATCTCCGGTCAATAACCAATAGCAGAACCTGGATGCTCATATTGGCTCCTACATATTCTATGAAGATCTTTATCGGTCAAACCGCATAACAACATACGTTGTTCCCTTTGTCATCGGTATGTTACTTGCCCGAGATTCGATCTTGGTATCATCATACCTAGTTCAATCTCGTTATCAGCAAGTCTCTTTACTCGTTCCTTAATGCATCATCTTGTGACTAACTCATTAGTCGTCTGCTTGCAAGGCTTATTATGATGTGTATTATTGAGAGGGCCAGACATACCTCTCCGACACTCCGAGTGACAAATCCTATTCTCGATCTATGCCAACACCACAAACACCTTTGGAGACACTTGTAGAGCATCTTTATAATCACCCAGTTACGTTGTGCCGTTTGATAGCACACAAGGTGTTCCTCCGGTATTCGGGAGTTGCATAATCTCATAGTCATAGGAACATGTATAAGTCATGAAGAAAGCAATAGCAGTGAAACTAAATGATCAAGTTGCTAAGCTAATGAATGGGTCTTGTCCATCACATCATTCTCCTAATGATGTGATCCCGTTGATCAAATGACAACTCATGTCTATGGCTAGGAAACACAACCATCTTTGATCAATGAGCTAGTCTAGTAGAGGCATACTAGGGACACTCTATTTTGTCTATGTATTCACACATGTACTAAGTTTCCGGTTAATACAATTCTAGCATGAATAATAAACATTTATCACGATATAAGGAAATAAATAATAACTTTATTATTGCCTCTAGGGCATATTTCCTTCAAACATTGCCTTCCATTTTATATCTGCTTTATCAGCATGTTGAAACCAACACATTCAAGCTCATTTGGTGATGATGTTGTTCACCTTTGCTATATTTGTTTGATGTTAAGATTGATGTACTTATCATGCCTTTCCACTACTTATGTAGGACAACAATGGGAGTGGCCACCATTTTCCGCCGAGGTTAGCTTCATCCCTCGGCTTGTGCTCCCCCTGTCGTTCCATAATGTAGTGCATATAGATCAAGGCATGGAAACTAGTTAGCTTCTAATATTGACTTGTTGCTTGTAGGTACATATGCCCTTGGCAAGGATCCACGCATCGACCCTTTTTGCGTATGGGGCAATGAGATATTCATGAACAAGCATCAGGTGAGGAAACTGATATGGATTATTAGCAAAAAGCTACGAATGATGGCAAGCAAATTATTTGTTTATGCTCTATCCAACACAATAGTGAGTTGTAGGATGGTAACTACAAACTCTGCAACCTTCTCTTTTTACTGCCCATAATGAGTTGTTAGACAACAATGTATGAATCTTGTTCGTTCCCAGTGGTTCCCGAAGCAGTTCACTCAAGATTACCTCGCAAAGTACATGATTGGTGGAAACGAAATGAAGGTTAAAGTATTTCATCCAGACTACAATGAGCATCGAGAAGTCCTAACGAAGACAATGAAGGATGGATGGGCAGCCATCACAAGGGGTTGGCTTAGAGTCGTGTGCGCCTTACGCATGGAGGAGGGCACAATATGGGCATTCCGCTTCACCTTCTCCAGCAACCAGAATGTCTTTCGCCTCTCTCTTTACAGTCTTTAGTACAACTGTGTGTAATGCCCAGGATGCGACTATATCTCCTACGTGTCAAGGCATCAGTTAGAGACATAAGCGCATTCTGGAATGATCGCAAGCGTGGTATCTTTGCACAACTCATGTAAAGAACATGGATGAAAGGGTAAAATAGTTGTCTTACACTCGCCACGTCACACAATTAATTTAACATTCATACATTCATCCAAATAACACAGGGCCCGACTACCAACGAATTCAAATGAGAAAAGATACCATAACCACAAGTCCTGATCACCCCTAGTAGGAAGCACTACTGATCGTCCGGATACGTCACATAAAAATGACCACGCTCTTCATCGAGCTCCCAGTGAAGTTCTTGTCCATCTCCTGCATCGTTTCGGCTATACCTACATCTGGTGTGTGTTGTAATCTGTGAGTCACAAGGACTCAGCAATCCCATTCCCGGGTATCAACACTAACAAAGCCTTTAGGTGTGGAGAGGTAATAAAGTGTCTGCAGGAAGCACTAAGCAACTAGCTTACGAATTCAGAGCGAGATGAGAATATGTGCCAACGATCGCCAAAGATGATCAATAAGTGATCCTAGCTACTCACGTTCAAGCATAACCCCACCGTGTTCACTTCCCGAAAACCCCTTCGAAAAGAGACAGTCACGGTTACTCACACAGGTAGTGTATTCTTAAGGATATGGTGTCAAGTTATCTACAACCGGATATTAACAAATTCCCATCTACCACATAACCGCGGGCACGACTTTCGAAAGTTCATAACCCTGCAGGGGTGTCCCAACTTAGCCCATCACAAGCTCATGATCCTCGAAGTCGCAACTCCATGTTGGGAAGACCCGAGTATTCTCGAAATCCCGTGCTCAAGATATTTCGACAAAGGTAAAACTAATCCAGCAAGACCTCCCGGCGTGCCGACACCCTGATAGTAGCCGCTCATATCTCGTCTCAGGCCACGACCGGATAGGTCAGCCTACAGGTATATATCAATCCTCGAGTTCCCCTATGGTGGCCCCGTAGTATGCCCAGTTTGGACCAACACTCATGAGGAGCATTGGCCCGGGTTGTTGATTAAGAACTCGGGTTTATAACTCCCTATGCAAGTTTTAGTTGTTAGGCAAATGTAGTACCAAAGTTGGGTCTTGCTGGAAAAGATTTAAGCAGAGCGAATTATCAAGGGCGTCCCATAAACCACAACCGCGTTAGGAACGCAAAATCAAGGAACATAACGCCGGTTTATCGGGTCCTAAGGTGGCATGAGTGGAACAAAACACCAAGCAGAAGGCCAAGCCTTCCACCCATTACCAATATATATGTGCATTAATTTGCTTAAGATATATTTGTGTTATCCCAATAAACAAGTCCGAACATGGAGCAATCTTCCAACTTCACCTGCAACTAACAACGCTATAAGAGGGGCTGAGCAAAAGCGTACTTAGCCAATCAACGGTTTGCTAGGAAGGCGGTTAGAGTGTTTCATGGCAACATAGGAGGCGGACAAGACAAGAATAGGCATCGAGGCATACTATAGAGCGAGACAACTAGCAAGGAAAAGATAGAGGTGATATCGGGGAACGGTCATCTTGCGTGTTAAGTCCTCGATGGGAAGGTAAGACGGCTCCTCAAACTCAGTCTCGACAAGATCCTCGAACTCGGTATCAGCTCCCGGCTCTACCCAACACAAGAGCACAACAACGGTACAAGATCAATCATGGTGCAATGCACAAATAACATGATGCAAGACATGTCATGGGATGCAAGTCATGATGTGTGTATGCATGAGGATGCTCTCGAGCCTAAAGGAGAATATGATGGAAATGGCTTCATCTTGGGCAACCAAGCAAGCCACTAGATAGAGGGGAAGATTTCGGTCAAAATCTATATAAAGATCACTAGAAACAGATGCACGGTTTGCAAATGACAAGCAAAACAAGATGCACTTCAAAACTGAAGTTAACAACAACATGGCATCTTTGGAGCAAGGTTTAAATGAGCTACATCACCCAAACATGAAGACAAAAGGCATGGATGTGAAATAGACATGATTCTCAACAAGTATGAACTCAGAGCACACCCAAAAACTTGCTGGAACACAAATAAACAAGCACGACAAGATTCAATAAGTTAACAGATTTTTCAGACTTGGTGAAAATTACTAGGCATGCAATCTGGAACGATATGTTGCTGCCTTTGAAGGCACACAACAGCAAGCAAAACAAGTACAACAAGCATGAAAATTACATGAGCATGAAGAAGACATATTATACTTCCAATTCATCCAAAGAAACAATCTATTCCATGCAAGGGTTGCTTAACACAAGCTTTGCCAAACTGAATGTTCTGTTAACAGGCTGACAGTTTTAATTTCAAGCACTTTGAGAGCAAGATTACAACAAGCTACAACAGGGCATATATGCAAATAAAGGCATGGATTGATAGTCAATAACATGAGCATCAAGACATGCTCACTAGTTATTCCAAAACATGCATGGAAAAGATTATGGCATCAAGTTTAGATGGCAACTTGTTATTACAGATTCCAGACCTAGCAGTTTTTCACTAAGTGTTAAAACAGTAACATTGACATGGCATGTTTACAAGCTTGTTTAAGTCACCACAGAGCATATCATGGAAAACCAAATGCACCATTTCAAAGATAACATGATTATGCTCCTAAAATATGTTGACATGTGGCACAAAAGAAAATCACACAAAATGCTACGAAAAAGACAAAACATCATCTCATCACAATTCCAGCAACTTAACAGCCACAAGAACTTTTGCAATAGGGTTAAACATGGCATAATGCAACCTAACATGTATGCAAATGCATCCATCATGAAGAGCATCACAAGGCGAACATTTCGACATATCATACACTCCATTTGGACCAACATGCACAAAGTTACGACCTCACGAACATGTCAACATATTGTTAACAGACAACTAGTGCTGAAATAGTAACATCACGAAGCAGTCTTGCAACGAAGATTAAGACATCTAGATGAACCCTAACATGCATAAAACTTATGCCATCATGTAGTGTAATGCCCAGGATGGAGTTATACCTCCTACGTGTCGAGGCACGACTTAAAGGCATAAGTCCATCCTAGAATGATCTCAAGTTTGGTATCTTTGCACAACTCATGTAAAAGAGGGATTAAAATGCAAAAGAGGATAGTTGGCTTACACTCGCCACTTCACACAATACATTACATAAACAATCATCATACAAAACATCACAACCCGACTACGGGTGAAGAACCAAAGAAAGATACCAAAACAACATAAAACCACAGGTCAGGATCGAATCCTAGTAGAAACCACTACTGAACATCGAAACGTCTCAAGCAAACGGCCACAAACTTCATCGGGCTCCCGGGTGAAGAACTGATCCAACTCCTGCTTCAAACTCGGCTGAACCTGCATCTGGTGTGGTGAAGTAACTGTGAGCCACAGAGGACTCAGCAATCCCGTTCCCGGGTAACAAGACTATTTAAGCCTTGGGTGAGGATAAGGCTGAAGAAAGAAATATGAGGTGAAGGAACAAACAAGAGTCTGCAGCAGCAACTAGCACTAACTTACGCAAAAGAGAGCGAGAAGAGAAGTGCATCGGTCGAAAGATGATCACGAAGTGATCCTAACTAAAACCGGTCAAACATAACCCCACCGTGTTCAACTCCCGAATCCCTATTCGGAAATTGACAGTCACGGTACACACGCTGGTAGTGTATTGAATCATTGTGTCAAGTTATCTACAACCGGAATTAACAAGCTCCCATCTGCCACATAACCGCGGGCACGGCTTTCGAAAGTTCAAACCCTGCAGGGGTGTTCCAACTTGGCCCATCACAAGCCCACGATCCGCGGAGTCGCAACTCCATAGGTGGGAAGACCCGAGTATTCTCGGAATCCCGTGCTCAAGTTAAACCGAACTAAGGTAAGGCTAATCCAGCAAATCCTCCCGGCGTGCCGACACCCTGATAGTAGCCGCGCGTATCTCGTCTCAGGCCACGACCGGATGAGCGCTACGTACAGTACCAAAGACCCCAGATAACTGGGTGGTACCGCAAGTGACTCTAGTTTGGGACCAACACCATCAGCACTGGCCCCCCCTGCTATGTAGAATTAAGAAAGAGGGTTTGCAAGGCCCTTATGAAAGTTTTTTATTAGATTGTTATTAGGCAAATAGTACCAATGTTGGGACTTGCTGGAAAAGACTTAGCACTTAGCGGTTTATCAAGGGGGTCCCATACACCCCAACCGTGTTAGGAACGCAAAATCAAGGAACATAACACCGGTTTATACGGTTCCTAACGGCATGAGTGGAACAAAACACCAAGCAAAAGGCTTAGCCTTCCACCCTGACAGTATATAGATGATTTCATTTATAAGCATTTATATAGTGTGATATAACCCAACCAAACTTCAACATGAAGCAAGCATCTTCAATCTTCACCTGCAACTAACAAAGCTATAAGAAGGGCTGAGCGAAGCGTACTTAGCCAAGCAACGGTTTGCGTAGGTAGGGTGGTTAAACATGGCAATGGTTACAAGTAGGAGGCTGACAAGAAGAACATGGGCATCGAGGCAAAACTATAGATCGGAACTACTAGCAATAGGCAAAAATAGTAATGGTATCCGGGTTCGGTCATCTTGCCTGGGATTCCACAAGGGAGAAGAACGGATCTAAGAAGCAGACGGAGCAACAGACGAGCGGAACCTCACAACTCCGGAACGAAACCGAAGCTAACAAGAGAAGCAACCGGAAAGAAAGAACAACACGGTAAACACACACATCATAAACATGGCATACGATGCACAAGCAAGCATGATGCATGTCCGGTTTAAATATGCATGGCATGGCAAAGTGCACAAACAATTACTACAAGTTAAGTGGAGATCAATATGCAACGAGTTGCATATTGACGAAACACCACATTTAATTATTTAGTTGACTCTCATTATTTACAAGACAAGATTAAGAGTTTGTTAACATGGCAAGAGGTGAAACATAAGAAACTACACTAACTAGGCAATTTAAATGAGGCCGGAGAATAACAACAACATATCCGGAAAATCCCCATGAGCATGTTTAATAATTATAAACAAACAACAATTAACATTCAAAGGTTGTTAACATGATGCGGATGATATGATCAAGTTTATGCAAGTTTTATTAAAGGTTGACTTAAGAGGTAAGAAGCATTTGTCACCGTGGTGGAAGGAAAGGTGCCACGACAACGATCCGAAAATGAAGCATGGCAACATATCGGTACCGGTAACTCGGTGAGGGACCGGTGCAAAACAAAAGATGGAGTGAACGAGTTGAACAAGATGATGGGGTGATCCCGTTGCCGGGTTCCCACGGGTCGGCGACGAGGCAACCGAGGAACACGACAAAAGAGGGCACAACGGACTCGAAGCACACACGAGGAGCATTTCATACAACACAAGCAAGCATGCAAACACACGGGTCACGGGTCATCGACGGGGTTATACCTTCGGAACCATCGTTCTCGGAGGGGTTCGAGGTCGTAGTGGAAGAAGTCGTTCCGTAGAGGGAAGTAGTCGTTCTCGCAACTCGTAGAGGAAGTAGTGGTACTCGGCGATGGTAGACGTTCGGCCGTAGATGTACATGTCGAGGGTAGACGTTCGGGCGACGGTAGGGGTACTTGGTGCGTCGTGGTACTCGTTCACGTAGTCGTACACGGATGTAGTTGTACTCGGCGCATCACACATGTAGTCGTTCGCGGGCTCGTTTTCCGTAGAGGTACAAGTCGTTTTGCCGTGTAGAGGTACTTGGTCGGGTCGCCGGTAGTCGTACACGGGTCACTGCGGTCTTTAGCGGTAGTCGTTCTCTGTTCAGGTTAACACCAGCAACAAAACAAAAAGAACAAAACTACAACAGCAGCAAAACAAGGGCAGCACGGCGACGAGGCCACGGCGCAGCAACTCGAGTTCTCCGGGACGAAGCAGAAGAGGGGAACAGCCGCTCGGGGTCTTGGCGCGGAGGGTACGGCGCTGCTGGAGAGGACCTCGCGGCCCTGGAGGTAGGACGTCGGGGCCGGGGCCGCCGTCGGGAGGAGCGAGGCTCCTGGCCGCTGCTGGCGCTGGGAAGGGAAGGCGCCGGCCTTGAGGACGACGGGGAGGCGCAGGGCGCAAGGGCACCGGGCTTCTGGCCGGATGGCGAGGCGGGGCGTCGCGGCCATCTTGCGCGGCTCTGGCGCGGCTGCTGGAGTGCTTGGGGACGGGCGGTCGGGGAAGAACCAGGCGCGGCGGGCGCGGCTCTGGCCGGCCGGGCTCCTGGCCGGCGCTAGGGCGCGGAGGAGGAGGACCGCGGGACCTGGGCTCCTCGAGGACGGAGGGAGGTCGCGGCCAGGATGGCCGTCGGGCGCAGGACCTCTGGCGATGGGGAGAGGCCGCACGGGCCTGGGGCTCCTCGCGCTGGAGAAGATCGAAGCTGGAGGCCAGCTGGGGCGGCGACGAAGGCGGGAACCCGGGGCGCGGCTGCGACGGGAAGGGAAAAGGAGGACGGGGCCGAGGGGATCGGGGCCATGTCTTGGCGACGGAGAGAGATGGTGTCGGGGCAGAGAGGACGAGGGACTAGCGAGGAGAAGAAGGAGACTGGCGGCGGCTGAGGGAAACAGTGGACCGAGGGGATGGAAGCGAGCGTCGGTAGGGTTAGGAAAAGGAGATGGGCTGCGGTCGGGCTAGATGAATGGGCCTGGAGAGGCTAGGAGGCCTGGGAGGCTGGCTGCCTCTTCCTTTAATTTATTTCTTCAGCAAAATAAATAGAGAGGGATTCAGAATAAAAAGAAAAGAGGCTAAAACATGGGGGGGAAAATGATGGAACATTTTGAAAGGCTTTATGGAGTAAAAACCAACCTCACAAAATAGTTCCGGCAAAAGGGGAAGTGCAAACTAAAATAAATAGTTTGCCTCAAGGAGTTTAAAAGGAGTCTAGATAAAAGGAGGAGCCTCGAAACAACGGAAAGAATTATTTGCAAGATTTTAGAAGGAGAAGCTCGAAGTGAAAAAGACAATGGGGAAATATTGCAAGTGTGTTTGAGTAATTCCGAGGAATGGAATAATTATTAATATAGCTCCATAATATTTGGAGGATATGTTATAAAGAGAAGTCACCTTCCCTCGATTTAAATGGACCGAAGGTCCACACGAATTATTTAGGTTGAGATGCAAAAATAAAATATGACATGATGACATGATGACATGATGCAATGCAAAAAATAAATAACACAAGCAAAAGAACACACGGGCAACCCGGAACCTCTGGAACCTTCGGGAATCTTCTGGAATCTTCTGGGACGTCAGTCTCGGGCGTCACAACTCTCCCACACTAACAGAGGATCTCGACCCGAGATCCTAGAGATATCACCGGGTAAAACGGAAGAGGAAGAGGTAAAACAAAGTTGCTTCTTCGACAAACGAGTGAAAACCAAAGAACCTTGAGAGGTTGAACAAGTTGAAAGAAAGAAAGCAACGAAGATGACGAAGATGAAAACACTCCGTTAGAAAAGAGGAACAAGTAACATTATGAGAACCTTGAAGGTTGAAAGACATGATACAAGAGCTCACGGACCAAAAGAATATGAAACTGCAACGGTATAGCCAAGGAATAAGAATGACAGAATTTGGGCAGCACTCCGTCTGAAAATGGAAGGAAAAGAACAAAAACTTGAGGAGATGTAGTGATACTTGAAGAAAACAACAACATATTGCCTCCGAAACAATTAAAAGAATGGCACAAGGGGTTAAGAACGATTCAGACAGCACTCCGGTTAAAAGAGAGGAAAAGCTAGATAAGATGAGAGAACTGGAATGAAGAATACAACACTCCGGTTAAATGATAAGCAAGGGAAAGAACAAGATCTTGACAAAACGAGATGATGGTCAAAGAGAGCAATATCACAATGCCTCCGGAATGAAAGAATAGAAGCCAGATCGTTGGAAAGAAAGAACGAAGAAGAAAAAGACAACTTCTCTCAAAATTGAATTTGAAAGAGCATCCTTACGAAGAAGGGTTGAACGGAGTTGTTGGAAAAATCAACAACAAAAAGAATAAGCTTGATGTGGGCTTATGGAAAACATCTCAAAATTAAGAGGTGACAACCAGCCACTAACAGAAACAATTGATTGGATTGAGATCAACAAGGATATGAAAAACTTGTTTCATCAGAATGATAAATGAAGAACTTGGGTCATTTATAAGCACCATAATTAGTAACAATCCTTAGGGAAAGCTTTTAGGTGAAATACAACCCAAGATGACTCCAAGAGATAAATTGAAGGGTTGGAAGGATCTCCCGGACAAGGAAAAAAGATGGGTTTAAATATCTCATTCTTGATAACTCGTGAATCATGAAACATGAAGGAATTGTCAATAATGACATAACACCACCTGAAAAGATAAGATAGAAAGAATTGCACTTCAAAATGCAAGAAGAAGAATATTTCAGCTCCAACAAGAATCTTGATGAAGACTTCGAGGATGAATTAAAACATGATGAACCACCATGAAGAACTCCGGTAAGAAAGCATGAGAAGTGAAAGATGAAAAGAATAAGATTCAAGGCCTGCGATGAATTAGATTGAGGTTGAAATGATAATTGAAATAACTTGAAGCTCCGGAAAACAAGATGAACAACTTAGAAGCGAGAATATGATATGATGAACAAGCTCCAGACAAAGCATTAAAACATAACCTTGAAGGAATAAGAATAAGAATTATGTAATGCATCTCCTTCACCAATTTAAATTGATGACAACCAAGGATTTGGCATACTACTTATTCTCGTTGCAAAGAATTAAAGAGAGATCTCGCACAAGCTTGGGTAAGTATTCAACGAAGCACCGGTAGGATTATGAAAAGAACAAATGAATTGATATGATAACAACGGAAGAGTAAACTTGAATGAACCACCGTAAGAATATGGAGACGAACGAAGAGACATCAATGAAGAATATTTGGAGGGCAAAGTTGAAAACTGAGAACGAAGAATCTTCTGAAATGATGGCCTTCGGAGGATCACAAAGAAAAGAATTTATGAAATGCTTCGGATGGCACGAAAGAATTCCTCACAATCGGAACAATAATGAGGATGGTAAGAAGCTAGAACCACGAACCTTCAAGAGAAGGGCCAAGAATTAAGAGAAACACTTCTCCGGTCTTCAAATGTTGAGAATGAAGACGAGAAAAGCCATAAGAATTGTTGAGCACTCCGGAAGAATAAAAAAAAGATGGGAGGTGGAGCTAAAGATGGAAATAATTGAAAACAAGCTTGGAGAAGGCATGTGACTGATGGAAATCATTCTTACGTCACACTTTGACAAGAATTTGAGTATAACTCCAGAAAACAAATAGAAGAGTCAGGTAAGATCCTGGAAAAGACCTGTGGGTTAGGGCCCACTCAAAGAAATCACCGTTGAAATAGATTGCTTGAGATATTGCACCGGTTGAATTAAATAGCTTGAATAAGATGATAATCCTCAAAAATAATTGAAAGGGTTAAGAATGGAATTATGAATCTTCCAAGATATCTTGAACACTCCGGATATGAATAACAAGAGGAGAAGATTAATTGGTGCACCGGAATAAGAAAGCATTGTGAAAAGAGGAAAAGGATAAGATCAACACCAAATCTTGAATTACATCCACCGGAGAAGAAACGAGAACGGAGAATGATGAACTTGAAGCTGTTGAGCATCTTCACGATAAATCACCGGATAAGAACATAGAAGGAAAAGAATGAAGAAATATCACATGAATAAAATGGATACTTCATCTGAGAATTTCTGGCTCCAAGAAGAAGAAGGGTGGGAGGGCGGGGAAAAACAAAAACAACTTGAGATGAACAAAAAGGACACCGGTTGAAAAGAATTAACATGAAGATCTTGATGGTCAAGAAGAAATAGCACTCCCATAGAAGTATGAGAACACCGATTAGGAAAGGTATGGAATCAACATTTGACATCGAAGCAACTCGAATACCAGAATCAAAACAAGAACAAAGGGTAGATATGCAACATGATCTTCACAATATCATTCGAACAGAGGATTGAACGAATGAATTCCGCAGGTACATCAGCTTGACAAGAAGCCACTTGGAGAGCAAAATGAAAATAAAAAGGAACAAGGATCAGATAGAACAAATACAAGATAGAAGTTTCGTTCGACATCTTCGTGCTGAAAGCTCATGGAACGTGTTACAAAAGGGTTTTGTCATCCCCGGATCAGCATAGCCAAGGACCCTTTAAGATGCAACTCCCGATCAGAACAAGTCCATAAAACCACTTCACTCAATGTAGAACCCCAAACTTCATATCGAGCATCCGTTGGAAGAATGCCTAGAACTACTAGATGAACCCACCTATAGATTTCCGAAAGTTTCCAGTTATGCAATCAGGTGTTGGGGATACACGGGAAGCACCGCGCAATCAACTCTAAACCTACATCCAGGTGTATCCATCCTTCAACACATAACCAGTCTTTCTCGGAAACTGTTTACCTCGGACCTTCGAAAAGCATCCACTATAACAAGCTATGGCAATACTCTCGAACTACCTCCCCAGTACTGGGTGATGTCGGGGTTATCTTGCCACTGGCCGTATAGGAGAGATTTTCGATGTCGGCCGTCTTAAGTATTTAGTACTGCCGCGATATGCTTGTTACAATGATACCCCGAAGCTCAACTCCTCGGGAACAGGAGGCATCGAGAACAATATCCTTGTCACAAGAACATCGAAACAATCCCAGAATACTCGCGGGATCCTAAAAAAAAATTGGTGCAATTTTTGAAAGTAGAAGAGAAAAGAGTAATCGTCAGGAGTCCTCACCAGAGAGAAAGGGGATGAGAAGCAAAGAAATCCTACTCTCCGATATAAATATAGGACTCAAAACATTTTCAGTGTGTGCCTAGACTCAACCGTCAACGATTCGATCAATCAGTGGGGGCTTCTAGGTCGGAGAAGGCTCTGAATACCAACTTGTAATGCCCAGGATGGAGTTATACCTCCTACGTGTCGAGGCACGACTTAAAGGCATAAGTCCATCCTAGAATGATCTCAAGTTTGGTATCTTTGCACGACTCATGTAAAAGAGGGATTAAAATGCAAAAGGAGATAGTTGGCTTACACTCGCCACTTCACACAATACATTACATAACAATCATCATTCAGAACATCACAGCCCGACTACGGGTAAGAACCAAAAGAAAGATACCAAAACAACAAAAGCCACAGGTCAGGATCGAATCCTAGTAGAAACCACTACTGAACATCGAAACGTCTCAAGCAAACAGCCACACTCTTCAACAAGCTCCTGGTGAAGAACTGAACCAACTCCGGCATCGGACTCGGCTGAACCTGCATCTGGTGTGGTGAAGTAACTGTGAGCCACAGAGGACTCAGCAATCCCGTTCCCGGGTAACAAGACTATTTAAGCCTTGGGTGAGGATAAGGCTGAAGAAAGAATAAGAGGTGAAGGAACAAACAAGAGTCTGCAGCAGCAACTAGCACTAACTTACGTAAAAGAGAGCGAGAAGAGAAGAGCATCGGTCGAAAGATGATCACGAAGTGATCCTAACTAAAGCCGGTCAAACATAACCCCACCGTGTTCAACTCCCGAATCCCTATTCGGAAATTGACAGTCACGGTACACACGCTGGTAGTGTATTGAATCATTGTGTCAAGTTATCTACAACCGGAATTAACAAGCTCCCATCTGCCACATAACCGCGGGCACGGCTTTCGAAAGTTCAAACCCTGCAGGGGTGTTCCAACTTGGCCCATCACAAGCCCACGATCCGCGGAGTCGCAACTCCATAGGTGGGAAGACCCGAGTATTCTCGGAATCCCGTGCTCAAGTTAAACCGAACTAAGGTAAGGCTAATCCAGCAAATCCTCCCGGCGTGCCGACACCCTGATAGTAGCCGCGCGTATCTCGTCTCAGGCCACGACCGGATGAGCGCTACGTACAGTACCAAAGACCCCAGATAACTGGGTGGTACCGCAAGTGACTCTAGTTTGGGACCAACACCATCAGCACTGGCCCCCCCTGCTATGTAGAATTAAGAAAGAGGGTTTGCAAGGCCCTTATGAAAGTTTTTTATTAGATTGTTATTAGGCAAATAGTACCAATGTTGGGACTTGCTGGAAAAGACTTAGCACTTAGCGGTTTATCAAGGGGGTCCCATACACCCCAACCGTGTTAGGAACGCAAAATCAAGGAACATAACACCGGTTTATACGGTTCCTAACGGCATGAGTGGAACAAAACACCAAGCAAAAGGCTTAGCCTTCCACCCTGCCAGTATATAGATGATTTCATTTATAAGCATTTATATAGTGTGATATAACCCAACCAAACTTCAACATGAAGCAAGCATCTTCAATCTTCACCTGCAACTAACAAAGCTATAAGAAGGGCTGAGCGAAGCGTACTTAGCCAAGCAACGGTCTGCGTAGGTAGGGTGGTTAAACATGGCAATGGTTACAAGTAGGAGGCTGACAAGAAGAACATGGGCATCGAGGCAAAACTATAGATCGGAACTACTAGCAATAGGCAAAAATAGTAATGGTATCCGGGTTCGGTCATCTTGCCTGGGATTCCACAAGGGAGAAGAACGGATCCAAGAAGCAGACGGAGCAACAGACGAGCGGAACCTCACAACTCCGGAACGAAACCGAAGCTAACAAGAGAAGCAACCGGAAAGAAAGAACAACACGGTAAACACACACATCATAAACATGGCATACGATGCACAAGCAAGCATGATGCATGTCCGGTTTAAATATGCATGGCATGGCAAAGTGCACAAACAATTACTACAAGTTAAGTGGAGATCAATATGCAACGAGTTGCATATTGACGAAACACCACATTTAATTATTTAGTTGACTCTCATTATTTACAAGACAAGATTAAGAGTTTGTTAACATGGCAAGAGGTGAAACATAAGAAACTACACTAACTAGGCAATTTAAATGAGGCCGGAGAATAACAACAACATATCCGGAAAATCCCCATGAGCATGTTTAATAATTATAAACAAACAACAATTAACATTCAAAGGTTGTTAACATGATGCGGATGATATGATCAAGTTTATGCAAGTTTTATTAAAGGTTGACTTAAGAGGTAAGAAGCATTTGTCACCGTGGTGGAAGGAAAGGTGCCACGACAACGATCCGAAAATGAAGCATGGCAACATATCGGTACCGGTAACTCGGTGAGGGACCGGTGCAAAACAAAAGATGGAGTGAACGAGTTGAACAAGATGATGGGGTGATCCCGTTGCCGGGTTCCCACGGGTCGGCGACGAGGCAACCGAGGAACACGACAAAAGAGGGCACAACGGACTCGAAGCACACACGAGGAGCATTTCATACAACACAAGCAAGCATGCAAACACACGGGTCACGGGTCATCGACGGGGTTATACCTTCGGAACCATCGTTCTCGGAGGGGTTCGAGGTCGTAGTGGAAGAAGTCGTTCCGTAGAGGGAAGTAGTCGTTCTCGCAACTCGTAGAGGAAGTAGTGGTACTCGGCGATGGTAGACGTTCGGCCGTAGATGTACATGTCGAGGGTAGACGTTCGGGCGACGGTAGGGGTACTTGGTGCGTCGTGGTACTCGTTCACGTAGTCGTACACGGATGTAGTTGTACTCGGCGCATCACACATGTAGTCGTTCGCGGGCTCGTTTTCCGTAGAGGTACAAGTCGTTTTGCCGTGTAGAGGTACTTGGTCGGGTCGCCGGTAGTCGTACACGGGTCACTGCGGTCTTTAGCGGTAGTCGTTCTCTGTTCAGGTTAACACCAGCAACAAAACAAAAAGAACAAAACTACAACAGCAGCAAAACAAGGGCAGCACGGCGACGAGGCCACGGCGCAGCAACTCGAGTTCTCCGGGACGAAGCAGAAGAGGGGAACAGCCGCTCGGGGTCTTGGCGCGGAGGGTACGGCGCTGCTGGAGAGGACCTCACGGCCCTGGAGGTAGGACGTCGGGGCCGGGGCCGCCGTCGGGAGGAGCGAGGCTCCTGGCCGCTGCTGGCGCTGGGAAGGGAAGGCGCCGGCCTTGAGGACGACGGGGAGGCGCAGGGCGCAAGGGCACCGGGCTTCTGGCCGGATGGCGAGGCGGGGCGTCGCGGCCATCTTGCGCGGCTCTGGCGCGGCTGCTGGAGTGCTTGGGGACGGGCGGTCGGGGAAGAACCAGGCGCGGCGGGCGCGGCTCTGGCCGGCCGGGCTCCTGGCCGGCGCTAGGGCGCGGAGGAGGAGGACCGCGGGACCTGGGCTCCTCGAGGACGGAGGGAGGTCGCGGCCAGGATGGCCGTCGGGCGCAGGACCTCTGGCGATGGGGAGAGGCCGCACGGGCCTGGGGCTCCTCGCGCTGGAGAAGATCGAAGCTGGAGGCCAGCTGGGGCGGCGACGAAGGCGGGAACCCGGGGCGCGGCTGCGACGGGAAGGGAAA
>LR738713.1:322380812-322405390 GCA_902687465.1 Secale cereale
GTGTGTGTGTGTGTGTGTGTGTGTGTCTTCGGGAGATGGCCCAACGGAACACCCTGCTCGTCGTATCAACCTCGGGCGCACCAGTTCAAAGCGCTACCGCACCTCTGAGGCAGCAGGCGGGTCTGCAAGTGGTTCTGTAGGGGCTCCGTCGTCCAGTGCTCCTCCGTCTCAGTCACAACAGTCAACCAAGAGCACTGCAAAGAAGCCAGCTAAGAAGGCCAAGGCTGTCACGAAGATGTCAAACAAGGAGTTCTGGGAGAGGCGTCGGCGCAATCCCTATGAGTTTGAGCAAGAGCCCACCCTTGTCAACCGGCCGTTCTGGAACCGGTTTCAGTATGCAACTTACTTTGATGTGATCAAGGCCAAGAAGAATCTCTATGTCGATGTGCGCTCAATTGACATTGCTCATTTGGAGAAGGACATAGAGTACTTCAGAGAAGCCCTGGAGATGTGTAACTAGTTGAACATTGTCAACATCATAACATTCAAAAAGGACTTTGATGCTGATCTGGTGGCTCAGTTCTATGCCACTGTTCACCTTGGCACCGATGCAGAAAGGACTTTGACGTGGATGACTAATGGCAGGCGTCTGGCGGTTAAGTGGAAAGCTTTCACGGAACTTCTTGGTGTTGAAGATCTTGGTCTGGAGAGTTCGGTCGGTTTTCGACCTCATCACAATGCTACCTCCACTCACAAGCAGGATATGTGCCCATACTGCACTAAGAAGGTCAACCCTGAGACTCTGAAGAAGACATATGAGCTGCCTGTGTTTCTGGACATCCTTCACCGCATCTTCAGGGAGACTCTTTTTCCTCGCATTGGGAACTAGGATATGGCCCACTCTTACCTTGTGTATATGCTTTTTTTCTGCCAGCACCAGAAGGAACGGAACACTAGAGAAACATTGGATATCTCTCATGTCATGTGGTCTGAACTGTTGTCTGCCATCTCAGAGTGTAAGTGTCTCATCTATGCTCCATATATCATGCTCTTCATTGAGAAGGTGTGGGAGCACACCTACGAGGGGTACGCCCTACAAACTGGTGAGTTGGTCTCTCACGAGGTCAAGAGACTTAGGAGGAAGGATCTCCGGAACACTCCGGTTACTCAGCCTAACATCCCGACTGGTGCTGATGATCCTGAGGCAGAGGCCGACCAGGATGATGATGATGATGAGTATATGCCATCTGGAGTTGAGCTCTCTTGGGCCAAGAAGCTTAAGAAGAAGATGAAGAAGTTGTTCTGCATGGAGTCCCACGGTCAGTACATGGCCCATGTCTCTGAGAAGAAGTCCAGGACTCGTCACAAGGAGCTTATGCGTCAGCTTGGTGCCATGGTTACTAGCGGTTCTGAGGGCCGGATCACTGATGAGGACGACTGGGTTCGTCAGCACTGTCACTGGACTGGCTCTGACCCCGAGCAGCCCCCGGCCAATGACGGAGGTGCAGATGATCCTGCAACGGTGTGATGACGTTGTGTCTTTCTCTGCCCCTTTTTGGTGTCTCGATGCCAAAGAGTGATTTGTGGTGATTTGCGAATTGGTGTCTCCGTGTCTCGTGTGTTTAGGTGCTTTGCTTTTCTTTCTGGTTTGGTGTGTTCATGAGACTCAGCTACTTTTCTTTGTGTGGGACCTTTGTTATCTTAATTATATTGAGTACTCTAGTAAGTGCTGCTTAATTCATGTTCTATCATGTTGCACCTACTTTGTTACTTACTTATGTCTCCTCGTTGATTAGATGTTATCGGATTATTAAAGATAGGGGGAGCATTGATCCTAGAGTGTGTGCTTTGCATTCCACAAGCAACTCCTTTTTAGGCATACATCTAGGGGGGGGGCTCGTCTATATTTTGTAGTCCGTGGGGTTTGCTTACTCCTCATATGTTATTACATTATGTGCAAATCCCGTGTTGTCATCAATCCACCAAAAAGGGGGAGATTGAAAGGGCATGTCCCTTCCTTTGTGGTTTTGGTGATTGATGACAATGCGTTTGCGGACTAATCGTGGGTGCCAAGTATTTCAGATATGAATCCAGAGGAACGAGACGATTATCTACCCTCCGAGTTATCAACTCAAGACGTGTTGTCGTGCTAGGCTTTTGTTTCGGTGGACTTGAGTCGTAGGAGACACCGTACTATCAAGGGGGGTCCGTATTGAAAAGGCCAGGGTGGAATCATCACGTACACTTGTTTTTTGCACCCTCATCTTCTCTCTTTTCCTAGCATCTCCACTTCTTTCTGTGGGCACGGTAGTACCGTCGCCAGGGCGGTAGTTCCGCGTATACGCTCTAAGCGGTAGTATCGCTAAGAAGGCGTTGTAGTACCGCTTGGGCCTTTACGCGGCAGTACCGCCGCTGCTACTCTCCACCTCCGTGTCGATTCGGGACGAGTATTTCTCATGTCGGGTTGTATGGTAGTAGCAACGGTAGTAGCAGCGGTAGTACTGCTTATAAGCGGCAGTATGTGGTGCCACCACCGCAGCTACTACCACTCCTTTCCTCTGAACCTCATCCCTAACACAGGGCGGTAGTACCGCTCGGCCCAGCAGTAGTACCGCTCTGTGCGGGCTGAGAAGAGTGTAATGGTTCACTCTTCTCCTCCACTATATAAAGGGTTCTTCTTCCTCTAGAAAATCTACCTATTCTTCCCCAAGCTCCATTGTTTCTCCAAAAGCTTATTTTCGCCCGATCTCTCTCCCTAGCCAATCAAACTTGTTGATTTTCTAGGGATTGGTTGAGAAGGCCCAGATCTACACTTCCACCAAGAGAAATTTGATTCCCCCCAATAATCCCTTGCGGATCTTGTTACTCTTGGGTGTTTGAGCACCCTAGACGATTGAGGTCACCTCGAAGCCATATCCATTGTGGTGAAGCTTCTTGGTTTCGTTGGGAGCCTCCAATTCAGTTGTGGAGAGAGCCCCAACCTTGTTTGTAAAGGTTCGGTCGCCACCTTCAAGGGCACCAATAGTGGAATCACGGTATCTCGCATTGTGTGAGGGCGTGAGGAGAATAGGGTGGCCCTAGTGGATTCTTGGGGAGCATTGTGCCTCCACACCGCTCCAACGGAGACGTACTTCCCCTCAAAGGGAAGAAACTTCGGTAACACATCCTCGTCTTCACCGGCTCCACTTTTAGTTATCTCTATCCTTTACTTGTGAAAGCTTTAGTGTGTTAGTATCTTGTGCTTGCTTGCTTACTTATCTTTGTTGCATCATATAGGTTGCTCACCTAGTTGCATATCTAGACAACCTATTTTGTTCCTAAGTTTAATTTGGTCAAGAAAAGCTAAAACTGTTAGTTGCCTATTCACCCCTCCCCCTCTAGTCAACCATATCGATTCTTTCACAAACGGCCTCCAAACGAGACGAAACTTGACAGGCAATCTACCGGTGATATACCAAGACCACTTGACAACTCTCGGCCCATTCCGAGGATGTTTTTATCCCACGCATGAAACAAGGCTTGAGAGGTGCGACGGGTGCCGTGTGAGAGAGTCGGAAACCGAAACGGACAACGGAGATGACAGAGACGATGCAACTACACACGGATGCAAGTGAGACTATGCCAATGCAGTGCACATAATAAAAATGACATGGTGACATGCAACACACGCACAAGGCAAAACGAAGAAACCCGAAATGAAGAAGGAGCCCATAATGGAATTGATTAAGTCAACGATGAATATATTACCATATAAGGAAGTTTTACATCCAGGGCGTTACATTGTGGTTCATCATTCTTTACATGGTGCTTCTGTAGTTCTTCAGTATATGTAAATGTGCATTGAATTATGGATTCATGGTTGAACCTATATTTGTAATAAACATGAATGGATATGAAATAAGTGATTGCCTACTTTCAAATTCATAACATGTGATTTTTAAATTAGGGGCTAATTGGATTAATTATG
Organism: Secale cereale; assembly: GCA_902687465.1. Lineage (NCBI taxonomy): Eukaryota > Viridiplantae > Streptophyta > Magnoliopsida > Poales > Poaceae > Secale > Secale cereale. Next base: position 322,384,720 of record LR738713.1, read on the forward strand.
TATTAAATAGGGATTACACTGCACACGGTTTGCGAAAGCGAAACGTCTGCGATATACGTGGAGATCAGAAATGTTTCTAGGATCCACTACATCTGCTATCAATCTCCACTGCATACACGACTTTCTCATGAAAATTGTTTGCGTTAGGCCACCTTGCGCAAACGTTTATCACATAAAATGTGTGTGTGATGGATAGCCTTTGCCACACAGTTTCTTTCTACGCACTGTGTGTGATGCATTCAATAACGCAAACGATAAAATTATTAATATCGTGTGCAATGGCAACGCTATCACAAATGATTCAACAGGAAAAATTGTGTCTGATGTACCTGTGAACGGAACGTTTTCCTTGGAGAGATTGTGTGGGATGTACATACGAACGGAAACATTTAGCGGGGACTGACTGTGTGGGATGTACTTGCGACTGGAAACAATTTCGCCGTATAATTGTATTTTTAGTTGTACTATACGTATTTCTGTATTTGAGCGCTCGCCGGTCGCACATGACCTCATTTTGCCGAACGTGTGTGCCAGGAGGGCATATCCCCGACAGTTTCTGGGTCGTGTGGGAAGGACCCCCTATCCCCCACACTCACTTGGCGACGGTTCCAGATGCCGTCGCGGAAAGAGGTTAAAACCGTTTGTTCAGGACCGATGCGCATCAGTGGATGGTAATGTACCATACACCTGAGGCGATGTCGCGCTCACAATCTGAGGTGCGGCCGCTCTAGCAGATGCATCATGAAGGATACAACTAGTGTTGGTGAGAAGGAACTGGAATGTTAGTTGTTGTAGTCTCCGAATGCAACTTCTTGCATTTGTCTCTCAAAGCTACAAGCACGAGCATGCATACCAGTAATACAACGTGGAATATAATGAAGTCTTGCGCGATTGTCATGGTTCAAACCATGAAAAATATATTCTTTGTATCATCCTCAGATTCATCTATGTCACAATGATGCATATAAGATTTGACCAACTAGTAGTAAGCATTAACAGTGTCACTGCCTTTTTTAATTGTTCTAATTTGCGAAACAATTCATGATGATAGTAAGGGGAACAAATTAATGTCTCATTATAACTTTCAAAAAAATTCAAGTTGTGGGTTGGTTATCAATATTTTTCTTGCAATATACACTCCACCAAAACAGAAGCAAAACCAGTAAATTCTCGGGTCGCAGCATGTACTTTCTCGCGTTCAGAAAAATCATGGCTAGCAAAAAAAATGTTTCACGCCGGAGATAGCGATAGAGGCGAAGGTGTCTCGATATTTTGATGAGATAGGGATTGTTTTCTGTGGGAGTCGACTTTAACGATCCGACTATGAACGTGCGGAACGTTGCGCCTTAGCAATCGCGAAACTAACTTCCGATGGTTATTGACCATGTTGAAGCACGATCAGCCTAACCATGAGGGTATATTTCCTGTGAGTAAACGAAGAACAAGCAAGAAACTGAGATTGCAATCTGGATATTACGAATATAAGAGGAAAGCTTTATTGACAAAAGTGGGGTTCTATGACATCTTTGTCTGGTCGTTGAACACAAACACATGAAGTTGTAGCTATGGCGAACTTTCATATAAACAGAACCCAATAAAAAAGTTACAAGATGAATCTACTTATATAGGAGTAAGGGGTGGCGGACAAGGAGGTGGGAGGACATCTCAAGGTAGCCTAAAACTAAACCTAGATCGTACAAGGCTCATGGGCCCAAGTGAAGGTGATGTAACACCTTTGGACTTGTAATTTGACTCGGTTTCTGCTGCAGCGTCAGATTTTTTCATCAATATCTCAACGCTCCGGATGAAATTGAAGGTGGATCCAATTTGGGTTGAAAGTGGATGAAATCTACTTTCCAACAGAAAAGAATTAACCAATTCCGAGTCCGGATGAAAGAGATATTGGTGTTTTGAGTTAGGTATGTCTATGCAGCCCGAATCTGAGTCCAAAACGTAAGACACTTGGACTCTATCTTCTCTTGACCCAAAAGGGACGTGAGAGGACTTTTTGAATATCACCTAAATGTATCTTTTTTCCTTATCTTCATATTTGGATAGTATAAATATCCCATACACCTACAATTAGACATGGCATAAAAGTCCGTGAAGTATTTTTGTCCTGGATAATATAAATAAATTATTGCATAGTTTGGATTAGAAATCACCTCACGAATATGCATGTATACAATATGTTTGATCGTATCCAAGGTAGTCATGTCTTTATTAAACAACTTGTACATATGATCGGGATAAACCCATATCTATCAATATAATCCCACATGGCAGTCCAACACGGGTTTCATATAACTCACATTGATGTTGCCATACATTATAGACTCAATGCCAAACGCCTTAGAATCGTTGTGATCTTCTCATGAGGGCATCAGAAAATAATCCAACAGTGAAACAACAGAAATTAAGATAAACTATCTAATTTTCTCTATATCCTACTAAGGAAACGAGATTGCTCCCTCACAAGCACGCGTTCGACGCTCGATCGACATGTGTGGAGCTCCATTCCATTTCATTTCCTTTTGTTGGGTCGAGTGTGGAACTTCATTCCATTTCATTTCCTTTTGTTGGGTTGACAGGGCCATGAGTGGGGCCAACCATGTGCCCATTGAGTCAATGTGCGGAGGGTGCACAATAGGCTAGTTGTTACATGGAAGGGACCTTTTACGGGCCCCTAAGGTCCTTCCATGTGCTCCACCTACTACATGTGCTAAGCTTCTCAACTAGACAAAAAAAATCTTATGTGACAAGGTAATTAAAAGGAGAGAGAAGAGTTTTGTGACCCCATAAAGAAAGATGCTAGACGCGTGTGCCTAGAGAAAATCACAATTTACAATCTACATTTCACTAAATGAAGGAAGCTTAGCAACAGGAAGCTGAGCACCTACACATCAGAGAGTTTTGTTGTTAAGCTTTTTGATGCACTGTTAAGCTCTTTCATGCACTTAGCACTTGATCTAAGCACGTGTGCATGGAAAGAGGCTTAATTTTTCTCCCATTTCAAATTTAACTGGCGGGCCTAGTGTGTCCGTCATTAAAGGTGATTCTGACCACTCTCCTAATCCCCTTCCCCTGAATTTAACCGATGGGCCCGGTGTATCCCTAAATCTGTCTTCCCCTGATTTGCTAAAAATGGAAAATCGGTTTTGGTTGAAAACTGAACGCCACAACACACACACGAGATAACATAGCCAATCTCCTTCATGCAAGTACTCCACTCATGATAGTACTCCATCACCCAAATTTGTGAAGGTAAATGTGGATGCTACTTTCTTTGTTGATGAAGGAGTAGGAGCTACCGCAGTTGTAATTAGGGATGCTAATGGAAATTTCCTGGCTGCACGGTGCAGGTATATCACCCATGTGGCGGATGTAGTGACAGCTGAAGCAACGGCTATGCGAGATGGGCTTGTTTTTGCAAATTCTTTAGGGCACCATCGGGTAGAAGCTGAATCAGATTTCCAAAATGTAATCAATTTCTGCGATGGTCTGTCCAGGTGGTGGGATGCAGCAGCGACACTATTTGCGGAGTGTGTGGATGTGGCATCATCGATCGGGAAGGTCGTCTTTAGAAATTGTTTTCGTCCGAGTAATCAAGCGGCGCATGTGCTGGCTAAATTTTGTGTTTGTAATAAGACTTCGATGAGTTGGACGGATGAGCCCCCGGCTGTCTGGTATCCAATCTCATAGACGGTGTATTTCCTTCCTTAGATTAATAAAGCTTGCCATGATGGCCTTCCCTCAAAAAAAAAATCTCCTCCATGCAAGTAATCGCATGGGCAGCCGATTGTGTGCGGTGGTTGGTTTTACTAGTTGCATGGTCTTTATCTTGTCAATTTCAATGTGAGCCCATATCAACCAGAATTCACATGGGCGCACACTTCTCCGACCATGCTCGCACGCACGATTGCTCTGTGATCTGCCAAGTCGTTGGATTCCGCACGAGCGCGCACTAAGTTTTACATTTTAGTTTCCGAAACTTGAGGATTTTGTTGTTATTCGTATCCAATTTCAGCAAATGAAACTGGGTGTAGTTTTAAAAACTCATCAAACGTATTCAAAAGTGGCCTCAAAGCCCTCGTTGCAAGGAACACGAATATGCAAACAAAAAAATAATTTGTACTTTTGATCCAAATGTATAAATATTCGAAATCAAATACCAAAAGAAAAAGGCCAACGCTAGGCGCCGGTGCGCCGGCCGAAATTTCGGCCGATCGCACCAGACCCAACCGATGTGCTGCAATGAAACTTTTTTTATAAACGGTTGTAGCATTTTATGTCAATGGTTGTAGCATTTTGCTGCAGAAAAAGCTTCGACCGTTGACGAAAAAAGCTTCAACCATGTATGAAAAGCTTCAACCGTTGAAAAAAAAAAGCTTCCAATCAGACACTGCAAACCAGAAAAAAGTAGCAAAAAGCTCCAACGATAGTAGCAAAATCCTATTATGGTTGCAGCAAATCGTCGTCGCCGTCGCGAGGTCACAGCTCCGCCCGATGGATGTAGCAAAAAACTTTGCCGGTGGTAGCAAAAATCGGCTACGGTTGAAGCTTTATTATCTACGGTTGAAGCTTTTTGCGACACCTTGAAGCTTTTTCCCTGTTGGCAGTAGCCAACCCCTAGTATCGGCATTTCAGCGTTTGAAGCTTTTTTCAACGCCGATTGAAGCTCTGTGCGATGCCGGATGTAGCTTTTATTGTGGCAGTGGTTGCTTCCAGCATCTGTCGCCGCTGGTTGAAGCTTTTCGCCGCATCGGTTGTAGCTTTCCAGAACACCGGTTATAGCAAAAAATGCGATGCAGTTGTAGCAAAAATCAGCTGTGGTTTCAGCTCTCTTGTTGGTTGAAGCAAAAATCAACTGTGATTCCAGCTTTTGCTTTGGACGAAGAAGCAGATAAGGTAACGATTGGGTGTCGACCCTATACATACGTGTCGCTCGGGGATAGAAGGAACGCTCGCTCGCGTGGCCGTGACCGGCCGGGCGTTCGCCCGGCCCGCCGTTCCTAAACACTTCCCAAAGAAAAATGAGGTATGTGCCCCACACCTTCGTGCCACAAATCTTCTGTCCTCATATCATCACCGTTGCAATGGACAAGTCAACGGCACCAAACGGAAACTAGCTAGCTAGCATGAGAATACAACCGGAGTAAGCAACCAAAAGGAAATTGGGAGTGATCACACACCGCACATGCATGCTTAGCTTCGAATCCATCTTTCTCCGTGTCCTTCCATTTATCTTCTTAAGCAATACTCGTACAAAGGGTTTCAGGCATCTCGGATCGAATCATCTCCACTGTCATCTCACATCTTTCTGAAGGCACATATACCATATTAAATCATATGCAGTCAGTGCTCCATTAATTTGCTGCCGAAAGGCACATGTTTCCTTCTCTCCCCAAAGCAAGTGAATCCTTATCATTTCGACGGCACATGGGCCACACCCACAAAGAAGCCACTATCTCAGCATCTGTCGTGTAAAGCCATTCATGGAAACTTCAGAAAGAAAATACAGTACTATACAGGAAAGATGGCGAATTTAAGTAATATATTCTGCAATCTTTTCAGAAAGTCACATGTGTAAATTCAGTTCCATGACCTGACGTAAACCTACCTCCCGACTGTAATTGTTAGACTGTTAAACTACTGACGACTCTAGTAACGGATTGCAAAGTCAAACTTCATACAACATTTTTTTTACCAAGAACATATGCTTCCACATGTGGATGCCAGCGTATCATTGGCAATTGGCACATATAGGGATTAAAGAAACAAAACGGTTTCCGCAAACTAACATTTGTGTTCCCAATGTTTCATATGATCAAACTCTATGTGTGTGATAGGGACTATCCAACTACCTTTTGTTCTTGGATATGGGATCACAAACACAGAGTCCCCATTTGTACTTTCTCCGAAGCTTCACCAAATCTCCGACCATGGGAGAGCTGCCTTGGATCTGGTTGTTGACACCAAACCACCAAACAGAACTCCAAAATTCTACTAGTACAGTCCTACTACAGTTATCAGCAAGGCACACAACTCATGTGCATTGTCCCATGATTATCAATGGGAAGTAAATGCATGGGAAGTAAATGGTAAATCATGCACCCCTGCTTTACACTTATAACCCCACATATAATAGTGTAATTATTACCACCGATCTGTGCCTCTGCGGTCACTATGGTATACAAGCCAAGAAGAAACCTACCTCTCGCCGGCGACTGGACCGCCCGAGCTAGCTGTAATAAACTTAGACCTCTACGTGGCAGTAAGTGGTCGTCTGGAACTTGAACCCGCTGGCCCCTGGTGCGCCGTTGCCGCCGCTGGTGACGAGGAAGGCCGGACAGGTGACGAAGAGGTGGTAGTGGCCAGAGATCCAGCTGCCGACCTTCCACCTGACGCGGCCGTCAATCTTGACCTGGAGGATGAGGTAGCCGGCCTGGCAGTCCTGGGAGATGGCGCTGGCGAGGTAGGGCGCGAAGGGCACGTTGGGCCCGTCGAGCACCGGCGACCATACGTCGACGTCGCCGTGGCCCTGGTAGACCGCCGGGAGCGAGGCAGCGACGGTGATCTGCTGGTACTTGTAGGAGGCGTAGACGTCGAGGCGGTCGTAGTAGACACCGACGCGGTCGTTGGGGTTGCGAGAGGCTACGGTGACCTGGAGGGAGGTGGAGAGGAGGCCCGAGGAGTTGGAAAGGTTGAGCTGCCGGAGGGAAGCATCCTGGAGGAAAAAGCGCGGGTGAGTGGGGCGGAGCACCAGGTAGACGATGAGGGTGATGATGGCGACGATGAAGGCCAGGCCCAGTAGCACGGCCAGGAGGCGCCGGCAGCCGTTCCGGAGGTGGTCGTCGCCGTGGTTGCCGCAGTCCTTGCCCATGGCTTAGCTGGCTGCTTTGATCAGTTGGTTCGCGTGTGATTTGGTTAGTGTCTCCGATGAGCTCTTATTCTGAGTGCTTCAGAGGTGTAGTGGGAGGAGGAGGTGTGGTGCGGGGGCTGTGGTGTTTGGGAAGCAGAGTAGATTGAGCTTACGGGTCACACCATTAATAGGCTCTCTCCTCTGAATCCCACGGTCACGGTGGGGGCTACCCAGCGACGTGCCGACTAATTCTCGTTAGACGACCACAACTTAAACCTACACTCTTTTTTCCTTCGCTTCTTGGACCTCTTTGAAGCTTAGGGCCAGTTCTGATCTCCTTCAACTTCACAAAATTTCATAAATCCAGCTTCCGTGGCCAGCTTCTCGCTCCATCTGGCAATTCCCGAGCGTTCTGTGTCGTGTGCAACTTCTCCAATCGCTGCAGCCCAGCTGGGAGGTTGTGGGTCTATTGGGCGCCAGTTTGGGTCGGTTGGAGGCAGCCCAATATGGGCTAGACATCGAAGGAAGCTGCTTCTGTACCGATTCGATGAGGAGCGGGAGGAGCGTTATGTTTCTTGCGAGCATACCGGTTCGCTGGCTTGGACTTGGCGGTGGCACTTTGGTTGTAATACCGGCCAACTCCAGCTTTTCCCATCGGTGGAGCTGGGCCGACGCTTCTCCAGGATTTTGCACTGCCATCGGGCATAACTTTCAGAAGCCAGCTTCTTGTAGCAAAACTGTTCGGGACAAATCCATTTGTGAAGTTTGTGAAGTATGGAGTTGGAGGACTTCAGAACAGGCCCTTAGTAGGCACAATGTGCTTAGGCAGGACGGATTAGAAAGCAGAGTTGGCACGCAGGGGGTTGACGGATGGTGTTAGCATAATCTAGTCATTTTCATATAGCTAAATAATCTCTATTTCTAATGTCTCACTTAGTAGTGAGAAGAAAAGAAAGATTGAAGTGAAAGAGTGTTCTTTATTGAATGATTCGTCCAGGTACTTATATGTCCCGAACAGATGTTTACAGCATCGGTTACAGAGCGTCGCGTCGTTTAGAATAGGCATGGCGACGGTTTGAGATACACATCGTATGGACAAAACAAAGCCAATATTATAACTGCTAGATAGAATATTCTAAGGAATCTGCTAACTGTCTAATTAGCCTACATCTAGCGCTATTTGATTCCTAACACTCCCTCTTGGACAACGCTGTTAGTAATCTTCATGGTCTTGAGCGCTTAAAATCTTGCATTTTATTGATTGTCTTGACCTTGTAACTTCTAGAATCCTTGATCTTATATTGTCTATGTGTTCCAGAAAAATCCTGTAGAAGATATTAAAGAGAACAAATAGGAATTTGGTATATACTGTTAGTATGATTAATTATCTCATTTAAACCTGTATGAGGAATCCGTTGGAAAAACTCATAAAAAATAGTGCAATTTATTTATAATCAGAGGATAACAATAAATAAGGTTAGGAAATTTCTCCCCCTGAACTTTGCAAATTTCGTAGTCGTCTCATACCAATGCCATGAATGCATTTTTGAAATGCTGCTCCTGGTAAAGACTTAGTGAACAAATCCGCAAGATTGTCACAAGATTTTGTTTGCAAAATATTAATCTCTCCATCTTTCTGTAATTCATGAGGGAAAAATAGTTTTGGAGAGATATGTTTTGTGATATTACTTTTAATATAACCCATATGCATTTGCGCAACACATGCAGCATTATCTTCATAAATAATGCTTGGTGATTCTAATGAACCGATACCGCATGATGTCTGAATATGATTTATTACTCTACGGAGCCATACACATTCTCGTGAGGCTTCGAATAATGCAATTATTTCAGAGTGATTAGTGGAAGTTGCTACTAATGTCTGTTTTGTTGAATTCCATGAAATAGCAGTTCCACCATGTAAAAATACAAACCCTGTTTGTGACCTGGTATTATGGGGATCAGAGAGATATCCAGCGTCACAATAACCAATCAGGGTCATGTCTTGATTTTTCCGATAGAATAAACCAAGATCTTTAGTACCTTGTAAATATCTGAAGATATTCTTTACTCCCGTCCAATGACGTTTTGTTGGAGCTGCACTATGTCGAGCCAGTAAATTTACTGCAAAGGCAATGTCTGGTCTAGTACAAATTGCAAGATACATTAGTGCTCCGATGGCACTGAGGTATGGGAACTCAGGTCCCAATACCTCCTCGTTATCATCCCTAGGTCTAAAAGGATCCTTGTTCATATCAAGGGATCTAACGACCATAGGTGTTTTGGATGGATATGATTTATCCATGTTGAATTTTTCCAAAATTTTCTGAATATAAGCGGGTTGATAAACGAGTATTCCAGAAGGAAAATGCTCAAGTTGTATACCTAAGCAGAATTTGGTTTTTCCCAAATCTTTCATCTCAAATTCCGTCATTAAATGATTGCGCCCTATAGTTATATCTGATGCGTTGCCAATGATGTTGAGATCATCAACATATACTGAGATGATGCAAAATCCCTTTGAGGATTTCTTTATAAATACGCATGGGCAATCATTGTTATTTGAGTATCCTTTACTGAAAAGGAACTCACTGAGTCGGTTATACCACATTTTACCCGACTGCTTCAAGCCATAGAGTGACTTTTGTAGTTTTACACAATACATGTTGCGATTTATATTTGGATTCGGAATTTTAAGCCCATCAGGAACTTTCATATAAATTTCCGTATCAAGTGACCCATATAGATAAGCAGTCACCACATCCATTAACTGCATTGATAGATTCATTTGTACTGCCATAGATATTAAGTATCGAAAGGTAATTCCATTCATTACAGGAGAATATGTATCGTCGTAGTCGATACCGGGTCTCTGCGTAAACCCTTGAGCTACTAGTCTCGCTTTATATCTCACCACCTCATTGTTTTCGTTCCTTTTTCGAACAAAAATTCATTTAGCTCCCAGAGGGAAGACTTTATGAGGAGTAGGTATTATTTTAGAAAATACCTCTCTTTTGTTAAGCGAGCGTAATTCTGCCTCAATTGATTCCTTCCATTTAGGCCAATCTGAGCGCTTGAGGCACTCTTTCATAGATTTTGGCTCTGGATCCAGTTCAAGGGTTTCGGCAATTTTCGAGGAGAAATCTGTGTCGACAACTGTAGTGTTTCTATTGTAAGTTTCTCCTGAATCAATATAATTGATGGATATTTCATTAATTTCTTCAGGCACCGTGTGATTTCCCATAACAACGGAGTCTGATTGTTTCGATATCCCAACATTATAATTTGTGTGCACATTTATGTTGGGTTCTTGATGTTGAACATCTATTTGGTGTTCATCAACTTGAGGTTGATCTGCATTTACTGTCATAGATTTTGGTTTTCTTTGTTTCCGCGGAGGCTTTAGAGAAGCCTTTTCCCTGGTGACCAGATTTCTCCCCCTTTTATTTGCGATTGGGAGTTGAGTAGTTTTATTTGGTACCTCTACTCGTTCTGGTGCATTAACTGCAGGGATATAAGATTTAGTGACACCTCTCTGATCAGTAAATGCGTCTGGCAGGTTATTTGCAAAGTGTTGCAAATCTATAATTTTCTGAACTTCAGATTCAGATTCATTAGTACGTGGATCTAAGGACTGGATGCCTGTAACTTACATTCTTTGTGGTTTGTTTCTCCCCCTAATGTCGGGAAATGGTCCTCATCAAAAATCGAATCAGTGTACCGGGCTGTGAACAGGTCCCCTGTTAGGGGTTCTAAATATTTTATAACTGATGGAGAATTATATCCCACATAGATTCCTAATTTTCTATGGGGGGCCATAGAGGTACGCTGCGGTGGTGATATCGGTACGTATACGGCGCAACCGAATTTTCGCATATGGAAAATACTTGGCTGATTGCCACGTACTATTTAAAATGGGGAGGTTTCATGATATGCAGTTGGTCTGACTTGCATCAGTTCTGCGGCATGTAAAATCGCATGTCCCCAACAAGAGGTTGGTAAATTGCAATTCTGTAATAATGGTCTAGCAATTAATTTTACTCTTTTGATTAAAGATTCAGCATTCCATTTCGAGTATGAACATAGGGTACTGAATGTTCTAGATGGATTCCCAATGACATACAATAATCATTAAATGCGCGTGAACTAAATTCAGCATCATTGTCCATTCTTATTGTTTTTATCCTGTGTTCAGGATGATTCGCTCTCAATTTGATAATTTGAGCAATTAATTTAGCAAAGGCATGATTACGTGTGGATAATAGACACACATGTGACCATCTTGTTGATGCATCGATTAGCACCATGAAGTACCTAAATGGTCCGGACAGAGGTTGTATTGGACCACATATATCTCCTTGAATTCTTTCAAGAAAATTAAGTGACTCTTTTTTAACTTTAAGGTAAGATGGCTTAATAATTAATTTCCCAGTAGCACAGGCGGTGCATACGAAATCTCATGATTTGGGAAATCTTTTAGTTGATAAATTATGACCAACAGAATTACTTATAATTTTTCTCATCATACCTATTCCAGGATGATCAAGGCGATCATGCCAAGTCTTGAATTTGTCAAGATTTTGAAAAATTATTTTGTACGCAACATAAGGCACTGGTTTTATGTATGTAAAGTATAATCCGGATGAAAATGAAGGGATTTTTTCAAGAGTTTGTTCCTCATATCCGTTGATTTTTGTTAAAAGCAAATATTCTTTATTCTCCACCTCTACTGTTTTGAGATGGAAATTGTTAGATCGGATATCTTTGAAACTTATAAGGGTACGTGTAGCTTCAGGATATAAGAGTGCATTCTGAATTACAATAGTAGTACCCATGGGGAGTGTGAATGTGGCTCTTCCTGAACCAATAATAGCTTTGTTATTTCCAGTTATGGTCATAACATTTTCCTTTCTCTTAGTAAGAGTTTGGAAATATTTTGCTTCCCTTAAAATTGTGTTAGTGATAGCACTATCCACTAAACATAACTCTTCTTCCATCGGATTGTTCTCGTAAAGTTCTATAGATAGAAAAATAATATTTTAGAATAAATTTACTTCTATTCATAGATTCATCAAATTACATACATAAAATTTATATTACAATCTTAAATATAACTTCATTAGAATATTATGTCTGATTCACATAATACAATATACGTAGTCTGAAAGACTTTATTCTACTTATTGTTATACAATATATATAACATCTTGTAGTTTTTAAATAGCTAAGTGACATCAACTTTTATGGAGATTAACTGAGGTCTCCAAAAACATCTCGGGTGTAATCCACAAGCATGTCTTAATCGAGGATGATATCGTCCTTTGGCTTGTATACTTGAATAGCGCTTTGAGAAGGACCAGCTTGAGGGTTATCTTGAATGGCGTTGAAGTGAGCTTCAACTTTATTTCCATGAACTTGTTTGCCTTTTCCACCGTACTTCATGTATAGATCCACAAGGTGCTTGGGAATTCGACGTTGATTAGTACGATGATTCATGCATCCACACCTTTGACAAGTTTGAGAGTTGTCATTTTGATCATTTTTCTTGAAAAGACCTTTCCCCTTAGTTTGACCGTTGGTCTTCTGACCATTGTTCTATTTCCATTTTCCCTTGAATTTCTGGAAGTTCCTTTTACGGTTTCCAAATTTACTAGTAAAATGAGCATTAGCATGTGCTTCAGGTATAGGCATGGCACCCGTTGGGCGAGCATTGTGATTCTTCATGAGAAGTTCATCATGCTTCTCAGCCTGAAGTAATGTGTATATAAGCTCAGAATACTTTGTGTATTTCTGTTGACGATACTGCTGTTGCAATATCCTCATCGAGGGATGGAAAGTGCATAAGGTTTTCTCTATTAAGTCCGCATCTGAAACTTGTTGATTGCAAAATCTCAGCTTGGAGTTAATTCTATGCACAGCAGAATTGTATGCAGCAACAGACTTAAAGTCCTGAAACCTTATAAGAGACCATTCTCTTTGGGCTTCCGGCAACATTACTGCTCTCTGTTGGTCATATCTCTCCTTGAGGGAGTCCCATAAAGCTAACGGATCCTCCTCCATCAAATATTCAGTTTTTAAATCAGGATGGAGATGGTGCCTTATGTAGTGCATGTTGGGTAACGTAGCAGAATTCAAAAAATTTATACGCTTTCACCAAGATCCAACTAAGGAGACATCTAGCAACGAGCATATGAGAGTGCATCTACATACCGTTTTGTACATCGCGAGCGGAAGCTTTCGATGAAGCGTGGATGAAGTAGTCGTACTCTTCACGTTCTTCGTCACCGATGATCTAGCGCCGAACGGACGGCACCTCCGCGTTCAACACACGTCCGGTACAGCAACGTCACCTCCTTCTTGATCCAGCAAGGGGGGAGGAGAGGTCGTCGGAGATCCAGCAGCACGACGGCGTGGTGGTGGATGCAACGGGAATTCCTGCAGGGCTTCGCCGGCGCCCTGCGGAGGAGGAGGAAGGTGTGACGGGAGGGGGAGAGGCGCCAGAGACTTGGGGGCGGCTGCCCTCTCCCCCCCCCCCCCACATATATATAGGGGGCCAGGGGGGTGCGCCGGCCCCTGCAGATCCCATCAGTAGGGTGGGGCGGCGGCCAGGGAGGCAATCTTGCCCCCCAAGGCAAGGTGGCGCCTCCCTCCCCTAGGGTTCCAACCCTAGACGCATGAGGGAGGGCCCAGTAGGGTGCGCCAGCCCACCAGGGGCTGGCCCCATTCCCCTTGCGGCCTAGGGGCCCCACCGGGATGGGTGGCCCCACCCGGTGGACCCCCGGGACCCCTCCGGTGGTCCCCGGACACTCCCGGTGACCCCCGGAGTTCACCCGATGGCCGAAACTGGACTTCCTATATATCATTCTTTACCTCCGGACCATTCCGGAACTCCTCGTGACGTCCGGGATCTCATCCGGGACTTCGAACAACTTTCGGGTTTCCACGTGCATGTATCTCTACGACCCTAGCGTTACCGAACCTTAAGTGTGTAGACCCTACGGGTTCGGGAGACACGTGGACATGACCGAGACCACTCTCCGGTCAATAACCAACAGCGGGATCTGGATACCCATGTTGGTTCCCAAGTGTTCCTCGATGATCTTCATCGGATGAACCACTGTGTCAAGGATTCACTCAATCCCGTATGTTATTCCCTTTGTCCATCGGTACGGTACTTGCCCGAGATTCGATCGTCGGTATTCCCGATACCTTGTTCAATCTCGTCATGGCAAGTCTCTTTACTCGATCCGTAATCCATCATCCCGTGACTAACTCCTTAGTCACCTTGAGCTCATTATGATGATGTCTTACCGAGTGGGCCCAGAGGTACCTCTCCGTCATACGGAGTGACAACATCCCAGTCTCGGTTCGTACCAACTCAACAGACACTTTCGGAGATACCCGATGCGTACCTTTATAGCCACCCAGTTACGTTGTGACGTTTGGCACACCCAAAGTATTCCTACGGCATCCGGGAGTTGTACAACCTCATGGTCTAAGGAATAAATACTTGACACCGAAAAGCTTATGCATTACGAACTATACGATCTCGTGCTATGCTCAGGATTGGGTCTTGTCCATCACATCATTCTCCTAATGATGTGATCCCGTTATCATTGACATCCTATGTCCATGGTCAGGAAACCGTGACCATTCGTTGATCAACGAGCTGGTAACTAGAGGCTTACCAGGGACTCAATGTGGTCTATATATTCACACATGTATCGCTGTTTCCGTACAATACATTTCAAGCATGAATAACAGAAGATTATCATGAACAAGGAAATATAATAATAATACTTTTATTATTGCCTCTAGGGCATATTTCCAACAGTCTCCCACTTGCACTAGAGTCAATAATCTAGTTACATTGTGATGAATCGAACACCCATAGAGTCCTGGTGTTGATCATGTTTTGCCCGTGGAAGAGGTTTAGTCAACGGGTCTGCAACATTCAGATCCATATGCACTTTACAAATATCTATGTCTCCATCTTGAACATAATTCCGGATGGAGTTGAAACGGCGCTTGATGTGCTTGGTCTTCTTGCGAAACCTGGGCTCCTTGGTAATGGCAACAACACGAGTGTTGTCACAGAAGAGAGTCATCGGGCTTGACGCGCTTCGAATGACTCCTAAGCCGGTGATGAACTCCTTCATCCAGACTCCTTCCTGCGCTGCTTCGCAAGCAGCTATGTACTCCGCTTCACATGTAGAATGTGCCACCACGCTCTGTTTGCAACTGCACCAGCTGACTGCTCCACCATTCAAAATATACACGTATCCGGTTTGTGACTTAGAGTCATCCGGATCTGTGTCGAAGCTAGCATCGACGTAACCCTTTACGACGAGCTCTTCGTCACCTCCATAAACGAGAAACATATCCTTAGTCCTCTTCAGGTACTTTAGGATGTTCTTGACCGCTGTCCAGTGTTCCATACCGGGATCACTTTGGTACCTCCCTACCAAACTTATGGCAAGGTTCACATCAGGTCTGGCACACAGCATGGCATACATGATAGAACCTATGGCCGAGGCATAGGGTATGACACTCATCTTTTCTCTATCTTCTGCCGTGGTCGGCGACTGAGCCTTGCTCAATCTCATACCTTGCAAAACAGGCAAGAACCCCTTCTTGGACTGATCCATATTGAACTTCTTCAATATCTTGTCAAGGTATGTACTTTGTGAAAGACCAATGAGGCGTCTTGATCTATCTCTATAGATTTTGATGCCTAATATGTAAGCAGCTTCTCCAAGGTCCTTCATTGAAAAACTCTTATTCAAGTAGGCCTTTACAGTTTCCAAGAATTCTATATCATTTCCCATCAGCAATATGTCATCCACATATAATATGAGAAATGCCACAGAGCTCCCACTCACTTTCTTGTAGATACAGGCTTCTCCATAAGTCTGTATAAAGCCAAACGCTTTGATCACATCATTAAAGCGAATATTCCAACTCCGAGATGCTTGCACCGGCCCGTAAATCGAGCGCTGGAGCTTGTATACCTTGTTAGCGTTCTCTGGATCGACAAAACCTTCCGGTTGCATCATATACAACTCTTCCTTGAGGAAGCCATTAAGGAATGCAGTTTTGACGTCCATTTGCCATATCTCATAATCATAGAATGCGGCAATAGCTAACATGATTCTGACTGACTTCAGCATCGCTACGGGAGAGAAAGTCTCGTCGTAGTCAATCCCTTGAACTTGTCGATAACCCTTAGCGACAAGCCGGGCCTTATAGATGGTCACACTACCATCCGCGTCTGTCTTCTTCTTAAATATCCATTTGTTTTCTATGGCGTGCCTGTCATCAGGCAAGTCCACCAAAGTCCATACTTTGTTTTCATACATGGATTCTATCTCGGATTTCATGGCTCCAAGCCATTTATTGGAATCCGGGCCCGCCATCGCTTCTTCATAGTTCGAAGGTTCACCGTTGTCTAACAACATGATTTCCAGGACAGGGTTGCCGTACCACTCTGGTGCGGAACGTGCCCTTGTGGACCTTCGAAGTTCAGTAGTAACTTGATCTGTTTCTTCATGATCATCATCATTAACTTCCTCCCTTGTCGGTGCAGGCACCTCAGGAACAATTTCCTGCGCTGCGCTACTTTCCAGTTCAGGAGGGGTGACCGTCACCTCATCAAGTTCTACTTTCCTCCCACTCACTTCTTTCGAGAGAAACTCTTTCTCTAGAAAGGATCCATTCTTGGCAACAAAGATCTTGCCTTCGGATCTGTGGTAGAAGGTGTACCCAATTGTTTCCTTTGGGTATCCTATGAAGACGCATTTTTCCGATTTGGGTTCGAGCTTTTCGGGTTGAAGTTTCTTGACATAAGCATCGCAACCCCAAACTTTCAGAAATGACAGCTTCGGTTTCTTGCCAAACCAAAGTTCATACGGTGTCGTCTCAACGGATTTTGACGGAGCCCTATTTAAAGTGAATGCGGCAGTCTCTAAAGCATAACCCCAAAAAGATAGCGGTAAATCGGCGAGGGACATCATAGATCGCACCATGTCCAACAGAGTACGATTTCGACGTTCGGACACACCGTTACGCTGAGGTGTTCCGGGCGGTGTCAATTGTGAAACAATTCCACATTTCCTAAGGTGTGTGCCAAACTCATGACTCAAATATTCACCCTCACGATCCGATCGTAAGAACTTTATTTTCTTGTTGATTCTCAACCTCATTCTGAAATTCCTTGAACTTTTCAAAAGTCTCAGACTTGTGCTTCATCAAGTAGATATACCCATATCTACTCAAGTCATCCGTGAGGGTGAGAACATAACGATAGCCTCCGCGAGCCTCAACACTCATTGGACCGCACACATCGGTATGTATGATTTCCAATAAGTTGGTTGCTCGCTCCATTGTTCCGGAGAACGGAGTCTTGGTCATCTTGCCCAAGAGGCATGGTTCGCACGTGTCAAATGATTCATAATCAAGAGACTCTAGAAGTCCATCAGCATGAAGCTTCTTCATACGTTTGACACCAATATGACCAAGGCGGCAATGCCACAAGTATGTGGGACTATCATTATCAACTTTACATCTTTTGGCCTTCACACTATGAATATGTGTATCATCACGATCGAGATTCATCAAAAATAAACCATTGACCAGCGGGGCATGACCATAAAACATATATCTCAAATAAATAGAACAACCATTGTTCTCGGATTTAAATGAGTAGCCATCTCGCATAAGACGAGATCCAGATACAATGTTCATGCTCAAAGCTGGTACTAAATAACAATTATTGAGGTTTAAAACTAATCCCGAGGGTAGATGTAGAGGCAGCGTGCCGACGGCGATCACATCGACCTTGGAACCATTCCCGACGCGCATCGTCACCTCGTCCTTCGTCAGTCTCCGCTTATTCCGCAACTCCTGCTTAGAGTTACAAATATGAGCAACTGCACCGGTATCGAATACCCAGGAGCTACTACGAGCGCTGGTAAGGTACACATCAATAACATGTATATCACATATACCTTTGACGTTGCCGGCCTTCTTGTCCGCTAAGTATTTGGGGCAGTTCCGCTTCCAGTGACCCGTTCCCTTGCAATAAAAGCACTCTCTCTCAGGCTTGGGTCCATACTTTGGCTTCTTACCGGCAACAGGCTTACCGGGCGCGGCAACTCCCTTGCCGTCCTTCTTGAAGTTCTTCTTACCCTTGCCTTTCTTGAACTTAGTGGTTTTATTGACCATCAACACTTGATGTTCTTTCTTGATATCCACCTCCGCTGATTTCAGCATTGAATACACCTCGGGAATGGACTTCTCCATCCCCTGCATATTGAAGTTCAACACGAAGCTCTTGTAGCTTGGTGGGAGCGACTGGAGGATTCTGTCAACGACCGCTTCGTCTGGGAGATTCATTCCCAACTAAGACAAGCGGTTGTGCAACCCAGAAATCTTGAGGATGTGCTTACTGACAGAACTGTTTTCCTCCATCTTACAGCTGTAGAATGCGTCGGAGACGTCATATCTCTCGACTCGGGCATGAGCTTGGAAAACCATTTTTAGCTCCTGGAACATCTCAAATGCCCCGTGGTGCTCAAAACGCTTTTGGAGCCCCGATTCTAAGCTGTAAAGCATGCCGCACTGAACCAGGGAGTAATCACCACAACGCGACTGCCAAGCGTTCATAACATCTTGGTTTGCCGGGGCGGGAGCATCACCTAGCGGTGCATCTAGGACATAAGTTTTCTTGGCAGCTATGAGGATGATCCTCAGGTTACGGACCCAGTCCGTGTAGTTGCTACCATCGTCTTTCAGCTTGGATTTCTCTAGAACGCGTTGAAGTTGAGGGTGACATGAGCGTGGGCCATTTGATCTACAAGAGATATTGTAAAGAATTTAGACTAAGTTCATGATAATTAAGTTCATCTTAATCAAATTTTAATGAACTCCCACTCAGAATGACATCTCTCTAGTCATCTAAGTGATACACGATCCGAATCGACTAGCCCGTGTCCGATCATCACGTGAGACTGACTAGTCATCAACGATGAACATCTTCATGTTGATCGTATCTTCTATACGACTCGTGTTCGACCTTTCGGTCTTCCGTGCTCCGAGGCCATGTCTGTACATGCTAGGCTCGTCAAGTGAACCCTAAGTGTATTGCTTGTGTAAATCTGGCTTACACCCATTGTATGCGAACATTAGAACCTATCACACCCGATCATCACGTGGTGCTTCGGAACAACGATCCTTAGCAACGGTGCATAGTTAGGGGGAACACAATTCTTGAAATTTTAGTGAGAGATCATCTTATTTACTACCGTCGTTCTAAGTAAACAAGATCCATAAACATGATAAACATCACATGGAATCAATTAAAGTGACATGATATGGCCAATATCATCTTGCTCCTTGGATCTCCATCTTCGGGGCACCATGATCATCTTTGTCACCGGCTCGACACCATGATCTCCATCATCGTGTATTCTTGATGTTGTCACGCCAACTATTACTTCTACTACTATGGCTAACGTTTAGCAATAAAGTAAAGTAATTACATGGCGTTATTCAGTGACACGTAGGTCAGACAATAATAAAGACAACTCCTATGGCTCCTGCCGGTTGTCAAGTTCATCGACATGCAAGTCATGATCCCTATTACAAGAACATGATCAATCTCATACATCACATATATCATTCATCACATCTTCTTAGCCATACCATATCACATAGCACATGCTGCAAAAACAAGTTAGACGACCTCTAATTGTTGTTGCAAGTTTTACGTGGCTTCTATAGGTTTTCTAGCAAGAACGTTTCTTACCTACGCCAAAACCACAATGTGATTTGTCAATTTCTATTTACCCTTCATAAGGACCCCGTTCATCGAATCCGATCCGACTAAAGTAGGAGAGACAGACACCCGCCAGCCACCTTATGCATCTAGTGCATGTCTGTCGGTGGAACCAGTCTCACGTAAGCGTACGTGTAAGGTCGGTCCGGGCCGCTTCATCCCACAATACCGCCGAATCAAGATTAGACTAGTAACGGTAAGAAAATTGAGCAAACTCAACGCCCACAACTGCTTTGTGTTCTACTCGTGCAGATGCTACGCAAAAGACCTAGCTCAGATGCCACTGTTGGGTAACGTAGCAGAATTCAAAAAATTTCTACGCTTTCACCAAGATCCAACTAAGGAGACATCTAGCAACGAGCATATGAGAGTGCATCTACATACCGTTTTGTACATCGCGAGCGGAAGCTTTCGATGAAGCGTGGATGAAGTAGTCGTACTCTTCACGTTCTTCGTCACCGATGATCTAGCGCCGAACGGACGGCACCTCCGCGTTCAACACACGTCCGGTACAGCAACGTCACCTCCTTCTTGATCCAGCAAGGGGGGAGGAGAGGTCGTCGGAGATCCAGCAGCACGACGGCGTGGTGGTGGATGCAACGGGAATTCCTGCAGGGCTTCGCCGGCGCCCTGCGGAGGAGGAGGAAGGTGTGACGGGAGGGGGAGAGGCGCCAGAGACTTGGGGGCGGCTGCCCTCTCCCCCCCCCACACACATATATATAGGGGGCCAGGGGGGTGCGCCGGCCCCTGCAGATCCCATCAGTAGGGTGGGGCGGCGGCCAGGGAGGCAATCTTGCCCCCCAAGGCAAGGTGGCGCCTCCCTCCCCTAGGGTTCCAACCCTAGACGCATGAGGGAGGGCCCAGTAGGGTGCGCCAGCCCACCAGGGGCTGGCCCCATTCCCCTTGCGGCCTAGGGGCCCCACCGGGATGGGTGGCCCCACCCGGTGGACCCCCGGGACCCCTCCGGTGGTCCC
>LR738713.1:322405400-322480231 GCA_902687465.1 Secale cereale
TACGCTTTCACCAAGATCCAACTAAGGAGACATCTAGCAACGAGCATATGAGAGTGCATCTACATACCGTTTTGTACATCGCGAGCGGAAGCTTTCGATGAAGCGTGGATGAAGTAGTCGTACTCTTCACGTTCTTCGTCACCGATGATCTAGCGCCGAACGGACGGCACCTCCGCGTTCAACACACGTCCGGTACAGCAACGTCACCTCCTTCTTGATCCAGCAAGGGGGGAGGAGAGGTCGTCGGAGATCCAGCAGCACGACGGCGTGGTGGTGGATGCAACGGGAATTCCTGCAGGGCTTCGCCGGCGCCCTGCGGAGGAGGAGGAAGGTGTGACGGGAGGGGGAGAGGCGCCAGAGACTTGGGGGCGGCTGCCCTCTCCCCCCCCCCCACACACATATATATAGGGGGCCAGGGGGGTGCGCCGGCCCCTGCAGATCCCATCAGTAGGGTGGGGCGGCGGCCAGGGAGGCAATCTTGCCCCCCAAGGCAAGGTGGCGCCTCCCTCCCCTAGGGTTCCAACCCTAGACGCATGAGGGAGGGCCCAGTAGGGTGCGCCAGCCCACCAGGGGCTGGCCCCATTCCCCTTGCGGCCTAGGGGCCCCACCGGGATGGGTGGCCCCACCCGGTGGACCCCCGGGACCCCTCCGGTGGTCCCGGGACACTCCCGGTGACCCCCGGAGTTCACCCGATGGCCGAAACTGGACTTCCTATATATCATTCTTTACCTCCGGACCATTCCGGAACTCCTCGTGACGTCCGGGATCTCATTCGGGGCTTCGAACAACTTTCGGGTTTCCACGTGCATGTATCTCTACGACCCTAGCGTTGCCGAACCTTAAGTGTGTAGACCCTACGGGTTCGGGAGACACGTAGACATGATCGAGACCACTCTCCGATAATAACCAACAGCGGGATCTGGATACCCATGTTGGTTCCCACGTGTTCCTCGATGATCTTCATCGGATGAACCACTGTGTCAAGGATTCACTCAATCCCGTATGTTATTCCCTTTGTCCATCGGTACGGTACTTGCCCGAGATTCGATCGTCGGTATTCCCGATACCTTGTTGGGAACGTAGTATTTTAAAATTTTCCTACGATCACGCAAGATCTATCTACCAGATGCATAGCAACGAGAGGGGAGAGTGTGTCTACGTACCCTCGTAGACCGGGAGCGGAAGCGTCAAGTGACGTGGTTGATGTTGTCGAACTTCTTCGCGATCCAACCGATCAAGCACCGAACGTACTGCACCTCCGCTTTCAGCACACGTTCAGCTTGATGACGTCCCACGAGCTCTTGATCCAGTTGAGCTTCACGGGAGAGTTTCGTCAGCACGACGGCGTGGTGACGGATATGATGTGTTCACCGGCGCAGGGCTTCTCCTAAGCTCCGCGACGGTACGACCGAGGTGTGATTCTGTGGAGGGGGGCACCGCACACGGCTAGAAGAATTCAAATTGTGTGTCTTTGGGTGCCCCCCTGCCCCCGTATATAAAGGAGCAAGGGAGGAGGGGCCGGCCAACTCTCCTGGTGCGGCTAGGGAAGGGATTCCTACTAGGAATAGGATTGCAATCCTATTCCTAGTAGGATTCACCGAAAGGAAGAAGGGGGAAAGGAATAGGAGAGGTGGCGCCCCCCCCCCCCCAATCCTAGTCCAACTAGGATTCCTAGGTGGGGGCGCCGGCCAGCCCTATGGGCTGCCTCTCTCTCACCATTTAGGCCCACTATGGACCATCCCCTCTCGTAGGGGGTTCCGGTAACCCCCTCCGGCATTCCCGATAAATCCGAAACTTTTCCGGTATACTTCCGGTGTCCGAATATAGCCGTCCAATATATCAATCTTTATGTCTCGGACATTCCGAGACTCCTCGTCATGTCCGTGATCTCATCCGGGACTCCGAACTACCTTCGGTACATCAATACTCAAAAACTCATAATACCGATCGTCATCAAACGTTAAGCGTGCGGACCCTACGGGTTCGAGAACTATGTAGACATGACCGAAACTCATCTCTGGTCAATAACCAATAGCGGAACCTGGATGTTCATATTGGCTCCTACATATTCTACGAAGATCTTTTATCGATCAGAACCGCATAACAACATACGTTGTTCCTTTTGTCAAACGGTATGTTACTTGCCCGAGATTCGATCGTCGGTATCTCTATACCTAGTTCAATCTCGTTACTGGCAAGTCTCTTTACTCGTTCCGTAACACATCATCTCGTGACTAACTCATTAGTCTTTTGCTTGCAAGGCTTATTGTGATGTGTGTTACCGAGAGGGCCCAGAGATACCTCTCCGACACTCGGAGTGACAAATCCTAATCTTGATCTATGCCAACACCACGAATACTTTCGGAGACACCTGTAGAGCATCTTTATGATCACCCAGTTACGTTGTGACGTTTGATAGCACACAAGGTGTTCCTACGGTATTCGGGAGTTGCATAATCTCATAGTCATAGGAACATGTATAAGTCATGAAGAAAGCAATAGCAGTTAAACTAAACGATCATAGTGCTATGCTAACGGATGGGTCTTGTCCATCACATCATTCTCCTAATGATGTGATCCCGTTGATCAAATGACAACTCATGTCTATGGCTAGGAAACATAACCATCTTTGATCAATGAGCTAGTCTAGTAGAGGCATACTAGGGACATACTGTTTTGTCTATGTATCCACACACATGTACTAAGTTTCCGGTTAATACAATTCTAGCATGAATAAAAGACATTTATCATGATATAAGGAAATACAAATAACATCTTTATTATTGCCTCTAGGGCATATTTACTTCAGTTCAATCTCGTCATGGCAAGTCTCTTTACTCGATCCGTAATCCATCATCCCGTGACTAACTCCTTAGTCACCTTGAGCTCATTATGACGATGTCTTACCGAGTGGGCCCAGAGGTACCTCTCCGTCATACGGAGTGACAACATCCCAGTCTCGGTTCGTACCAACTCAACAGACACTTTCGGAGATACCCGATGCGTACCTTTATAGCCACCCAGTTACGTTGTGACGTTTGGCACACCCAAAGTATTCCTACGGCATCCGGGAGTTGTACAACCTCATGGTCTAAGGAATAAATACTTGACACCGAAAAGCTTATGCATTACGAACTATACGATCTAGTGCTATGCTCAGGATTGGGTCTTGTCCATCACATCATTCTCCTAATGATGTGATCCCGTTATCACTGACATCCTATGTCCATGGTCAGGAAACCGTGACCATCCGTTGATCAACGAGCTGGTAACTAGAGGCTTACCAGGGACTCAATGTGGTCTATATATTCACACATGTATCGCTGTTTCCGTACAATACATTTCAAGCATGAATAACAGACGATTATCATGAACAAAGAAATATAATAATAATACTTTTATTATTGCCTCTAGGGCATATTTCCAACAGTGCAATGCTGCATACTTTACCACTTGAGGTATTTCTGGAGCATTTTCGGGGGGTGCGATAATGCAAGGACCGAGGCTACGTCCACTTAAGAATATTTTCATATCCATGGCCCATGATAGATAGTTACTTCCATCTATTTGTAGTTCTTGGAATTCTTTCTTATTGATGTCAGCCATATTTCCTACATGTGTGATTATGTATTTAATTAATTTTACTTGATAGTAAAATTTATTTTGGTAAACAACAAATATATTCTAGAGGAACACGTATAATTTGTAAGCCATATATGTGTATATCATCGAATTTTGATATATTTGGAAGAGCACTATGGAGGCATAAAAAATGCCTCTGAGTAATAGGCAAACTGTAATGTACAGTAGAGATGTCATTACTGTGTGATTGCACAAATATAATTCAAGATAATCACATATTTTATTTGGCCTTTTTATCTCATATTAATGGGAGAATATTGCATGTAAAAATATTTTTCCAAATGCAAAAAAAAAAATTGTTGTACCAAATAACATGTTATAATATACTAAAACAAATATTAATAAACATGTCATATTACAGATATTAATGGATATAAGGGCTACAATATAGATTTACAGCACCACACATGGTTAAAGGACAAACTGAGGATCCTAAACATAAATTTATAGCACACTTAATATTGCTAAAAGGGTAGATCTCCAGCTAGGAAATACAAACTGGGGTACGTCTACTAATACAAACTGGAGTATATTAGTACTACACATCACGAGTGATAGGAGACGTGCCCTATTTTGGTCCATGGCCTGTGTCGGCACCGCTTGGAGCATTCTAGTTAAAAAGGGGATCGACCAGAGGACAGATTAGGTACGATACCAAATGCCTCCACTCCCAAATCACCAGTGCTTGGCCTGCTCCTCGCCAGTGCCCACGGCCGGCTCCTTTAGCGGCGGAGCGGCCCCTCCGCAGAGGAGGAGGGGAGTTGAGGGGCGGCCTCGTGGAGGCGGAGATCCGCGACACGGCCAGTGAGACCGAGTGCCTCGGGCGACCAAGTGCCGGTGCGGGTTCCAGCGGGGCGGACAGCCATGGCTGATGCGAAGCGGCGGAGGAGCACACGGGCTTCTGGCGAGGGGCGTCGGGAGTGCGAACGACGGCGCTGCTTCCTAGTGCTCCTCCTCCTTCACTTCCAGCACCGGGAGGTTGCGGTCGCGGCACGCTGGGAGAGCGAGCGTCGGCGTAGTGGCCTCGATCCCCTCCGTCTTCACCTTTGGCAGGAGGTTGATGACGAGTCGGGGCTTGGGCGCGTCCAGAGGGACTGCAGCCGGCGGTTAGGAGAACTCCGGCAGTGGATCGTAGCCCGGCGGGTTGAAGTGCTCCGGGTCCTCGTCAGATGGTGTCGGGGACGGGAGGCCCGACCCGTACCCATAGCCTGGGCAAGAGTACTTCAGCGGAGGCGGCTGAAAGGATCGATATGGTTGACTAGAGGGGGGGGTGAATAGGCAACTAACAATTTTTAGCTTTTCTTAACCAATTAAAATTAGGCGATAAAATAAGTTGTCTAGATAAACTACTATGAAGACAACTAAAGACAATAAGCCCAACAACTAAACAAGCATGCTATAGGAATTAAACAAGTAAAGCATGCAAGAGTAAAGGTAAGAAATAACCACAAGTAGAACCGAAGGAGACGAGGATGTGTTTCCAAAGTTCCTTCCCTTTGAGGGGAAGTACGTCTCCGTTGGAGCGGTGTAGAGGCACAATGCTCCCCAAGAAGCCACTAGGGCCACCGTAATCTCCTCACGCCCTCACACGATGCAAGGTGCCGTGATTCCACTAGTGGTGCCCTTGAAGGCGGCAACCGAACCTTTACAAACAAGGTTGGGGCAATCTCCACAACTTGGAGGCTCCCAACAAACCACGAAGCTTCACCACAATGGAATATGGCTTCGAGGTGACCTCAACCGTCTAGGGTGCTCAAACACCCAAGAGTAACAAGATCCGCAAGGGATTAGTGGGGAGAATCAAATATCTCTTGGTGGAAGTGTAGATCGATGCCTCCTCAAGCAATCCCGAGCAAATCAACAAGTTTGATTGGCTAGGGAGAGAGATCGGGTGGAAATGGAGCTTTTGGAGCAACAATGGAGTAGTGGGGGAAGAGGTAAGTCTCCTTGGAGAAGAAGACCCCCTATATATAGTGGGGGGACAAATCCAACCGTTATTTGATGTTTCAGCCCGCAGAGAGCGGTAGTACCGCAACTCATGAGCGGTACTACCGCTGGCTGAGCGGTACTACCGCTTGGGAAGCGGTACTACCGCCAAGGCAAAAACACGAGACCTGATACAGCCACGGATGAAATAAATTACATCCGTGGCTACATCCGCAGGGGAAAACGGAAGTAGCAAAATGCGACACGGTACTACCGCATCAGCTAAGCGGTACTACCGCTTAGGCTAAGCGGTACTACCGCACGGTATGCGGAAGTAAAAAATTACTTCTGCATCCACTTCTCATACTTAGACTTCAGCGCCTGGCCCAGATACACGGTACTACCGCATGGGGACGCGGTACTACCGCTGGAGCGGTACTACCGTGTCGGCAAGCGGTACTACCGTGTACCTGTGCGGTACTACCGCTTGGCAGAGTGGTACTACCGCATGCTAGGCAGATGATCAGTACAGAAGCCACAGAATTGCCTCAACGAACGAAAAACCGGTTGGACCTCCAGAGAAGCAAGGAAAGGAAGTGTGGGAGAAAGATGTGTACGTGTTGATTCTACCCAAACCTTTCCGACGCGGACCCCCTCTTAATAGTACGGCTTTCCTATTACTCAATGTCACCTACAGGGAGCAAAAAGAAAACACCGTCCTTCATGGAATCCGAGGGGCAATCAATCGTCTTGTGCCATAAGGGAGATATACCTGTATGAGCTTACAGCACACGATTAGTCCGCAAGAGTATTGTCATCAATCACCAAAACCATTAGGGAGAAAAATGCCCTTACAATCTCCCCCTTTTTGGTGAATTGATGACAACACGAGATTTGCACAGAGAAGAAATAATGGAGACAGCAACATAAGCCCTAGAGTATAGGTGAGCTCCCCCTGTATGTATGCCTACATATGATTGTGCTTTGGACTGCACTGCACACATACTAGGTATGGCGTTCCCCTATAATCTACACATGTGATACTCTATAAAACATTTCACTGCATAGGATAAGCATAAGGACATGATAATAAGTTTAACGATACGAGGGCATATGTCTTACACCATATGATTGTCTCACACAAACACGCACAATAAAACCAAGTTCAACGAAAAGAAACACACACACAAGACGACACAAGACGGCAAATGCAAATCACTCTCCCCCTTTGTCATCGAGACACCACAAAGGGAAAGAGATGAAACGAAGATGGGTGGCAGCCCGGGAGAAGCTCAGTCGTCATACTCGTCATCAAATCCCTGCTGCTCCTCGTCCTGATAGTCCTCATCAGATCCCTGCTGCTCTGGCTGATACTCATCATCAGAATCTGTCCACTGGTATCCCTGGCGAGCCATCCAGGTGGCCTCTGGAGTGATGTTGTCCTCTGATCCATTTGAGACCTCTTCACCATACAAGGACAGAATCTTCTTATCCCACTGACGAGTCTTCTTGTCAGTCACATGGGCACGGTATTGCCCCTGAGCCTGCATGCAGAAGAGAGCCTTCATCTTCTGCTGGAGCTTCTTGGCCCAAGACGGCTTTTCTACGGTAGAGGAAGAAGAGGGGGCAAATCTGCCTGAGCGGACATCGGCAAGCTCCTCCATAGGCACATCCTCAGTGCCCATCTGGGCAGCAGCAGCCTGAGCGCGAGTAGTGGTGTTGGCCCAGCGAGGCTTGACACGAAGCTTGATAGGATCATGGCGGTAGCAGTCGGCCACCAACTCCTCCTCTGGATACAATTTCGCCCAAGTCTTGGAGATGAGCAGATATAAGAAAGGACCATAGATAGGTACCTTGCGAGAGTAGATAGCAAACCGAAGCTCATTCCACATGATGTGGGAAATGTCCAGAGGAGCAGCCTGAGTGGAGCGAGCCTCTTGACACATCAGAAGCATATCCACCAGATAAGCGTGAACCTTGTCCTTGTCACCAACACGAGGAAACAGCGTATTGCGAAAAATCCGATACATAATGTCCAGGAAGGGATTCAGCACATAGGTTGTTTTGCCACTAGCAAGGGTCTTTGCTTCATAGAAAGGAAGAAGTCTGTCCTTGTTGGCTGCTTCAGGATTGGCGTGAGGCCGAAAACCAATAGGGTTGGAGAGACCCTCATCGGGAAGCTGAAGAAGATCCATGAACTCCTTCCAAGTGGAGGTCATCTTGTGACCATGAGTCATCCAAGTCATGGGACGGTCTTCCTTGGCCTGAAAGTTGACAGAGGCATAGAACTGTGCAACGAGCTCAGGATCAAAATCGTTCTGGAAAGTCATGATATGTTCCAGACCCAGCTGCTCGATCAAGTCAAGGGCTTCTGCAAAATACGCCCTGTTGGTATCCTTCCTCATGTGCTCCACATCGATCCAGTGAGCATCCACATACAGATTTGCCTTGGTCTTGAGCACCTCATGATAGATGCGATACTGTTGCTTGGTCCAGAAGACATCATCACCAGGGAAGTGCTCACGAGGTTCCCCATATGGGTTGATCTTCCGTCTAGCCATGAACTCACCAGCAGGCATTTCCTCCATAGACATGGATGATTCCTTGCGCTTGTTGGCTGAGGTCTTGTACCGGAGCTAAGGATTGGGGTTGGAGCCCTCTGGCACATCGCTCGGGGTACGCATGCGCTTGGACCCGGTGTCACGAACGGGGTTGGTACGACGACCCGCAAAGCCTGAGCCACCACCTAAAAATACAAACACAAAACCACAGCAAAACAAACGCGAGAAGAATCAATGCCAGAGCCTCGAAAGACACAAGAAACCAAAGGAAATAGAAAAGAGAACATGCCACGAAGCTAGTGTGAGCCAAACGGTAGTACTGCTGACCGAACGGAAGTAAAAAAAATAGTACCGGAGGGCAAGCGGTAGTACCGCGTGGCACATGCGGTAGTACCGCATGACTTACGGTAGTAGGATTTTACTTCCGCCCAAAGGGGCGGAACTAAAAAATTAGTGCTGCATGCGGAGCGGTAGTACCGCGTAAGGACGCGGTAGTACCGCTCGACATGCAGTACTAAAATATTACTTCCGCTCGAGCGGTAGTACCGCTAAGAACAGCGGTAGTACCGCGAAGGTCAGATCGGATCTGGTTTACACCGTGCGGTAGTACCGCGGTCCTCCAGCGGTAGTACCGCACGGAACAGATCTGGGAAGATAAACAATAGAAACTATCAACACGATCTACACACGGTACTACGGCCGATCAGTAACTTCGTGGCAACAACTCTAAGCATATTTCCGGATCACAGACACTCTCCCACAACCTAAGCATCCATGGATAAAATCACGAAGAACACAAGAAAGCACTAAGCAACTCCCCTAACCCTAAAAACTTAGGCAAGGCAAAAAGAAGAAGGGAAACGGGGAAAAACCTGCATCCATGGCAAGAGGACGTGGTGGGGAACGATCCCACCGGTCGGAAAGAGAAACGAGTGGGCGAGGAAGGAGATCCGGCGAGGTCCTCTGGCGGCGTTCTTGAGAGAGAGAAACAGGGACGACGTGGGGGTTAGGAGTGAATGGGTATGGGGAAGATGGAACTCCCCCTGCCTGCTTATAACCCCCACGCGTTTTGATACGTGCGGTAGTACCGCGGTCATCGCGGTAGTACCGCTTGCGCGGTAGTACCGCTCGCCAAGCGGTAGTACCGCTTTACCAGCGGCAGTAAAAAATTACTGCCGTGCTGGTCAAGCGGTAGTACCGTAACCCCATCTGCGGTAGTACCGTAAGCTCGCACGGTAGTACCGCTCCTCCAAGAACACACACGGCTGACAAGAGGCTTTAAGCAAAGAAGAAGGAGAAACAAAAATGCACGCACACGCAAAGTGAACCAACACACTCCTCAGAGGAGGGCGGTGGCCGAGGCCACCTATGTTTGAGTATATAGATATGGCACCGCGAAGAATTATCCTTGGGCCCATGATCCAAAACTCGACTTGAACCATTTAAACCACAAATGTATGGCAAATGATAAAGACTTGGTTAGTTTATGCATAATGGGGGGAGGAACAGTTCATTGAGAGAACAATACTCCCCCTATGTCCATGCCTACATCTAGACAAGATAGCTATATTGAGTGTGAGGGGTGTGTGTGCACAGACTCAAACCACATTGCTCAAATCGATGATATTTAGCTCATGCCTTAACTCGCGAAATCTAGCTTCATCCAATGGCTTCGTGAAGATATCTGCAAGGTTATCATGAGTGTTGACGTAGTGAAGCTCGATCTCTCCTTGCCTTATGTGATCCCGGATGAAATGATACCGAATCTCAATATGCTTCGTCTTGAAGTGAAGCACCGGGTTGAGAGAAATCTTGATGGCACTCTCATTGTCACACCAAAGAGGCACTTTGTCACAAATGACACCGTAATCCTTCAAAGTTTGCCTCATCCATAAGAGTTGGGCACAGCAACTGCCAGCGGCCACATATTCTGCTTCAGTGGACGAGAGAGATACACAACTTTGCTTTTTGGAAGACCAACTAACAAGAGAGCAACCAAGAAATTGGCACCCTCCCGAGGTGGACTTCCTATCCACTTTGTCTCCCGCCCAGTCAGAATCAGAAAAACCAACAAGGTTGAAGTTCGCTCCTCTTGGGTACCATAAGCCAAAGTTTGGGGTATGAGCCAAATATCGAAAGATTCGCTTGACAGCCACAAAGTGACTTTCCTTAGGTGAGGCTTGAAACCGTGCACAAATTCCCACACTCAACATAATATCCGGTCTAGATGCACAAAGATAAAGCAAGGATCCAATCATAGAGCGATATACCTTTTGATCCACGGCTTTACCATTGGGATCAATGTCAAGTTGGCACTGGGTTGGCATCGGAGTAGTAGCCGGCTTGACATCACTAAGGTTGAACCTTTTGAGCATGTCTTGAGTATACTTGGATTGTTTGATGAAGATGCCTTCTCTTCGTTGTTTGATCTCAAATCCAAGGAAGTACTTCAACTCTCCCATCATGGACATCTCAAAGTGAGTGGTCATGAGTGCGACGAACTCATCATTGAAAGCTTTGTTAGGAGAACCAAAGATAATATCATCAACATATAGTTGGCATACAAACAACTCCCCTTTGACCTTCTTAGTAAAAAGAGTGGGGTCGATTTTCCCAATTTCAAACCCACGATCTTGTAACAACTCGGTAAGGTGCTCATACCACGCTCGTGGGGCTTGTTTAAGGCCATAGAGTGCCTTATCAAGTTGATACACATGATTGGGGAACTTAGGATCCTCGAACCTCGGGGGTTGTTTAACATATACCAACTCCTTAATGGGACCATTAAGAAAAGCACTTTTCACATCCATTTGTTGCAATTTAAAGTTATGATGGGAAGCATAGGCAAGCAAC
Organism: Secale cereale; assembly: GCA_902687465.1. Lineage (NCBI taxonomy): Eukaryota > Viridiplantae > Streptophyta > Magnoliopsida > Poales > Poaceae > Secale > Secale cereale. Next base: position 322,416,383 of record LR738713.1, read on the forward strand.
AAACGAATAGATTCAAGACGAGCAACAGGGGCAAAGGTTTCACCGTAGTCGATGCCCTCGACTTGGCAGTAGCCTTGAGCCACCAGACGTGCCTTGTTGCGGATGACAATGCCATGGGCATCTTGTTTGTTCTTAAAGATCCATTTGGTTCCAATGACATTATGGTTCTCCGTTGGTCTTGGCACCAGACGCCACACTTTGTTGCGCTCGAAGTTATTAAGTTCTTCATGCATGGCATTGAGCCAGTCGGGGTCTTCGAGAGCCTCATAGACCTTCTTAGGTTCAACAAAAGAGACAAAAGCTTGATGAGCACAATAATTTGCTAATTGTCTACGAGTGCTTACCCCCCTTTTGATGCTTCCTAGAATATTCTCCATGTGAAGTTCTCTGGAAGCAAGCCTGGAGGCAACTTTTGCAGCACGACGCTCCAATTGCTCTTCAAGAGATAACTGAGGAGCACTGAGTTGGTCATCTTGAGCGACGTCAGGAGCTAGATCTTGATCTTGAGCTTCCTCTTGACCTTGATCTTGCTCGGAGGAGAGAACTTGGCCTTGTGCATCATTTGGTGGATCCCCACCATCATGTGATTGATCTCGCACTTGGCCTTGTTCGTCCGGTTGAGGGCCTTCATTTTGTTCTTCGGAAGCGTGTGGGTCTTGGGTTGGTGATGGTTCCACTTGAGTGGAACATTGTCCTTCTCCTTCGGCCACAAGGGGTTCCTCAACGGGTAGGATGTATCCAATACCCATTCTTCTTATGGCTTGAGGAGGAATTTCATCACCTGTATCACAAGTACCACTTTGCTCCACTTGGGAGCCGTTATTTTCATCAAACTCTACGTTACTCGTCTCCTCAATGAGTCCGGTGGACTTATTGAGGACACGGTAAGCATGAGAGTTTGTAGCATAACCAACAAATATGCCCTCATGAGCTCTAGATTCAAATTTAGACAACCGAACACCTTTCTTAAGAATGAAACACTTACACCCGAACACCCGGAAGTACTTGAGATTGGGCTTGTTACCGGTAAGAATCTCATACGGAGTTTTGTTCAAGCCTTTGCGAAGATAGAGACGATTTGATGCATGGCAAGCGGTGTTGATGGCTTCGGCCCAAAAGTTGTATGGAGAGTTGAATTCATCCATCATGGTTCTTGCAGCATCTATTAAAGTTCGGTTCTTTCTCTCCGCAACACCATTTTGCTGAGGGGTATATGGGGCGGCATATTGATGTTTGATCCCCTCGTCACCAAGAAACTCATCCAAGGTGTAGTTCTTGAACTCGGTGCCATTGTCACTTCTAATCATCAAAATCTTTGCTTCATGTTGTCGTTGAGCTTCATTTGCAAAGTTGATGACGGTTTGTTGGGTCTCACTCTTCTTCTTGAAGAAGTATACCCAGGTATATCTTGAGTAATCATCCACAATCACCAAGCAATATTTTCTACCCCCAAGACTATCAAAAGTGGGAGGCCCAAAGAGATCCATGTGGAGGAGCTCTAGAGGTCTCTTTGAATAGATGATAGTCGTGGGAGGGTGAGCCTTCTCATGTAATTTTCCTTCAATGCATGCCCTGCAAGCACGATCTTTGGCAAAGCTAACATTTGTTAGTCCTCAGACATGGTCCCCCTTGAGAAGACTTTGCAAAGATCTCATATTGACGTGGGCCAAACGGCGATGCCAAAGCCATCCCACATCAACTTTAGCCATTAGGCATGTCGCAACCTTAGTGGGTTGCTTCGAGAAGTTAACCACATAAAGGCCGTTCTCGACATGCCCAACGTAGGCTACTTTAAGAGTCTTGCTCCACAAGAGGGCCACAGAATCAATATCAAAGAATGTAGCAAAGCCCATGAGTGCAAGCTGGCGGACAGAAAGTAAATTGTATGCAAGGGACTCAACAAGCATGACTTTCTCGATCGTGAGATCATGAGAGACAACCACCTTGCCAAGTCCCAATACCTTAGAAGATGAAGCATCACCCCATTCGACGTTGGTGGCCATAGATGAACCGAGATGCACGTCCACCACCAAGTCTTTGCTTCCGGTCATATGATTTGTGGCTCCGCTATCGAGCAACCATGATCCCCCACCGGAAGCAAACCCCTACAATAGATCAATGCTTGGATTTAGGTACCCATTTGGTAATGGGTCCTTTGAGGTTAGTGACAAGGGTCTTAGGAACCCAAATGGACCATTCAATGTACTCATAAGAAGAACCAACAAATTTGGCAAACACATGGCCATCACTAGCACGGCATAAAACATATGACGGATTAAAATCGCCGGCCATGTTTGAGGGTGTGGTGGAGTTTTTCTTGACCCCACCACTCTTCTTCTTGGTAGATGTGCCCTCTCCTTCTTTCACAAAGGATTGTCGGAGAGGGGGTGGTTGCTTTGTCTTGTCATTCTTCTTCTTCTTGGGCTTAGGAGCAAACCCAATTCCTTCCTTTGCCACAACTTCCTTTTGATTGCTCAAAAGGGCGTTGAGGTTCTTCTCACCTTGTATGCAAGTCACAAGGCCTTTCTCAAGTTGCTTCTTCAATTCGGCATTCTCTTCAACAAGATGCACATGCTCACAACATGGGTTAGTAGCATTTGCATTATCAATTAAAACCATGCGAGGAAATATAGCCTTTTCCTTGGTTAGCGAAACTTGGAGTTGATCATGAGACTCCTTGAGAGAAGCATGCATTCCTTTCAAGGCCTTGTGAGCCTTGTCAAGTGTGTCAAACTCCTCTTTGAGTTTAGCATGATCAACCGCAAGTTTTGCCTTCTATGAGTTAAGGACACGAGAGACAACTAGAGCATGATCAAGATCTTTCTTTAATTTAGCATGATCAACGTTGTGTGACTCCTCAAGAGTCAAACGAAGACCACGCTCTTCCTCTAGAGCGTTAGAGAGATCCGATATCTCATCGGCATAGTCTCGACTATGCCCTTCCATTTTAGTGATGGTTTCCTCGTGAGCCTCAATAATGTCATTTGCCTCACCGAGTTGTTCCAAGAGAGCAACCACATGCTTCTTGGATTTGCCCTTGAGATTCTTTATGAACACATCAAATTCATTTTCTCCCTCCTTACTACCTTCACCCTCATCAATACAATTAGTTAATGAGGGGTTAGAAGAGATAGTAGAGTTGATGATCGGAGTTACCTTGTTGGTGGCCTTGGCCATAAGACACTTGGCGGTGATGTTTTCGTTTGGTGAGTTGAATAGAGATGAGTGCGGAGTGGTAGCAATTGCAATTGTGGCCATAGTGGTCACCTCATCCTCTTCATCATTGTCATCATCCTCCACATATTCTTCTTGAGCCACCAACACTTTTGGAGGAGTCTTTTTGATGAAGTTGTTCTTGTTGGGATAGGACTTTGACTTGTCCTTTCGAATAAGCTTGCCTCCAAAGTCTTCTCTCTTCTCATATGGGCAATCCGCAACGAAGTGGCTTACATTTCCACAGTTGAAGCATGTCCTTACTCGTTGCTTCCCTTTGTTTCCACTGGAGTTGTTCCTGTTGAAGTTGGACCTTGAATTCTTCTTGCCCCAGAATTGCCTAGAAGCAAGAGCCATGTGCTCGTGATAGGCATATTTGGTGTCCTCGGGGCAGCACTCATCATCATCTTCAACTTCCTCCTCTTCCACACAAGCCTTGGCCTTCAGGGCAAGATTAGGCTTCTTGGATCGTTGAGCTCTTAGGACCGCATTGTCGGTGGTAACATCAAGGATCCTCATGGCAACAAATTCATCCAACACTTCGTTTGAGGATAAAGTGTGGAAGTCCGGTCTCTGACGAATCACAGATGACATGGCCTTGTGATAGGGCATCATGGCCTTCAGGAACTTGCGCTTGATCCAATTGTCATCCGTGTCCTTACTGCCATGGTCTCGAAGAGATACTGCAAGAATAGTTAATCTTCGATAAAGTTCACAAGGATCTTCATCCTCGATCATTGCCAACTCATCAGCTTCATCTTGCACTACTTCATAGTTGGAGCGTTGAATGCTTGTGCTTCCCTTGTACATTGTGCCAACATGTTCCCATGCTTCCTTGGCCACAGTGAATGGACGAAGATGAGCAATGTCTTCAGGAGGGATTGAGTCTTGAAGAATGCAAAGTGCGGACTCGTTGAACTGATGATCGGCAGTTTCTCTTGGAGTCATGTTGTCAGGATCATATGGATAAAAACCTTGCTCAATGATTCTCCAGAGGTTAGTGGAACAATGATTAATATGACGTTTGAAACGAAACACCCAAGTAGCAAAATCAGTATTTTTAACAAACTTCGGTGGGGGCCCGACGGAATTTAAATGCGGTGTGGGGACGGGTCCTCCATAGTGAGTAGGCGGAGGAGATTGGGCAAATTTCCCACTACCATGCTTAGTGACCGGGGCTTGCTCACTACTAGCTTCTCCCTTGTCGGGATTAACCTCTGACACGTTGGTAGCGGGACGACCCACTTCCAACGGTGAGGTGGATAATTTAAGCCCCTCAAACATTTCTTTAAACATGCCCTTGACCTCGCTCGCTAGTGATTCTTTCAATGTGGTCAAGGCCACATTGAACTCCTCACGAGTGACGGAGGCTCCCCCATCTACCGTAGGCAAGGACGGATTTCCATCGGAATGGTCCTCCGTCTCGACTACGTTGTCAACCATACTCTTTGGACGGTAAAGTCCTTAAAAAGAGACGAGGCTCTGATACCAATTGAAAGGATCGATATGGTTGACTAGAGGGGGGGGGGTGAATAGGCAACTAACAATTTTTAGCTTTTCTTAACCAATTAAAATTAGGCGATAAAATAAGTTGTCTAGATAAACTACTATGAAGACAACTAAAGACAATAAGCCCAACAACTAAACAAGCATGCTATAGGAATTAAACAAGTAAAGCATGCAAGAGTAAAGGTAAGAAATAACCACAAGTAGAACCGAAGGAGACGAGGATGTGTTTCCGAAGTTCCTTCCCTTTGAGGGGAAGTACGTCTCCGTTGGAGCGGTGTGGAGGCACAGTGCTCCCCAAGAAGCCACTAGGGCCACCGTAATCTCCTCACGCCCTCACACGATGCAAGGTGCCGTGATTCCACTAGTGGTGCCCTTGAAGGCGGCAACCGAACCTTTACAAACAAGGTTGGGGCAATCTCCACAACTTGGAGGCTCCCAACAAACCACGAAGCTTCACCACAATGGAATATGGCTTCGAGGTGATCTCAACCGTCTAGGGTGCTCAAACACCCAAGAGTAACAAGATCCGCAAGGGATTAGTGGGGAGAATCAAATATCTCTTGGTGGAAGTGTAGATCGATGCCTCCTCAAGCAATCCCGAGCAAATCAACAAGTTTGATTGGCTAGGGAGAGAGATCGGGCGGAAATGGAGCTTTTGGAGCAACAATGGAGTAGTGGGGGAAGAGGTAAGTCTCCTTGGAGAAGAAGACCCCCTATATATAGTGGGGGGACAAATCCAACCGTTATTTGATGTTTCAGCCCGCAGAGAGCGGTAGTACCGCAACTCATGAGCGGTACTACCGCTGGCTGAGCGGTACTACCGCTTGGGAAGCGGTACTACCGCCAAGGCAAAAACACGAGACCTGATACAGCCACGGATGAAATAAATTACATCCGTGGCTACATCCGCAGGGGAAAACGGAAGTAGCAAAATGCGACACGGTACTACCGCATCAGCTAAGCGGTACTACCGCTTAGGCTAAGCGGTACTACCGCACGGTATGCGGAAGTAAAAAATTACTTCCGCATCCACTTCTCATACTTAGACTTCAGCGCCTGGCCCAGATACACGGTACTACCGCATGGGGACGCGGTACTACCGCTGGAGCAGTACTACCGTGTCGGCAAGCGGTACTACCGTGTACCTGTGCGGTACTACCGCTTGGCAGAGCGGTACTACCGCATGCTAGGCAGATGATCAGTACAGAAGCCACAGAATTGCCTCAACGAACGAAAAACCGGTTGGACCTCCAGAGAAGCAAGGAAAGGAAGTGTGGGAGAAAGATGTGTACGTGTTGATTCTACCCAAACCTTTCCGACGCGGACCCCCTCTTAATAGTACGGCTTTCCTATTACTCAATGCCACCTACAGGGAGCAAAAAGAAAACACCGTCCTTCATGGAATCCGAGGGGCAATCAATCGTCTTGTGCCATAAGGGAGATATACCTGTATGAGCTTATAGCACACGATTAGTCCGCAAGAGTATTGTCATCAATCACCAAAACCATTAGGGAGAAAAATGCCCTTACAGCGGCGCCGCGAGTTCCTCGTCGGAGAAGTAGCGGTCTGGATCATCGACGAGCCATCCGGCGCTTGGTCCGGCAAGCATCCACTCCATGGGTGCGTACACTGGTGGAGGAGGCGGCAGTTCGACGGCATCCGTGGTGATGTTGGAGGCAGAGGCCTCATCCTCGTACTCAATCCCGACCTCTGCAGCAACCTGTTCGTCGACAGGGCATGACCAGAACCTCTTCCCTGGGCGCATTCGCCCTGGTACTCGGTCCTGGCGCTCTAGGGGAGTTGCTGCGGTGCACCCGGCGGTGACCACAGTGGAGGCGCTGGCGATGGGCGTGGCGGCGAAGGAGGCCACCACCAGGACAATAGCGACGAGGAGGAGCACAGTACGGCACACTGCAGCGGCGGAGGCCGCCATTCCTGTTCCGGCGACGCTGATGGCGGCGTCCAAAGTTCCGGCGACGAGCAGCGGCCAGACCAAAAGTCCGGCGAGGAAAACGGAAGCCCCGATGTTCCCTGGCCACAAATCGAGCGAAAGCGAAAACAAGGTCCGGCAGAGAATCCATCTCTTCTCACCTTTCTTCTCTCCTTTTGCCTATTCTCTCTGTACTAGAGCGATGCGTGCATGATAACGTGAGAAGAAAAGAAAGATTGAAGTGAAAGAGTGTTCTTTATTGAATGATTCGTCCAGGTACTCATATGTCCCGAACAGATGTTTACATAATCGATTACAGAGCGTCGCGTCGTTTAGAAGAGGCATGGCGACGGTTTGAGATACACAGCGTACGGACAAAGCCAATATTATAACTGCTAGATAGAATATTCTAAGGAATCTGCTAACTGTCTAATTAGCCTACATCTAACGCTATTTAATTCCTAAGAGATAGTCTCCGTTCACCGATTAATTTTCGTCCCACCTCCCCTGATTTATTTTCGTCCCTCCTCCCACCTCCCACTTTCGTCGGTTTTTTTTCGTCGGTTTTTTTCGTCCTCGTCCCACCTCTCACTTTACGTGGTTGTTTGGATGCTGAGAGTTAGATGCCAGATTTTGAAAAACCAGTTTTGGGAGAATTTTTAGGAAAACCACTTTTAATTAGTTTTTCTGTTAAGATAAGTATATACAATTCCTTGTTTGGATCGAGAAAAAGTAAAATCCGATTATGTAGTACTTCGTTCGGGAAGCAACAAGAGCTGCACACAGGTTGTAGTATTATGTACACATCGATTTGAGCTTCACCACGTGCTCTTTCTGTTGGTCATCTGGAAGGCCGAAAGTACTAGTCTGCATATTCATTCTAACGCACGCAGCTCGCCGTGGCAATGTCAAGCACCTACGCGGGGCCGTCCGGTCACCGTGCAAATGGTGAGAACTGTTGTCCGGCTTGGAGCCTTGAACGGCAGAGAAGAGTAAAATGGCTCTCGGGCGTGTAGCTGTTGCAGCCGTCATCATGGGCACCGACGAGGTCCCATTGCTCGCGCCGAGAACAACACGCCGCCGTAAATGGTGTCAGGTAGATGGTGTCGCAGCTGTTTCCATGAGCGTTGAACAGGCCGTGCTGCTCACGCCGGGAACAACACGTCGGGCGCTCGGAACAACACGCCGCCGCGGGACTTGAAGGTTACTGTCAGCGGCAGGAGCTCGGTCGCTCACCACGACGAGGGCATGGAGTCGATCCCTTTCCATCTACTCGTACATAGAAAACTGGTATATAGAAAAACAATGATTAGTGGTTTTTCTAAAAACTCAGTTTTTGGGTTTTTGGAGAACTGAATTTAACTTATCCACGACTTAGTTGGATAACCCAAACAAGGTTTTAGTTTGTTATAACAGATTTTGTGTTTAAACAGAACGAGTTCTCTAAAAACTAGTTATCCAAACAACCCCACGTCCCGCTCGCTAGAAAAAGAACGGGCGAAGACAGCCGTACGAACGGAAAAACACCGTACGAAGCGGGAGCGAGCCCCCTCGCAGGAACCAGAGATCCATGCCCTATGCCACCGCCGCCTCCTCCTCCTCCTCCTCCACCTCCATTCCCAAGCGACGGCGCCCGCGGCCGCGGTCTTCTCCCCCAGCCATCATGGCTGCAGATCCACCCACGGCCGGTCGTCTAAGCTGCAAGCATGGATGGATGGATCCAGGAAGGTATCCTTCTTCCCTGGGTGGAGCGAGCTGCAGATCCCGTCCGGCCCTCTAGAGCCGGCCATCTCCACCTCCTCCTCGCCGCCGCCGCCGCCCCGGGGATCACGTCTTCACCAAGCGCGAGCTCCGCCCCATCCGACTGACCGCAAAGGGGTGAGTTTTCTTCATCCCGAACCCTCCTGATTTGCTTATTGCACTCTTGCCATTCTAATGGAGACCAACCTCCTCTGGCCGAGCCCCAACTCTGCATCTCTCTCCCAATTACCCTCACCCCGTCAGTTTGCTGCAGGTTGCCCATTGTAAATTTTCAAGGAGATTCAAATGTTCCTCTTCCGGCCGATTGAAGGTACTACTTGGTCCAATTTTGCGACAAAAAATAATTCTATCTTGTCATAGATTACACGTATATGCTTATGAGAATTTCATGTTTGTTAGATTAAAAAAAACTGTATTTTCTCCTTTTAGCCAGTGGTTAATTTAGTAGAGCATTAGCATAGTATTGGTCTGATCAGCGGGATTATGATCACGAAGTCCTGTTGATAATCATCATGTTGTGATTTTTCAGTGTCCAATAGAACTTGTTGTGTCCACAAATCAGCAAAGATAGTAGCAGTTTCCAGTAGACCTTTTCTACTGCAATAGGAGCTTCAGGCAGGGCACTGATGATTTGACGGTGATATTGGTTAACATATTGATTTGTTAATATATTTTTAAGTATAAAAGCTAACTGTAATCTGCACAAGAGCCAAACCTGCAGAAGGTTAGAGTGCGTGCAGCAGTTTCAGAACCTAGGGAAAACTTGCCTGACTGGTCTCTTTAATATTTAGTGAATCTGTCCATGCACTTTTAGTTCTACTCACCACTAAAGATATCTACAACTTTCATGTTGAACGCATAGTTTCATTCGAACAGTAACATGGTCCAAGTCCGCATACAAGGATACTGTACACAGAATCACATAAAGATTAATTTTTGGACTGTGAAACTAAATTGGGCTGTTACTTTTAAACCATAGATCAAAATAGTGCAAATAGATAGTCTATAGAAAGCATGGGACGTATCTCTCCTTTTTTTGCGATTGATCTCCACATTATGTTTGGAGTCCAAGTCAAAATTATGCAGTTTTTGATAGAGGATTTGGAAAGACCGAATCTGTTTAGTAGGTGGATTACCCAAAACAGTTGACTTCATCCAACCCAACCTCACATCACTGTGGAAAGTTTGTAGCACTTATTTTATATGCAGAGCACTTGTGAACTAGGATTTTGACCAAAATATTTCGAGTGTTTTATGTGAGCTTGCATTGCAGGGATACTTGAAGCTAGGGCAATCCAAGTAAGATAGCTTCATCCTCAGACAACAGGTTTATGTTATCTTATCATGGAGTCATTTTTAAGTTTGTGCCCAACGCCTTCATCCTTAGAATGGCCGCCCAGATGGCAAGCCACCGTACTCAGGCGACTGCCGCGCTAGGTATTCTCGACCACTGCTACAGTTTTTCATTGCTGTGCTTATTCCATTTGCACCAACCTTGCTATTTAGTAATATGAACATCTCTTTTTCTTCTACTACAATGACAGGATAAGAGTACCTTATCCCTTTTAGCGGGGTGCTCCAACTTTTGATGCTGGCGAAGCTTTTGGAATGATGGCTGCATCATTTGTTAGTCTCCATTGGAAGCTTAATTAAACTGAGGTAAATATGCCAGATTCTTTTGTCAAATAATAACATGACTGTCTGTTTTGTTCTCAGGACCAATATTTATGCCTATCAATGAAATTTTGAGAGTAGTTTTTGTTGCCTCTGTGTAACCCTGATAGCAGCTTGTCTGAAGGTTCAGATGTGTGGCAAAGGATTTCAATTTTCCTGTTTACACAAAGGAAACTTGAGGAAGGTTCAGATTTCTCATGCTCGGTGATGTGCTCTCAAGGTTACATAGACAAAAATGCCTGCTATTTACACAACGGCAACCCGACGAAGGTTCAGATTTCTCATGACTGGTTCAATGGGTATTTCATGCCTGTGCCATCTTATTAGGAAAATGTAGTTTGTTTTATAGCTGATGATGCTCGATGCTTTTTACCTCAGTTTAGTAAATGCTCAGTTTTAGCTCATAAACTACATGGCAAACAGGATGACGGGGCGGGGCGGGAGACGGGGAAAGCTGTCCATGGCGATCCTGGCGGCGTTGCTAATGGCGTCAGTGGCACTGCCGCTCCTCATGGTGCCCGACACGCTCTCTATGCCAGGCTCTGACGGCGTGGATCGCGGCGTCGCCCTGTCGCTCACACGCCCGCGCTTCAGTAGATCCGCGTTCGAGTCGTGCATACCTTTAGCCACCTCCCCTCCAATGTCCACAACTCTGATATACCGTGTTTGTTAGTCTTGACTGGTGTTTGTTCTCCGTATTGTTGTGTAGGAGGCTGGAGAAGAGCAGGGAGAAAAGGGAGTCGTGAGGTTCTGTACTTCTGTTGTATCAACGTCTTCTCTGTGGGTCTTTTGCCCCCACTCTGTTTTTGGTTTGGGCCGAAACGTCATCATCTTGATTCTTTACGTGGTTCATCGGCTCAGACTTGTCCTACTTGGCCGAGCGAGATCGAGGCTAGCCGCCGGTCATGTTCTTCTCCCGTGCAAGTTCCGCACTGCACGTCAGCATCCAACACATGGTGAGACATCTTTTTAGCGTTAAAAAAACGTGCACATCCTTTCTCATCGAACATATTTTTCACCCCTGATTTGTAACCTCCTAATGAACATGAAGATTCATATGCTAGCTAGAACACATTATATATTTGAAAGCAATATTTTCTGATGTACTATCCGATGAAATTTTATTTTCAGAGACGTTCATTCATAATTTTGACGACCTCTTGATTCATGTCATTAGTAGTTATTTCAACAAAACAAAGATGTTTTTCAGCACTTTTCAGGTAGGAAATATCCCTACGGGATATTTTGGACAATATACAACATGTGCTGTGGGCTTGAAGAAAATATAAAACATGATATGTCACATACTTTATTGTTAAGTTACAAGAATAGTTGTGGACGCCATCCAATTTTACATAGATTTCTATTTATTGTGCACTGATATTTTTGTAGTGTGATGATATAAAGAAGGAATGTACATTGTAGGGTGTTTGCTACGTGCTACATATATCTTACTCAATAACAGTTAGTCAGTTTATATTCCAGTAATGAGAAATGGCACAATCATCTCATGCCATTTCGTGGGAGCAGTAGAAGTGACACCTATGCTATGGTCTGAAGTAGAAGTGTAGAACTCTAATTGTATGCTATGGTCTGAAGTAGAAGACATTCAGGCGGTTCAGCTGTCGTCCGAGCATTCAAATAGGCAATGTTCTGTCCGCTAGAACGCATCAAGTTTTTGGCTGATGTTCATACTTTTGCGTAATGTTCCTACTTTGGTTGCGCACAGATGTAGCTACGTTACAGGTGGGACATCAGCCAAGTATGTTTGGAGGTGAGACATCCATCAAGTTTGTTTGGAGGTGAGACATCCAGCAAGTTTGTTTGAAGCCTCTGCAGACCTTCTCATCCAGCAAGTTAACAGCAGCAACTATGACAGTGTGAATGTCATACTAAATGTTCTTATACCTGATGGCTAGCAAATCTGCCTAATGTGACGCCGAGCCTGAAAAGAAAGATGACATGCGATTGTCATTCACAATAAGTTGTACTACTAAAACTTGCTTACTTGGTTTCGTATGTCCATAATAAGTTGTCATTCAAATGTTTCCAAAACTTGCTTTCATCATAATAAGTTGTACTACTAAAACGGTAGGCACAGGTCAAGCATCAGAACAGTAAGTTGTACTACTTGGTTTCATCGGTCAATATGGAAATTCAACTAGCAAGGCACCGGAACATAGAACAACTTCAGATGTACCTCTACCCCATCTAGATGACCTACATTCTCGAGGGATTCCAGATATATGTAAAGCTATACATGGCAAACATCATGCGTACTCACTATGACATTGTATATGCATAATGATTATTTCTGTCTGGTATGGCGCAGTAAATAAATGAACCGGAGGCGAGTTTGATTATTTCGCTGGTTTTTGCAGGCATATTTCTAAGGCGTGGTAAATAAATGATTTCTTCAGGCAATGATTAGAGGAAGGTATGCCAATGTGTATTCATAAATTTTCTCACAGATGTTTGTTCATATATAAAATTGACTATTCCAAACAGTACACTGATAATTTTGCCGAACGGATCTTGTTTGAAGCAAATAAGGGCCTCAGAAGAAAAGAAAAAGTAAGTTCCCCTTGCACCGTTGCACGTATTTAGTAGCTTAAATATGTTTTTCCTAAAAAAGATTTTTTTTATGAATGTTAGTGTTTGCAAGCACTTGTTTGAAAGCCATTTACACTTACTTTTGGATGTACCTCCTGTTTTTGAAGTGAAGGCCATTTACACTTACTTTTGGGTGTACCTCCTGTTTCGAACCCATTAACTTAGATTCTGTTTTAATTTGTGGATATATATTCCTTCAACCATTGTTCTTCGATATTCTGATGGTTATAAGAAAATGTAAGTTCTGGTTTAGGATTTACATTGAGTAAAAGTCAACCTTGCTTAGCGTTTCAATTGAAGAATTTGTAACAAAATGCTCAACAGTAAGGAAAGTGTGTTTTGTTTGTTGTGTGTATCTGATTTGATTAGCACCTGAAATCTTGTTGAACTGATAAGGTTGTACATTTTCCAAATTGTTTGTCGGAAGGGTAATTTCTTTTATTGCTCATGAACAGAAACTGTGCAGTCCAGCTCCTGCGTGCTGGTAGCCGAGCTCCACTGTGTTCAGCTCATCCGACCATGTGCTCCACTGCATCTAGGTCAGCCGATCTTGTGGCAGAGCTACACTGATGCAAGAGCAAATAGTTTTACAATTTCTTTGTTGTTCCTTTGTACTGGATAACTGTGCATTTTTAGAGGTGTGAAGATGCAATGCAATAACAGTAACTGGGCGTAGGCACATCCGTCTCGATAAGCATTATAGGAATGGACAAAGGCAAGGCATTCCAATATAAGAAATGGATGAAGGCAAGGTATGTCATTTTAAAAAAGGTAAGGCATACCAGGATGCTGCATTGCTTAATGTCCAGTTCTCTACGCTTTCCCTGTAGCAACCTTTTTTAGAGCTTGTGAGTTGTGTTTTCCTCACAAAAAAATGTCCATATGGCTTCACTGAAACAAGATTATATTATCAGCAATTTTGTTTGCCTGTAATTAATTAGTGATAGCCTATGCCTCACACGACTGTTTTTTTTCAGTTCAGTTGTATCCTTCAATATGGGTGCAATGAAGTGTGGATAGACAAACACATTTTTTACTGTGATATCATTGACCTTGTTGATTTATATTTTCAAAACTGATAGGAATGAAATCCATATGAATCTTGTGATGCCAAAGCTCTAAGTGCTGATGATTTAAATTCCTATTAAAAATCCTTAAATAGAAAGTGGACCTTATAGCGGAGAATAATGTGTAAGCTACAGGTGGAGTCCGTCTCAAGGGAAGTGAAACAGGAAACATAGACCACATTAGAGTCGAAGATAAGGTGAATGCAATCACAGATCCACATGAGAGCCAGATAAGATTGGTGAATGCAATCAGAACTGTCAAATGTGTGTTTTCCAATTTTTCATGCCGCATGATCTCTGCCCACTTTACTAGAAGAGCAGCCTTCCTACAGGGTGAAGGTGGATAAGGAGTCATTCAACTTAGAGGAAGTGTCTCAATAAATGTGTGTGTAACCAAGGTTGAATTGTCTACTCACTCTCTTGGAGGTTATGTTCCTTGTAGCTTACATAGTTGATCCCGTCTATTAAGCTGTTAGTATCCTTATCACCGTGTCTAGCTCCCCTGAAAAGCTCACACCACCATGTTTGAAGAACATAAATGGTGGTACATTATTCTGATATATTTCATGTGCCGCCATTGTGGTAGAGCCCGGTCTGAAGGGTGGGTCCAGTATATAAGCAGGTGGTACTAGCACTAAGATAGGAAGGTGATTTCCGCCCTTGTCCTTTGCTGATGGCCTGCCAAGGCGGCGTTGATCACTGGTTCAATTGAACACGAGTTAGTGGATTTTATTTTAAGAGTGAGGTTTAAGAGTGGGGGGATAGTTGTTTGGATTGATCTGTTCAGTTATGGCTGTTTGAGCCGAATAATTTCCATACCTTAGAAAATATGGCAAAGTGCATTTAATTAGAGATGGCACTGCAGGAAATTGCATGAGCGAGCGGTTCGTATTTTTTCATTAAGTCATACATTTTTTTGGTTAGGATGAAAGGGTATATGCATTGGGGGGTTGCTTCAAGAGTTAATAATGGACACGGTGGTGTATCAGTTGCATGCCAACAGCTATAACATATTTTTGTTTCATCGTAATACACGACATTCATTTGTGTGTTACAACATGGCAATGGATCAGGAGACATCGCATCCGCCTTCTTATTTCGGGGGTGTCATGGGCGGCGCATGCCTCGCCCCCCTTGCTGGCGGTGGGATCGGCGTGAGCACGGGGAGGGGGGATTAGGGCAAAGAGTAGGGTGGTTGGTGGTGGACTCTTTATTAGCAGTCCGTGAGGAAGTATGGTGTGAAGGAGAGAGGTGTCATTGCGATGGTGATGTGGGCGTCATCTGCCTTTGAAGGAGAGTGCTCCAGTGAGAAATGTCCCGCTACAGCAAGAAATCAAGCGGGAAGGGAGGGTCCTGCAGGAAAAGGGAAGGGTGCGTCATGGGGTGGAATTTTTATGTTGTGACTTGGGACCGCCTGTTCAAGATAACATGACAGATAATGCGGACAACCATATGTCTCCCCCACATATGGGTTGGATTTGGGGGTGGATGTACTGTCCAGATGGTTGGATTTTGGATAGCCTGGTAGGCGCTTGTTTGATGCTAAACACGCTCGGATGTAAGAGAAATGAATTTCAACCTTGGAAACGGCCTTAATCGTTTATTTGATTTATTTATATGCACTATAGCTCATATCATACATAAAGAAGCACTTGAAATAAAGCAAACACGGCTGAACTTAATCATTTGTTTGATTCATTTATACATATTGTAGCCCGTACCATACATACAGAAGCACTCGAAATAAAGCAAGCTGACTGGGATTCTGATATATCTGAACAACAACGTTTATATCTGTATGGTATTCCAATGAGCATAGGCGGGTAAAAAATTCGGAATACAAACATTTATTTTTGTCATCACTACATATAATATAATATTAATTTTGGAAATTGCGGGGATGTGTCTCGCTATTTTGGTTTTCATTTTATGCTCTGGTGGAACGGTAAAGAACCGGTTAAGCCGGTTTGCGCGATGAGTATTGTCTGTTAAATGTTTTAAGACCTTGGATGCGAAGTACTCGTGCTAACTATATTTTTTTGCTTGTGAGGGATGAGTATGAATTGAGGAAGCAGTTTTTATTATACTTTCTAAAACATCGTGCAAATGAAGCTAAAGAACCCTTTCCATTGGTTGAGAATTTCTGAAGCGCATCAAGTAGTATATCTTAATAATTTGTAATGGTTTTTTAGTTGGATCATTGCTCTATATGTATACATCATCAATTTGCCTTTTTTGTTATCAATTATTGTAAGTGAAATGAACTTCAATTATTATGCAATTGTGTTGGTGCTATATTGTCTCTACATGTGAAATTTAACATGCGTTAACTTTATATAACACTAGCAAAATATTTCAAAAGCCCGTAGCAACGCACGGGCAGTCTACTAGTCACAGTAGGTGCATAGTTGCTTTAGGTGAACTCTAACCGATCCCCTATAAAATAGAGAATCCGGCCGAGCAAAACTTAGTGGAGGATTTTTACTCCACTAATTTTTTGACTGGACCTAGCCAATTCTCTATATTTAACGGAGTAAAGATAAAATTTGCATAAGTTCTAACCTAGTTTTGATTAAAAAAACCTAAATTAGACACATTAACTTGAGCCCTTGACAATTGAAACTAAACAACCGGTTTAAACATAAACATAAACTTAAAACTAAACAACTCATCATCATCATCACCCTTGTAGAGGGCGAGACAATCTTGCCTTGACATTTCACCGCCCATTGGCCCAGGGCCAGTGTTGTCGTTGCCGGAGTCGGGGAAGATGCGCTGCCACTCTTCAATGTCGAACTCCTCCTCATCCTTGTGGTCGTCGTCGCCGCCTTGCTCCTCGACATAGGAGATGACGATGACCTCCTCGTTGACCGTACGCTCCAAGAAGATTGCCCGCTCCGCATCCAGAAGCTCAGGGTACCGGCGATGGAGGTCCATCATGTACTCCTCGTCGGTGGCCTCCGCCGCGATGCGCTCCCTCGCCTCCCAGTCCTCCCAAGCCATCGTCGCATTCATCACCCCAGGCGCCAGCGGGGCGAGCTTGACAGCCTCCGCGTCGTCGCGCCATGGAATCGGACCTGCCACTGGCCATATTCGAGGGCGGCGAGCTCCGACGTGTCGAAGGACCCAAGCCACTTCTTCGGGTGAGTCTCGCGGTCGCTTATCTCTGCCACCCACATCTAAACCTGATCATTGGTCAGGCCGGGTCGAGGTCGGGCCGGGCTTGGCAAAGCCCGAAGAAAAAATCCTAAACCTGAGCCCGGCCCTGCCCAAAGTACATGAACAGTGGAATTTTTTAATTAGATTAATCATATTCAAGATATTATATTAATTTATTATACCTATATTTTGAATAAAATATGTTTATATGTACATTTTGAGTTTTTCGGGCTTTCGGGGCGGGCTTCGGGTGAGAAAGTGGAGCCTGAGCCCGACCTGAATGTCGGGCTTCGGCTTTGGGCCTTCGTGCCGGGTTGTCCATGAACAGGTTTACCCACATGTCCCATGGCCATTGGCGAAAGCCAAGGTACTTCATCTACGGTTTTCACGATGAAGGGAGGTCAGGGAAGTCAGATGCGATGGGTGGGGGCTAGATCGGCGGGGCGGCGGAGGCTTGTGGAGGACCCACTTGAAGATGCGTGACTTGCATAGCAGCGCGGAGCACCGACCATAGGGTCCGGCCATTGGGAGGAGGAGCAGCGGGGAACGGCGGGAGGGTGGGGGTCGCCAATGATGGGGATGGGGGAGGAGGAGAGGCGGAGGTTCTGGAAAGATGAGTGGGGATTTTTACTCCGTCGACGAGAGGTAGAGTAAATATAGGCTAGGGATGCGCGTCTGAGAATATTTTTTCCTCCTCTAACAATTATTGGGGATCGGTTAGGTCCCGATTAGAGGAGTAAAACTGGGATTTTACTCCTCTAATCGGTTATAGGGGATCGATTAGAAATGCCAGCGTGCCAGTGCAGCAGAATTCATACTAACTATGTGGGAGTTGTGGAAGCAACGAAACGCTATTGTTTTTGACGGGGCCTCGCCCTCGATGAGTGAACTCCTCGGTAGAATCTTGTCGGAAGGAAATGTTTGGTCCATCGTGGGCAAGTTTAAAGGCAAAATGGACCCTTTCTTCCTTAGATTAGAGCCGTGGATGAGTAGTGAGGAGTAGTGTTGTAATGAGGTGTATGTAAACTCATGGTGAAGGCATTCCTTGCCTTTCTTCTTTAATATATAATATGCACATTCGTGCATATTCGAGAATAGGTCCTGCTGCGAGGGAAGCGTTTTCTCTTAGGTAGTTTTGTTCCTCGTTCTTTGTGAGCGATCGCCAAGGGAAACGGACTATGCGAGCCATGGCTTAGTTGTAGGCCGTCATGTGCATGTGCTCACTCGTAGAGTGGCACGGTCCAATAAAAGGAAGGTAGAAACAGAAATGCAGCAAGACTTAAGCTGCGCAAACTGTCTCTCTCTGTCTCTCGCTCTTGTGTTGAACTCGGTTCCTGAGAGACTACAAGTATCTTTAGAGACATGTAAGACACCTCTGGTAGCAGTCGATTGCTCGCAGACATCCCCACATGTTCATGCGGCGTCATAGTATCAGGGCCACAGAAGGACCCGACACCATAGCGATGAAGTAGTGGTGCAGGAGGTGAGCTAAAGTGACACCCTTCCAATGTTGAGTCGCAAAAATTATGCCAAGTGGGCGTTACAGATATAGGTGTATCTCCAGGCCCATAGCTGGTGGGAGGCCTTCACAGCCGAGACCGAATCCTGTTGGGACGAGTGCTATTCTCTCCGTTTCATAATGTAGTGTCTATATATTTTTACAAAAGTCAAACATTACAAACTTTGATCATGTTTATAGAGAAAAATATGTACATCTAGAATACCAAATGCACATCATTGGATACATCGTGAGTTATATTTTCAGAATATACATGTTTGGTATTGTATATGTAGACAATTTTCTCTATACACTTGGTCAAAGTTGACAAAGTTTGACTTCCACAAAAATTTATAGGCATTACATTGTGGAACGGAGGGAGTACTACCGACTTCACCCCCTCGCCACTGAGACGCAGCAGGCGTCACTTTATTGGTCCCGATGGTACGACAGCGACTAACGAGGACTTTCTGATGAGGGTCATGAGGAGGGCGACAGTTCACAAACCTCGACTGTGAAGGTACTTCCTCCCGTAATTTTTTTTGTCTTTCGATAACTCTAAAGTTTCTGCAAATATTGCTAGCTTGGGTGTTTCGTTAGGACGTCATGAGAAAGGGGTTCAAGTTTCTGTTAAGGCCCTTAAACAAATGGAGTTCGACCGGCTTACGGTTGCTCCTAGGTTGCCCACTTTTTTTTGACTTTCTTGTCTCGGATGAGGATGCTGATGCCGATCATGATGACAAGCTTCTCTCCCATCTAGTTAATGACACGATTGAAGTAGATTTGGAGGATATTGTATGCGCCACCATGATATGTGAGCTTGTCGCGTCGGCACGAATAAACAAGTCTACTTCAGCAAAGAAAAGAGGGCGCATTTCTAAGAGGGCAAACGTACCTAAACATAAATATGATTCATCATGAGAGGCATGTTTTGGAATAGCAGAGGTCTTGGTGACTTGGCTAAACACAAACATATTGCCGATTGTGTAAAGGATCATGCCTTGGACTTTGTGACCATCACCGAGTCGGGTAAACGTGATTTCCACACACGTGATCTTGACCATTTTTCATGTGGTTATGATTATGAATGGCATGTTTTACCCCGTCCGGGAGGTCAGGTGGAATCTTGCTTGGCATCCACTCGACATACTTGGAACTTTTATCCACGTCGAAGGGTGAATATCACATCAAATTTCACCTTCAAAACAAGTCCGACAACTTTCACTGGAGTCTGGTGGCTGTATATGGCGCCACAAAAGAGGAGTTTAAGTCCGCTTTTCTTAAAGAGCTTGTTAATACCTGTTGGGACAATCCCATCCCATGTTAATTGGTGGGGATTTCAATATCCTTATATATCGATGGGAAAAAAACAATGACCGGTTTGACACTAGGTGACCTTTCCTCTTCAATGTTGTCATTGACAGCCTAGACCTGCGGGAGCTCACTTTGTCTGGTCGCCAGTACACATGGGCCAATAACCGATCAATCCCTACTTATGAAAAGCTTGACCGGGTGCTAGTGACCACCGACTGGGAATATAAATATCCCCTTGCATCGGTACACGCACTAGAAAGAATCGAGGCCCTAACGGATCATGCTCCTTTGCTAGCCGATTTTGGGCAAACAACTCCGAGCTCTAACCGTCCACAGTTTAAATTCGAACTGGGATGGCTGACTAGAGAGGGATTCCACGACCTGGTTAAGAAAGTGTGGTCGCGTCAACCTCGGGGTAACACGCCCATTCAAAGATGGAATAATCCAATTCGCCCCTTGCGACGATTCCTCCGTGGATGGGCTAAGCATACCGCTGGCATATACAAAAAAGAAAAGTTGCAACTATCTACCTTAATCGATGCTCTTGATAAAATTGCGGAAGTGAGGCCTCTCTGTGCTGCTGACATTGAGCAAAAAAGCCATCCAAATGAGCAGATTGCCTGCCTTTTACGCGAGGAGGAGATTAAATGGTATCAACATTGCAAGGCCGACTCGCTTGTTCAAGGTGATGATAAATACGAAGTACTTTCAAATGCTGGCCAATGGCAGGCATAGAAAGAAATGTATTTTTGCTCTTGACCAGGACGAAGGCCGTATCGAGGGGGATGCACCGCTCAGACATTACATTACTAAGTACTACAAAGAGCTTTTTGGACCTTCATCTGACAGCCCTTTTACGCTGGACGAGTCTATTACTCATGACATACCTCAAGTTTCGGAGGCGGAAAATGAGTTTTTAACCTCTCCGTTCTCTGAAGAGGAAATTCAGACCACGTTGTTCCAAATGGAACACAATAAGGCTCCAAGACCTGATGGTTTTCCGACAAAGTTTTATGAATGTTTTTGGGATATGATTAAGGCGGATTTGGTTCAATTGTTTAACCAATTGCATGCCGAAAATCTTGATATCGCCAGATGAAACTTTGGGGAAATTATTCTTCTTTCCAAGACTAAGGAGGCTAGTCGTATTCAACAATACAGACCGATTTGCCTTCTAAATGTCGGTTTTAAGATATTCACAAAGGTGGCAACTAATCGGTTGAACGGGGTGGCTGACCATATGATCAAATTCAATGTAATGCCCCGGATGTAATACTTTCCCTTTTGGGTATATAATATATCTCCGGCTTCATCTATTTCCATTCCGGGTTCTTTGTCTTTCGGGTTTTCGTCGTGTTGTTGTGTGCGTGTGTGGCATTCATTCATATCATGTAGACATGTGCATCGCATTGCTTTTGTGTTGTCGGTTGCATCCGGTTCCGCGTGTTTCTTCCCGTTGTCCGTTTCGCGTTCCGGAGCTCCCTCACGTGTCCGTGACGTCCCGTAGGCCTACTTTGTTGTTCGGGCGTGTAACGTTACCGGTGTGCCGCGAGGTTGTTGTGTGTGTGTTGTTGTTTTGTTGTGTGCAACCCGCCTCTCAAATCTCGTCTCGTTTGGACTCCGTTGGCTTTCCCATCCGTTGTTCATGTGGGTCCGAAGTGCCTTCACTTCGTGTCCCGGAAACACCCCTTCTGCAGTCTTTTATCTCCTCCTAGGCCTTTTTAATCTACCCCCGCGATCGGATCCGTCGGATCGCGATCGGAGGGTTCCTAACACCCCCAAATCCCCTAACCCTAGCTACCTGCTATATAATAGACCCTAGTCTATTGGGCATCTAGCTTCTTCCTCCTCCTTCCCTAAAAATTCTGGATCTAACCCCCCTTCCCACTGCCACTTGGCAGCCTCCACTGAAAAAAATCTTCGCACCGGCCTCTGCAGCCTCGAGGGCGCCGCCGCGTCGATCGCCTGGGAACGGTCGGGTCAACGACCACGACCGAGCGGCTCCCCTCGTCGCTCGTCAGGTCCAGATCGATCTCCGCAGGCCGACCGATTCCTCCCTCCGTTCGATCCCCCTCGATCGATTCCCTCGTCGGGGCCCAGATCGCCGCGTCCGCACTGGACCACTTCGCCGCGCTCCAGGCCCACCTCCCGCTTCGCTTCAGTCGGGCCTCGAGCCACCGCACCGCAGTCGCCGCGCCGCGCCAGGGAGCCCGTACCCCCTTCGCTGGGCCGCTCCCTCCAACGCGGGCCCAGGCGCCGCCGCCAGTCCGAGCTCCGCGCCGGGCCGCGCCTCCCTCCGCTTCGCGCCACCGGGCCGCGTGCGCCAGGCCGCACCAGCGCAGGCCCGCTCGCCCTCCAGGCTGCCCGCGCCGCCACTCGGGCCGAAGCCCAGCCGCCAGCCTCCTCTCGGGCCAGATCCTGCCGAGCCCATATCCATCTCTCAGATCTGTTGAGGTTGACCTCCCCCCCCTTTTTTTCTTCTAAGTACCAGGATTTTGATCTGTGATGCTATCTTTCAACATGCATAACTTTTTGTCTGTTGTTCCGATTCGCGCGTGTAGCATGTCCAGACGTTCGTGGAGACTTGCTCTACGTTTTATCTGTTGCTGTCATGCATGTTAGAGATCATCCAGGTGCTTGCTTTGCTGTTGCAAGAGTGCATCATGATATAAACTGCTGCTATGTGTTATTTTTATGCCACCTTTGCCATGTGATATCTTTTAGCTCGTTTGTCCAAATGATGCAAATGGCATGTCCACGTGTTCGTCTTGCCATGATCTACATGTTGTATGTGATAGGTTGCATGATAGATTTATTATTGCCTTGTTATCATCGTTGCAAAGTGCCATGTTCATGTGATGTTGTTTCACTTGTTATGAAATGCCATCTTGTTGAGCTCGTTGCAATCGTTGTGTTCACCTCTATGAAGCATGCTTGTGTGTTTCGGGATCACCTTCATGTGTACTTTGATGAGGTGCTTGCCTCTTGCCATGTTTAGTTTCGAGGTGACTTAAACATGCTCTTTTATGTGCCATGATGATATTGCTGTTTTAGGACTTAGTGGTTTTTCACTAAGTCTGAAATCTGTAACGTTCCGATGCCATGTTCGTGTGATGTTCTAGGACAAAGCATGATAGTTTTGGAGTGGATCTTGATTGTTCCTTGTAGTATATATTGTTGTCTTTCCATCCATGTCCTCACATGTCCATTTAAGTGGCTGTAGCATGTTTATCTTTTGCTCCAAAGTTTCAATAAAATTCTGCTGCCAGTATTTTATTGTCAAGTTCCATATGTCCAAGATCATTGCTATTGATCCGTGGCTCCGTTGGGGGTGCACCTTTGGACTTAGTTGCTGTAGTATATGTCTAGTTTGTGTTCATGTCCTTTGCCATGATATTTGAGTGCTGTAGCTTAATTATTTTGAGCTCCGAAGTTGCTATGTTGCTGTAATTTTCAGCTTTCACTCAAATCTTATTTCGGGCATAACTTTTAGCCCGTAACTCCGATTTCAGCGAATCTTATATCAAACTTGATTGATTTTCTGTGTAGATTATTAATATCAGATTGTTATCATGTTTTGAGGTGATTTGCTTGAGTGATATTTTCCGTGCTCCGTGTGCATCCTTAGTGCATCCATCATGCATTCATCTTTTTCGAGTGCGCATTGCATCTTGTTGATTGGTGCTTGGTGTGATTGTTTTGTTTAGAGCCGGAAGCAGAGTCTGAGTTCGAGTTCGAGCACGAGGTTTCCAACGAGGTTGAGCACGAGGACCCTTCTTACGATCCGAACGACTTCTCTTCAGGCAAGATGACCGAACCCCGATAACATTACTATCTTTGCCTATTGCTAGTAGTCTCGATCTATAGTTTTGCCTCGATGCACATGATCTTCTTGTCAGCCTCCTACTTGTAGCCAATTGCCATGTTTAACCAACCTACCTATGCAAACCGTTGCTTGGCTAAGTACGCTTCGCTCAGCCCTTCTTATAGCATTGCTAGTTGCAGGTGAAGATCGAAGATGCTTGCTTCATGTTGAAGTTTGATTGGGTTATATCACACTATATAAATGCTTAAAAATGAAATCATCTATATATTGGCAAGGGTGGAAGGCTAAGCCTTTTGCTTGGTGATTTGTTCCACTCATGCCGTTAGGAACCGTATAAACCGGTGTTATGTTCCTTGATTATGCGTTCCTAACACGGTTGGGGTGTATGGGACCCCCTCGATAAACCGCTAAGTGCTAAGTCTTTTCCAGCAAGTCCCAACTTTGGTACTATTTGCCTAATAACTAAATAACTTGCATAGGGAGTAATTAACCCGAGTTCTTAATCAACAACCTCGGGCCAGTGCTCCACATGAGTGTTGGTTCGAAACGGGGGTCCTGCGGGGTCACCACGAGGAAACTCGAGGATTGATATAAACCCGTAGCATCACCCATCCGGTCGTGTCCTGAGACTTAGATACGCGCGGCTACTATCAGGGTGTCAACACGCCGGGAGGATTTGCTGGATTAGTCATACCTTAGTTCGGTATATCTTGAGCACGGGATTCCGAGGATACTCGGGTCTTCCCACTTTGGAGTTGCGACTCCGCGGATCGTGGGCTTGTAATGGGTCGATTTGGAACACCCCTGCAGGGTTATGAACTTTCGAAAGCCGTGCCCGCGGTTATGTGGCAGATGGGAGCTTGTTAATTCCGGTTGTAGATAACTTGACACGATGTTTCTAATACACTACCAGCGTGTGTTCCGTGACTGTCAATTTCCGAATAGGGATTCGGGAGTTGAACACGGAGGGGTTATGCTTGTTGAGCTTGTAGCTAGGATCACTTCGTGATCACTTCTCGCCGAGGCTATCTCTTCTCGCTCTCACTTACGTAAGCTAGATGCTAGTTGCTGCTGCAGACACTTATTCTTTTCTTCAGCCTTATCCTCACCCAAAGGCTTAAATAGTCTTGTTACCCGGGAACGGGATTGCTGAGTCCTCTGTGGCTCACAGTTACTTCACCACACTAGATGCAGGTCCAGTTGTGAGCTATCCAGGTGATGGCACCGAGCTGGATTGGGAGTACGACGAGGAGCGTAGTCGGTACTATGTGCGATACCCGGATGATCAGTAGTGGAGACTCTTACTAGGATTCGATCCGCCTGTGGTTTATTTATCTAAGTTTGGTACTTTGACATTTGGATTTTGCCCTTAGAGGGTTGTGATGTTCTTAATGTATGATGTTTGAGACTTGTACTGTAATTCTGTGACGTGGCGAGTGTAAGCCAACTATTTTCTGTTTACTATCCCCTCTTTTACATGAGTTGTGCAAAGATTACCGAACTTGAGATCATTCTAGGATGGATTTATGCCTTTAAGTCGTGCCTCGACACGTAGGAGGTATAACTCCATCCTGGGCATTACAAGTTGGTATCAGAGCCTTCTCCGACCTAGGAGCCCCCACTGTTTGATCGAATCGTTGACGGTCGAGTCTAGGCACACACTGAAAACTTTTGAGTCCTATATTATATCGGAGAGTAGGATTTCTTTGCTTCTCATCCCCTTTCTCTCTGGTGAGGACTCCTTACGACTACTCTTGTCTCTCCTATCTTCAAAAATTGCACAAATTTTTTTTAGGAATCCCGCGAGTATTCTGGGATTGTTTCGATGTTCTTGTGACAAGGATATTGTTCTCGATGCCTCCTGTTACCGAGGAGTTGAGCTTCGGGGTATCATTGACACAAGCATATCACGGCAGTACTAAATACTTAAGACAGCCGACATCGAAAATCTCCCCTATACGGCTAGTGGCAAGATAACCCCGACATCACCCAGTACTGGGGAGGTAGTTCGGGAGTATTGCCATAGCTTGTTATAGTGGATGCTTTTCGAAGGTCCGAGGTACACAATTTCCGAGAAAGACTGGTTATGTGTTGAAGGATGGATACACCTGGATGTAGGTTTAGAGTTGATTGCGCGGTGCTTCCCGTGTATCCCCAACACCTGATTGCATAACTGGAATCTTTCGGAAATCTATAGGTGGGTTTTATCCAGTAGATCGTAGGCATTCTTCCAACGAATGCAGGTTAGTGAGTTCGGGGTTCGACATTGAGTGAAGAGGTTATATGACCGATGTTACTATCAGGAGTTGTATCTTAAAGGGTCCTTGGCTATGCTGATCCGGGGATTGCAAAACCTTTTCGTAACACGTTCATATGCTTTCAGCACAAAGATGTTAGAACGAAACTCCTCTCTTGTGTTTGTTCCCGTCTGTACCTTGTTGTTTTTCTTATTTTATCCTTTTATCCCTATGTGGCTTCTCGTGAAGACTGATGTTATCATTTAACTGAGAATTTCATTCGTTCCTCTTGTTCGGATGATTTCATTCGTTCTTATTGTTCGAATGATTATTGTGAAGACTTGTTGCAATTCATTCCATTGATTCAGCTTATGCCTTTTGTCAATCAATTGCTGATTCGTGGTCATCTCTTACAGGATGTCTCCGAAAAAGGTTCCCAACGTTAACCCAGAGGTGGAAGAGGTTCCAGAACATCCTCCTTCCCCTCCTCCTCCGCCTGAGGCTTGGAGAGCAATTATGCAGACTACAACTCAGAACACTCAGTTGATGATGCAGATGATGCAGCAGATGCAAGCTATGCAAGCTAATCAGGGTGTTCCAGGGAATCAAGGCAACTTCTTCCAGCAGCACCATGCTACTCTCAACCAGTTCCTGGCTAACAATCCTAAAGCTTTCAGTTACTGTGTCGACCCTCTTGATGCTGAGGATTGGTTGACCGACATAAAGAAGCATTTTGAGTGCAGTAACGTGAAGGAAGATGATTATGTGAAGTTTGCAGCCTTCCAACTGAAAGATCAAGCAGCTGACTGGTGGCAGCAGTACAAAGACTCCAGGCCGGGTCAAGTGATCTCTTGGGAGAATTTCTGCAAGGATTTCCGTTCGCACCACATTCCTACAAGTGTCATCGAGGGTATGCGTGAGCAATTCTGCAACCTGAAGCAGGGCTCCATGACATTCTATCAGTATAATGTCAAGTTCCAAAACCTCGCTCGTTATGCTAAGCAAGACATTCGTGATGCCAAGAGTAAAATCTACCAGTTTCGTGGAGGTCTCAAAGATGAACTTCAGCTTGCTCTCACTTTGTTCGAGCCGGATGAATTCGACAAGTTCTATAACATGGCTTTGAAACAAGAAGCAGCTCAGCTTAAGATGGAGGCTTCTAAGAAGAGAATTCGAGATGCTGTTCACTCTTCCTCATCGTCTCAGATGGTCTCGAAGCATCAGAAATTCTGGCTTCCTCCTCCTCCAGTGATTCGAGCTCCATACAACAACTCCAACAACTTCAACAACTCCAACAACAAGAACTCTAGTGGTCGTGGCTTCTCCCACCCACCCAACTCCAACAAGCAGTCCAAGCAACAATTCCAAGCTCCAAGACTAAGTGCTCCTCCTAACCGTCCGCTCTCTGAGGTGACTTGCTACAAGTGTGGCCAGAAGGGTCATTATTCCAACAAGTGCAACAACCCAAGGCGCCTTCCGCCTCCTCCTCCTGTCGGTACCGCTATGGTCAAGCATGATCCAAAGGCAGCAAGGGTCAATCTGATGAATGCAGCACAAGCGGAGAATTCTTCGGATGTCATTCTGGGTAACCTTCCAGTTAACTCTTTTCCAGCTAAAGTGTTATTTGATTCGGGTGCTTCATGTTCTTTCATGTCTCAACCATTTGCATCCAAGTATAATGTTGACATCAAAAGCTTGCCAAGGGAGTTATCAGTTGTTTCTCCGGGGAGACGAATGCATTCCAGTATATATGCTCCGGATGTTTCTATTCGCATGGGTGACTATCGATTTTTGGCTTCTCCGGTGATTCTTG
Source organism: Secale cereale (assembly GCA_902687465.1). Taxonomy (NCBI): domain Eukaryota; kingdom Viridiplantae; phylum Streptophyta; class Magnoliopsida; order Poales; family Poaceae; genus Secale; species Secale cereale. The sequence goes on from LR738713.1 coordinate 322,443,998, forward strand.
GCAATTCTGACATCGACCTCATCCTCGGAATGGATTGGCTTTCTCAGCATGATGCTCACATTGATTGTGCTCAAAAGGAAGTCAAGATGACTCATTCTGATGAAGATGTGATTATCTTCGCCTCCAGGGATAATACTATCCGGCTTTTCTCTCTCAATGATAAGGGCGAAATTAATGCCATATCTCAAATTCCGGTGGTGAACGAATATCAAGACGTATTTCCTGAAGAACTTCCAGGCATGCCTCCACACCGTCAGGTGGAGTTTGTCATTGAACTTGAGCCGGGTACTGAGCCAGCATGCCGGCGTCCGTACAAGCTCTCTCCGGATGAATTGAAGGAATTGAAGAAGCAGCTTGATAAGCAGGAGAGTATGGGTCTCATCAGGCCTAGTACATCTCCGTGGGGCTGTGGTGTCTTATTTGTCAAGAAGAAAGATGGCACGGAGCGTCTCTGTGTTGACTACCGGCCATTGAACAAGAAGACGATTAAGAACAAGTATCCGCTCCCCAACATCAACGAACTCTTTGAGCAGCTCAAAGGAGCTAAAGTGTTCTCTAAGCTTGACCTCCGAATGGGCTATCATCAAATTCGCATTCGCGAGGAAGACATTCCCAAGACGGCCTTCAGAACGAGCTAAGGTTCATACGAGTATACCGTCATGTCCTTCGGTCTCGCCAATGCTCCTCCTACCTTTTCAAGGATGATGCATTACATCTTCAACCCCTATACTGGCGAGTTTGTGCTTGTGTATCTGGATGATATTCTGGTGTTTTCCAAGAATGAAGAAGATCACGAAAAGCACTTACGTCTGGTTCTTGATCGACTCCGAGAGCATAAATTCTATGCCAAGTTCTCCAAGTGCGAGTTTTGGCTCGATAAGGTTTTGTACCTGGGCCACATCATCTCAGCTGACGGTATTGCGGTTAATCCCGAGAAAGTTGAAGCAATTGTCAACTGGGAAGCTCCTCAGAACGTCAAGCAGCTCCGCAGTTTTCTGGGTCTTGCCAGCTATTGCAGAAGGTTTGTTGAGAACTTCTCCAAGATTGCCAAGCCTCTTTCCAACCTGCTTCAGAAGAATGTCAAATACTTTTGGTCTCCAGAGTGTGAAGTGGCATTCAAAACCCTCAAAGAGAAGCTTGTTTCTGCTCCAGTTCTGACTCCTCCGGATGAATCCAAGCCCTATGAAGTGTTCTGTGATGCTTCTCTTCAAGGTCTTGGTGGTGTGCTTATGCAAGATAAGAGAATTGTGGCTTACACTTCTCGTCAGCTCAAGCCAAGTGAGAAGAACTATCCCACACATGATCTCGAGCTAGCAGCTGTGGTACATGCTCTGATTACGTGGAGACATCTGTTGTTGGGCAGAAAGGTCGACATCTTCACTGATCACCAGAGCTTGAAGTACATCTTCACACAGCCGCATCTGAACCTCCGCCAGACTCGTTGGGTTGAAATGATCCAAGAGTACAATCCCAGCATTGAATACACTCCTGGCAAGGCGAATGCAATTGCAGATGCTTTGATCAGAAAGGCATATTGCAACAGCCTTCTTATCAAGCCGTACCAGCCTGAGCTTTGTGAAGCATTCATGAAACTCAACCTCCAAGTTGTTCCGCAGGGTTTTCTTGCAAATCTCCAAATTGCTCCTACCTTGGAAGATCAAGTCCGTGAGGCCCAGCTCAGTGATACCATGGTAAAGAAAGTGAAACATGGCATTGCAAAGGGCACTCCAAAATACAAGTGCTTCCGTGTTGATGAGAGAGATACCTTGTTCTTCGAGGACAGACTCGTTGTTCCCAAAGGTGATCTCAGGAAGCTCATAATGGAAGAAGCTCATGATTCTCTCCTTTCCATTCATCCTGGCAGTTCCAAGATGTACCAAGATCTCAAGCAGTCTTACTGGTGGACACGCATGAAAAGGGAGATTGCCCAATTCGTGAATGAATGTGATGTTTGCAGAAGAGTGAAAGCAGAACATCAACGTCCAGCCGGTCTTCTCCAACCTCTTCCTATTCCACAGTGGAAGTTCGACCACATTGAAATGGACTTCGTCACTGGCTTTCCTAAATCCAAGCGAGGAAATGATGCTATCTTCGTGGTGATTGACAAGCTTACCAAAGTCGCTCACTTTCTTCCAGTCAAAGAATCCATCAATGCAGCTCAACTTGCAGAGCTGTACACTTCCAGAATTGTGTCCCTACATGGCATTCCTCAAGTGATATCCTCAGACCGTGGAAGCTTGTTCACATCAAGGTTCTGGGACTCCTTTCAGTCCACCATGGGCACTAAGATCAGGTTCAGCACTGCCTTTCACCCTCAGACTAGTGGTCAAGTCGAGCGTGTGAATCAGATTCTAGAAGACATGCTCAGAGCCTGTGTCATCTCCTTCGGCATGAAATGGGAAGACTGCCTTCCATTTGCCGAGTTCTCTTACAACAACAGCTTTCAAGCAAGTGCAGGCAAAGCACCGTTTGAAATTCTCTATGGCAGAAAGTGCCGTACCCCTCTCAACTGGTCTGAAACAGGCGAACGTCAACTTCTTGGCAATGACTTGATCTCAGAAGCCGAAGAAATGTGCAAAGTCATACGTGAGAATCTCAAGGCCGCTCAGTCGCGCCAGAAGAGCTACTATGACGGCAAGCATCGTGATTTGGCATTCAACATCGATGATCATGTCTATCTCCGAGTTTCTCCGATGAAAGGAACCCAAAGATTCGGTATCAAAGGAAAACTTGCTCCTAGATACGTCGGGCCTTTCAAGATTCTTGGCAAAAGAGGCGATCTAGCCTATCAGCTTGAGCTCCCCCCCAACTTCGCAAATGTTCATGATGTCTTCTATGTGTCTCAACTTCACAAATGCTTCAAGGCACCTGAGCGCATGATTCCGTTTGAAGAGATTGATCTTCAACAAGACCTGTCCTACCGAGAGCATCCCGTTGCCATTCTCGAAGAAACCGAGCGCAAGACCCGCAACAAGTCCATCAAGTTTCTGAAAGTCAAGTGGTCACATCACACCGACCGAGAAGTTACCTGGGAACGAGAAGATCATCTTCGTTCCGAGTACCCTTCCTTTTTCCAGTCCTAGATCTCGGGACGAGATCTTTTTGTAGTAGAGGAGAGTTTGTAATGCCCCGGATGTAATACTTTCCCTTTTGGGTATATAATATATCTCCGGCTTCATCTATTTCCATTCCGGGTTCTTTGTCTTTCGGGTTTTCGTCGTGTTGTTGTGTGCGTGTGTGGCATTCATTCATATCATGTAGACATGTGCATCGCATTGCTTTTGTGTTGTCGGTTGCATCCGGTTCCGCGTGTTTCTTCCCGTTGTCCGTTTCACGTTCCGGAGCTCCCTCACGTGTCCGTGACGTCCCGTAGGCCTACTTTGTTGTTCGGGCGTGTAACGTTACCGGTGTGCAGCGAGGTTGTTGTGTGTGTTGTTGTTTTGTTGTGTGCAACCCGCCTCTCAAATCTCGTCTCGTTTGGACTCCGTTGGCTTTCCCATCCGTTGTTCATGTGGGTCCGAAGTGCCTTCACTTCGTGTTCCGGAAACACCCCTTCTGCAGTCTTTTATCTCCTCCTAGGCCTTTTTAATCTACCCCCGCGATCGGATCCGTCGGATCGCGATCGGAGGGTTCCTAACACCCCCAAATCCCCTAACCCTAGCTACCTGCTATATAATAGACCCTAGTCTATTGGGCATCTAGCTTCTTCCTCCTCCTTCCCTAAAAATTCTCGATCTAACCCCCCTTCCCACTGCCACTTGGCAGCCTCCACCGAAAAAAATCTTCGCACCGGCCTCTGCAGCCTCGAGGGCGCCGCCGCGTCGATCGCCTGGGAACGGTCGGGTCAACGACCACGACCGAGCGGCTCCCCTCGTCGCTCGTCAGGTCCAGATCGATCTCCGCAGGCCGACCGATTCCTCCCTCCGTTCGATCCCCCTCGATCGATTCCCTCGTCGGGGCCCAGATCGCCGCGTCCGCACTGGACCACTTCGCCGCGCTCCAGGCCCACCTCCCGCTTCGCTTCAGTCGGGCCTCGAGCCACCGCACCGCAGTCGCCGCACCGCGCCAGGGAGCCCGTACCCCCTTCGCTGGGCCGCTCCCTCCGACGCGGGCCCAGGCGCCGCCGCCAGGCCGAGCTCCGCGCCGGGCCGCGCCTCCCTCCGCTTCGCGCCACCGGGCCGCGAGCGCCAGGCCGCACCAGCGCAGGCCCGCTCGCCCTCCAGGCTGCCCGCGCCGCCACTCGGGCCGAAGCCCAGCCGCCAGCCTCCTCTCGGGCCAGATCCGGCCGAGCCCATATCCATCTCTCAGATCTGTTGAGGTTGACCTCCCCCCCTTTTTTTCTTCTAAGTACCAGGATTTTGATCTGTGATGCTATCTTTCAACATGCATAACTTTTTGTCTGTTGTTCCGATTCGCGCGTGTAGCATGTCCAAACGTTCATGGAGACTTGCTCTACGTTTTATCTGTTGCTGTCATGCATGTTAGAGATCATCCAGGTGCTTGTTTTGCTGTTGCAAGAGTGCATCATGATATAAACTGCTGCTATGTGTTATTTTTATGCCACCTTTGCCATGTGATATCTTTTAGCTCGTTTGTCCGAATGATGCAAATGACATGTCCACGTGTTCGTCTTGCCATGATCTACATGTTGTATGTGATAGGTTGCATGATAGATTTATTATTGCCTTGTTATCATCGTTGCAAAGTGCCATGTTCATGTGATGTTGTTTCACTTGTTATGAAATGCCATCTTGTTGAGCTCGTTGCAATCGTTGTGTTCACCTCTATGAAGCATGCTTGTGTGTTTCGGGATCACCTTCATGTGTACTTTGATGAGGTGCTTGCCTCTTGCCATGTTTAGTTTCGAGGTGACTTAAACATGCTCTTTTATGTGCCATGATGATATTGCTGTTTTAGGACTTAGTGGTTTTTCACTAAGTCTGAAATCTGTAACGTTCCGATGCCATGTTCGTGTGATGTTCTAGGACAAAGCATGATAGTTTTGGAGTGGATCTTGATTGTTCCTTGTAGTATATATTGTTGTCTTTCCATCCATGTCCTCACATGTCCATTTAAGTGGCTGTAGCATGTTTATCTTTTGCTCCAAAGTTTCAATAAAATTCTGCTGCCAGTATTTTATTGTCAAGTTCCATATGTCCAAGATCATTGCTATTGATCCGTGGCTCCGTTGGGGGTGCACCTTTGGACTTAGTTGCTGTAGTATATGTCTAGTTTGTGTTCATGTCCTTTGCCATGATATTTGAGTGCTGTAGCTTAATTATTTTGAGCTCCGAAGTTGCTATGTTGCTGTAATTTTCAGCTTTCGCTCAAATCTTGTTTCGGGCATAACTTTTAGCCCGTAACTCCGATTTCAGCGAATCTTATATCAAACTTGATTGATTTTCTGTGTAGATTATTAATATCAGATTGTTATCATGTTTTGAGGTGATTTGCTTGAGTGATATTTTCCGTGCTCCGTGTGCATCCTTAGTGCATCCATCATGCATTCATCTTTTTCGAGTGCGCATTGCATCTTGTTGATTGGTGCTTGGTGTGATTGTTTTGTTTAGAGCCGGAAGCAGAGTCTGAGTTCGAGTTCGAGCACGAGGTTTCCAACGAGGTTGAGCACGAGGACCCTTCTTACGATCCGAACGACTTCTCTTCAGGCAAGATGACCGAACCCCGATAACATTACTATCTTTGCCTATTGCTAGTAGTCTCGATCTATAGTTTTGCCTCGATGCCCATGATCTTCTTGTCAGCCTCCTACTTGTAGCCAATTGCCATGTTTAACCAACCTACCTATGCAAACCGTTGCTTGGCTAAGTACGCTTCGCTCAGCCCTTCTTATAGCATTGCTAGTTGCAGGTGAAGATCGAAGATGCTTGCTTCATGTTGAAGTTTGGTTGGGTTATATCACACTATATAAATGCTTAAAAATGAAATCATCTATATATTGGCAAGGGTGGAAGGCCAAGCCTTTTGCTTGGTGATTTGTTCCACTCATGCCGTTAGGAACCGTATAAACCAGTGTTATGTTCCTTGATTATGCGTTCCTAACACGGTTGGGGTGTATGGGACCCCCTCGATATACCGCTAAGTGCTAAGTCTTTTCCAGCAAGTCCCAACTTTGCTACTATTTGCCTAATAACTAAATAACTTGCATAGGGAGTAATTAACCCGAGTTCTTAATCAACAACCCCGGGCCAGTGCTCCACATGAGTGTTGGTTCGAAATGGGGGTCCTGCGGGGTCACCACAAGGAAACTCGAGGATTGATATAAACCCGTAGCATCACCCATCCGGTCGTGTCCTGAGACTTAGATACGCGCGGCTACTATGAGGGTGTCGACACGCCGGGAGGATTTGCTGGATTAGTCATACCTTAGTTCGGTATATCTTGAGCACGGGATTCCGAGGATACTCGGGTCTTCCCACTTTGGAGTTGCGACTCCGCGGATCGTGGGCTTGTAATGGGTCGAGTTGGAACACCCCTGCAGGGTTTGAACTTTCGAAAGCCGTGCCCGCGGTTATGTGGCAGATGGGAGCTTGTTAATTCCGGTTGTAGATAACTTGACACAATGTTTCTAATACACTACCAGCGTGTGTTCCGTGACTGTCAATTTCCGAATAGGGATTCGGGAGTTGAACACGGAGGGGTTATGCTTGTTGAGCTTGTAGCTAGGATCACTTCGTGATCACTTCTCGCCGAGGCTATCTCTTCTCGCTCTCACTTACGTAAGCTAGATGCTAGTTGCTGCTGCAGACACTTATTCTTTTCTTCAGCCTTATCCTCACCCAAAGGCTTAAATAGTCTTGTTACCCGGGAACGGGATTGCTGAGTCCTCTGTGGCTCACAGTTACTTCACCACACTAGATGCAGGTCCAGTTGTGAGCTATCCAGGTGATGGCACCGAGCTGGATTGGGAGTACGACGAGGAGCGTAGTCGGTACTATGTGCGATACCCGGATGATCAGTAGTGGAGACTCTTACTAGGATTCGATCCGCCTGTGGTTTATTTATCTAAGTTTGGTACTTTGACATTTGGATTTTGCCCTTAGAGGGTTGTGATGTTCATAATGTATGATGTTTGAGACTTGTACTGTAATTCTGTGACGTGGCGAGTGTAAGCCAACTATTTTCTGTTTACTATCCCCTCTTTTACATGAGTTGTGCAAAGATTACCGAACTTGAGATCATTCTAGGATGGATTTATGCCTTTAAGTCGTGCCTCGACACGTAGGAGGTATAACTCCATCCTGGGCATTACATCCACCCAAACAACATTTATGCAAGGACGCAACATATTAGATGGAGTTGTTGTACTGCATGAAACTGTGCATGAGCTTCAAAGTAAAAAGTCAAATGGGGTCATCTTGAAAATAGACTTCAATAAAGCATATGACAAAGTCAAATGACCCTTTCTCTTGCAAACTTTGCGAATGAAGGGGTTTTCACCAAAATGGTGTCGATTGGTAGAGAGTTTTGTTTATGGAGGTAGCATGGCTATCAAAGTCAACGATGATGTTGGCAACTACTTTCAGACTAAGAAGGGGCTTCGCCAAGGGGACCCCGCATCCCCTATTTTGTTCAACCTTGTGGCGGATATGTTAGCTACCCTAGTTGAGCGGGTTAATGTGGTTGGTCAAATTAACGGCATCATTCCACATTTAGTAGAAGGAGGTATGTCTATTCTACAATATGCGGATGACACTATACTTTCTATGGATAATGATCTAGATAAAGCAAGAAACTTCAAATTGCATTTATGTGCATTTGAGGAGCTCTCTGGTCTCAAAATTAACTTCCATAAGAGCGAGCTTTTCTGCTTCGGTGATTTTGTAGAGTCCGCATCTGAGTATGCCGAGATTTTTGGCTATCAGCACGAACAGTTCCCGATTAGGTATCTAGGTATTCCGATTCACTATCGGCGTTTAACTATCGCTGAGTTGAGGCACGTGGAAGAAAGACTTGAGAAACGTCTAGCCAGCTGGAAGTCCAAACTCTTGTCGTATGAGGGACGGTTAGTTTTGATCAATTCCGTCCTCAGCAATATGGTTTTATACATGTTGTCATTCTTCCACTTACCGAAAGGAGTTCTTCAGCGTCTCGATTATTTTAGATCCAGATTTTTCTGGCATTGTGATAATGAATCCAAGAAATATCAGTTGGCTAGGTGGAGTGTATTATGCCGACCTAAAAGTCAAGGGGGCCTTGGAATCTAGGATCTTGAGATTAAAAACATTGCTCTTCTGAGTAAATGGTTATACAAACTACTCACTGAGAATGGAGTGTGGTAGGAAATCATTCATAACAAGTACGTGGGGTCCAAAGCCATTTCTCAAGTTCTTTGGAAACCTGGTGATTCACATTTTTGGAGTGGAATGATGAAGGTTAAGGAATTCTTTTTCCAATTTGGTAGTTTCTCGGTTAGGAATGGTTCTCAGGTTCGTTTCTGGGAAGACACCCGGCTGGGGGCCACTCCACTTATGGTGCAATACCCTAGCTTATATAGGATCGTCACACATAAATTCGTCACGATCAAACAAGTATTGGGACAAGAAAACCCTAATATTTCTTTTCGTAGGGACCTTTTTGGGCCATGCCTGGTAACATGGAATGAATTACTCACTCGTCTAGAGGCCATTGAGCTGTCAGGCGAACCAGACAAGTTTTGATGGAATTTGCATCAGAACGGTAGCTTTTCAGTCAAATCCTTGTATGATGCAATGGCTCACACTGATGTTCCGGTTGATAACAAGAAATTATGGAAGCTCAAAATTCCTCTAAGAGTGAAGATATTCCTCTGGTTTCTATGCAGAGGGGTCATATTAACTAGAGATAACCTGGCTCGACGCAACTGGCAAGGTAGTAAGACATGTGTCTTTTGCCACCATGACGAGTCTATTAATCACTTATTCTTTGAGTGTAAGTTTGCTCGTGCAGTCTGGTCCATAGTTCAAGTAGCTTCAAATCTGTACCCCCCAAATAATGCACGAAACATTTTCGAAAATTGTTTGCGGGGTATCGATAAACAAATTTCTGCACATCTACTCATGGGGGCAGCAACCTTATGTTGGGCATTGTGGCTTACAAGGAATGATGTGGTTTTTAACAATAAATGTGTTTCATCTCTTGTGCAGGTTATTCTTGCGTGTACGCGATGGCTCCGTATGTGGTCTATCCTGCAGAGGCCGGAGGACAGAGACCTTTTTTTGATGGCGTCTACACGGTTGGAGCATACGGCCAGGGAGGGTTTCTCCCAACATGGATGGCGGCATAATATCCAGATAGGATTTGCCCCACCCTAGGCTGAACTGATTTATGTTTACTGTAAAGCGATATAATTTTCTAGGCTTGTTGGACTTGTTTGCTGTGTGCATCACGCTATGCAGAGGTCAGGCATTCTTTCAATGCGGTTGTATCACCTCGATATATCAATTGTATGAAATGTTCTTTATCAAAAAAATCTACCATCGGATGTGCAAATCACCGTTGGTAAGAAGGAGAATGCTAAGGCCATGTGGGATGTCATCACCATGCAGAGCATCGGTGCGAGCGAGTGCTTGTGGCCAACGTGCAGAAGTTGCACCGAGCACATCGCCTTCGAGACGACAAGACCATCGATGAATTCTCGCGTTGTCTCGCATCTGTCGTCAGCAATCTGTGTGTGCTTGGTGACATGCTCGAGGAATCCAATTTAGTCACTTATTTCCTCCTTGTGCCACCTCAATTAGCGCACATCGTCATCGCCATCGAGACATTGCTTGATGTGAGCACATTGTCCCTCGACAAGGTCACTAGCGCTTGCGTGTTATCCAGGATCACTTCGACGACACCGGCGGTAGAGGCAGCAACAAAGTGGGAGGCCCACAATCATCAGACCCGTGTAAAACGGATCCCCATCCTATGCCGGACACAACACCGGCCGAAGGGGTGGTGGCAGTCGCAAAGCCAACCCCTTGACAAGAGTGGTGGTGACAAGGACAATGATACACCTCCCATGTATCTATATATTTTTATTCTTTCATGCTATTATATAATCAATCTTGGGTACTTCATATCCATTTTATGTTATTTTATATCATTTTTGGAAACTAACCTATTAACCAAGTGCCTAGTGACACTTGGTGTTTTCCGCTTGTTTTTTATTATCCAAAAAACAGTATCAAACGGAGTCCAAACGCTACGAAACTTTTCGACAAATTTTTTCTAGACATAAGAGACCCTAAAAGCTTCGGGAGGAGACCAGAGGACAAACAAGGAAATGGCAAGGCAATAGAGCACGCCCAGGGGGGCGCGCCCTGTTGTGTTGTGGGCTCCATGTGGCTTCGGTTGGCCTAATTTTGCTTCGATAAATTGTCAAATATTGGGAAACCAACACAGAGCCAACCCCAAACACTTTTTCCACCGCCGCAAACTTCTGTTCTTTAGCGATCCCATCTGGAGGCCTTTTCTGTACTCTGCAGGAGGGGAAATCGATCACGGAGGGCTTCTACATTATCCTTACCGCCTTTCAATGATGCGTGAGTAGTTTACCACAGACCTATGGGTCCATAGCTTGTAGCTAGATGGTCATTTCTCTCTCTGTGATCTTCAATACAATGTTCTCCTCAATCTTCTTGGAGTTCTCTGCAATGTAATATTCTTTTGTGATGTGTTTGTTGGTGTTGGAAAACGTAGCATGCAATTTTAAAAAAAATCTTATGCTCACGTGTGATCTATCTAGGAGATGCATAGCAATGATAGGGGGAGAGTGTGTCTACGTACCCTTGTGGACCGAAAGCGGAAGCGTTTGACAACGCGGTTGACGTAGTCGAGCTTCTTCTCGTTCCGACCAATCAAGCACCGAACGTACAACACCTCCGAGTTCTGCACACGTTCATCTCGATGACGTCCCTTGAACTCTTGATCCAGAAAAGTGTCGAGGAAGTAGATGAGTTTCCTCAGCACGACGGCGTGGTGATGGTGATGGTGCAGTGATCCGCGCAGAGCTTCGCCTAAGCACTACGAGAATATGACCGTGGGAGTAAACGGTGGAGGGGGGGGGGCGCCGCACACGGTTAAAAAGTGTTGTTGTGTGTTGTAGGCGCCCCTCCCCATGTATATATAGGTGGGAGGGGGAGGAAGGAAGCCAAGGAGGTGCCCCAAGTAGGCCGAATCCTACTTGGGGTCTCTCCCCAATTCTGCCAAGACCTGCCATGTTCACCGGAGAGAAAGAAGGGAAGAAGGGAGGAGAGAAGGAAGGTGGAGAGGAGAGAAGGAAGGAGGGGGCGCCGCCCCTCTTCCCTACTCCCACTCAGCCTCCTACCTTATGGTTGCGCGCCAGCCCTTGTGGGCAGGTGTGCTCCCCTCTCATGGCCCATATGGCCCATCTACTCCTCCCGGAGGTTCCGATAACCTTACTGGTACTCCGATAAATACTCGATACAATCCGGAATACTTCCGGTGTCCGAATATCATCGTCCTATATATCATTCTTTACCTCTCGACCATTTTGATATTCCTCGTCATGTCTGTGATCTCATCCGGGACTCGAAACAACATTCGGTCACCAAATCACATAACTCATATAATAACAAATCTCCATCGAATGTTAAGCGTGCGGACCCTACGGGTTCGAGAAATATGTAGACATGACCGAGACACTTCTCCGGTCAATAACCAATAGCGGAACCTGGATGCTCATATTGGTTCGCACATATTCTATGAATATCTTTATCGGTCGAACCGTAATGACAACGTACGTTATTCCCTTTGTCATCGGTATGTTACTTGCCCGAGATTTGATCGTCGATATCTTTATACCTAGTTCAATCTCGTTACCGGCAAGTCTCTTTACTCTTTCTGTAATACATCATCCTGAGACTAACTCAATAGTCATTTGCTTCCAAGGCTTATTTATGATGTGTATTACCGAGAGGGCCCAGAGATACCTCTCCGATACTCGGAGTGACAAATCCTAATCTTGATCCATGCCAACTCAAAAAACACCTTCGGAGATACATGTAGAGCATCTTTATAATCACCCAGTTACGTTGTGACGTTTAGCACACAAGGCATTCCTCCGGTATCCGGGAGTTGCATAATCTAAAAGTCAGAGGAATATGTATTTGACACAAAGAAAGCAATAGCAGAAAAACTGAAACGATCATAGTGCTAAGCTAACGAATGGGTCTTGTCCATCACATGATTCTCCTAATGATGTGATCCCATTCATCAAATGACAGCACATGTCTATGGTTAGGAAACTTAACCATCTTTGATTAACGAGCTAGTCTAGTAGAGGCTCACTAGGGACACAGTGTTTGTCTATGTATTCACACATGTATCAAGGTTTCCGATTAATTCAATTCTAGCATGAATAATAAACATTTATCATGAATAAGTAAATATAAAATAACTACTTTATTATTGCCTCTAGGGCATATTTCCTTCAGTCTCCCACATGCACTAGAGTCAACAATCTAGATTACATAGTAATGACTCTAACACCCATGGAGTCTTGGTGCTGATCATGTTTTGCTCGTGGAAAAGGCTTAGTCAACGAGTCTGCAACATTTAGATCCGTATGTATTTTGCAAATCTCTGTGTCACCCTCCTTGACTTGATCGCGGATGGAATTGAAGCATCTCTTGATGTGTCTGGTTATTTTGTGAAGTCCGGATTCTTTTTCTAAGGCAATTGCTCCAGTATTGTCACAAAAGATTTTCATTGGACCCGATGCACTAGGTATTACATCTAGATCGGATATGAACTCATTCATCCAAACTCCTTCATTTGCTGCTTTCGAAGCAGCTATGTACTCCGCTTCACACATAGATCCTGCCACGATGCTCTGCTTGGAACTGCACCAACTAACAGCTCCACCATTCAATAAAAATATGTATCCGGTTTGTGACTTAGAATCATCCGGATCAATGTCAAAGCTAGCATTGACGTAACTATTTATGATGAGCTCTTTGTCACCTCCATAAATGAGAAACATATCATTGGTCCTTTTCAGGTACTTCAGTATGTTCTTGACCGCTATCCAGTGGTCCACTCATCGATTACTTTTGTACCTCCCTGCCAGACTTATGGCAAGGCACACATCAGGTCTGGTACACAACATAGCATACATGATAGATCCTATGGCTGAGGCATAGGGAATGACTTTCATTTTCTCTCTATCTTCTGCAATGGTCGGGCATTGAGTCTTACTCAACTTCACACCTTGTAACACAGGCAAGAACCATTCTTTGACTAATCCATTTTGAACTTCTTCAACACTTTATCAATGTATGTGCTTTGTGAAAGTCCTATCAAGCGTCTTGATCTATCTCTATAGATCTTGATGCCCAATATATATGCAGCTGCACCGAGGTCTTACATTGAAAAATTCTTATTCAAGTATCCTTTTATGCTATCCAGAAATTCTACATCATTTCCGATCAACAATAGTTCATCCACATATAATATCAGAAATGCTACAGAGCTCCCACTTACTTTCTTGTAAATACAGACTTCTCCGAAAGTCTGTATAAAACCATATGCTTTGATCACTTCATCAAAGCGTATATTCCAACTCCGAGATGCTTGCACCAGTCCATATATAATGGATCGCTGGAGCTTTCACACTTTGTTAGAACCTTTAGGATTGACTAAACCTTCTGGTTGCATCATATACACCTCTTCTTTAAGAAATCCATTAAGGAATGTAGTTTTGACGTCCATTTGCCAGATATCATAGTCATAAAATGCGGCAATTGCTAACATGATTCGGACAGACTTATACATCGCTACGGGTAAGAAAGTCTCATCATAGTCAACTCCTTGAACTTGTCAAAAACCTTTTGCAACAAGTCGACCTTTGTAGACAGTAACATTACCATTAGCGTCAGTCTTCTTCTTGAAGATCCATTTATTCTCTATGGCTCACCAATCATCGGGCAAGTCCACCAAAGTCCATACTTTGTTCTCATACATGGATCCTATCTCAGATTTCATGGCCTCAAGCCATTTATCGGAATCTGGTGTCATCATAGATTCTACATAGTTCATAGGTTCGTCATGGTCTAGTAACAGGACTTCCAGAATAGGATTACCGTACCACTCTGGTGTGGATCATGCTCTGGTTGACCTACGCAGTTTGGTTGTAAGTTGATCTGAAGTTTCATGATCATCATCATTAGCTTCCTCTCTAGTTGGTGTAGACATCCCGGGATTTTTTTTGTGATGAGCTACTTTCCAATTTGAGAGAAGGTACAATTGCCTCATCAAGTTCTACTTTCCTCCCACTCACTTCTTTCGACACAAACTCGTTCTCTAGAAAAGTTCCATTCTTGGCCACAAAGATCTTGCCTCCGGATCTGTGGTAGAAGGAGTACCCAATTATTTCCTTAGGGTATCCTATGAAGACGCACTTCTCCGATTTGGGTTCGAGCTTATCAGGCTGAAGACTTTTGACATAAGTGTCGTAACCCCAAACTTTTAGAAATGACAGCTTAGGTTTCTTGCCAAACCATAGTTCATACAGTGTAGTCTCAACAAATTTAGACAGTGCCCTATTTAACGTGAATGCATCTGTCTCTAATGCATAACCCCAAAATGATAGTGGTAAATCCGTAAGAGACATCATAGATCACACCATATCTAATAAAGTATGGCTACGACATTCGGACACACCATTATGCTGTGGTGTTCCAGGTGGCGTGAGCTGTGAAACTATTCCACATTGTTTCAAATGAAGACCAAACTCGTAACTCAAATATTCGCCTCCACGATCAGATCGTAGAAACTTTATTTTCTTGTTACGATGATTCTCTACTTCACTCTGAAATTCTTTGAACTTTTCAAATGTTTCAGACTTATGTTTCATCAAGTAGATATACCCATATTAGCTCAAATCATCTGTGAATGTCAGAAAATAATGGTATCCGCCGCGAGCCTCACCACTCATCGGACCGCATACATCGGTATATATTATTTCCAATAAGTCATTGGCTGCTCCATTGTTCCGAAGAACGGAGTTTTAGTCATCTTGCCCATGAGGCATGGTTCACAAGTATTAAATGATTCATAATCAAGTGATTCCAAAAGTCCATCCACATGGAGTTTCTTCATGCGCTTTACACCAATATGACCCAAATGTCAGTGCCACAAATATGTTGCACTATCATTATCAACTTTGCATATTTTGGCATCAATATTATGAATATGTGTATTATCACTATCAAGATTCAACAAAAATAGACCACTCTTCATGGGTGCATGACCATAAAAGATATTACTCATATAAATAGAATAACCACTATTGATTTAAATGAATAACCGTCTCACACTAAACAAGATCCAGATATAATGTTCATGCTCAACGCTTGCACCAAATAACAATTATTTAGGTCTAAAACTAATCCTGAAGGTAGATGTAGAGGTAGCGTGCCGACGGCGATCACATCGACCTTGGAACCATTTCCCACGCGCGTCGTCACCTCGTCCTTAGCCAATCTTCGTTTAGTCCGTAGCTCCTGTTTCGAGTTACAAATATGAACAACCAAACCAGTATCAAATACCTAGGCGCTACTACGAGCATTAGTAAGGTACACATCAATAACATGTATATCAAATATACCTTTGTTCACTTTGCCATCCTTCTTATCGGCCAAATACTTGGGGCAGTTACGCTTCCAGTGACCAATCCCTTTGCAGTAGAAGTGTGACACCCCCGATTTGACCATGCACTAATCATGCACGCAAGTGTGTACGACCAAGATCAAGGACACACTGGAAGATATCACAACACAACTCTAGACACAAATAAGATAATACAAGCTTTATATTACAAGCCAGGGGCCTCGAGGGCTGGAATACATAAGCTTGAATACACAAGAGTCAGCGGAAGCAATAATATCTTAGTACAAACATAAGTTAAAAAAGTTTGCCTTAAGAAGGCTAGCACAAAACATCAACGATCGAAAAGGCAAGGCCTCCTGCCTGGGACCTCTTAACTACTCCTGGTCGTCGGCGGTCTGCACGTAGTAGTAGTCTCCATCGGGTAGTAGCAGTCGTAAAATGTGGCATCTGGCTCCTGGAATCCACCATCTGGTTGCATGAACCAGAAAGAAGTAGAAGGGGGAAAAGGGGGAGCAAAGCAACCGTGAGTACTCATCCAAAGTACTCGCAAGCAAGGATCTACACTACATATGCATCGGTACCAATGAAAAGGATAGTATCTATGGACTAAGTTGCAGAATGCTAGAATAAGAAGGGAGAAGCAAGTCCTATCGAAGACTAGCATCTTCTGGAAACCACCAATCTTGCAGCAGTAGAAGAGAGTACAGAATAACATATTATAATTATCAAGCATGTTGTAGCAATAACGCCCAGAGATCCTTCCTCGACTCCCTGCGAGGAAGCAATCCAGACGCCACATATCCATCATGTCTCAGTATCCAGTTCTAGTTGTATCGATCGGGATACAACTCCAAGTGTCCGTTACCATAGGACAGGCTATCGATATATGTTTTCTTCCCTGCAGGGGTGCACCAACTTACCACCACGCTTGTTTAACTCCGGCAGGACACACCATCAGGTCATGGCCGCCCTCAGTCAAACAATACGCCACAACCCGACCTAGGCTTAATAGAGAGGGCATGCACGCCGGACTAAACCCTATACCCCCAGGGGTCATGGGACAATCGCCCCGGGAACTCCTACATGTTGCGTGGGCGGCCGGTAAGCAGACCTAGCTACCTCCTTAAAAAAGGTAGGTGCATTACCAGTCCAACCCGGCGCGCGCCGGTCAGTCGCAATGACACCAGTTAAGCTTTGGATGATGCATACGACGCAGAACGCCCATACTATGCCCACATGATGGTTAGCGCTATCAGGCCAGAGGCCCCTTGGATCAAATATCCAAACCGTTTAGTGTCTTGGGAACGCGGTAACGAGCAGAGACTCACAAAAGATGTGACCCCATCGCCTCGTCTCGAGGACTTGCGGCAAGGACTAAGAATGCTCGGCCACGCCTCGTATTCAACTCTCGGGTACCCTCCAGGCCAACCCGTCTCCACATCACTCGCGGGTACCCCTCAGGGTCGACCCGCCTTTCCAAGTAACAGTTGTAAAGTCATAGCAACCATAGTAACTGTGTGTTTAACACCAAAGGGAAAACCTGAGGAAATCACCCTCGATGGAATTCCACCTGATGTTTATCGTCAAGGTGAACGGAAGAGGAGTCACCCTCGAGGTCCACTCTTGAGAGTTGCACGATAGTGTCGTTATCGGGAGTGGAGAAAGAGGAATCACCCTTGATGACCATAACGGATGAACTAGCCTACAAGGTTAACATCAGAAGTGCTGCTGAGGTGTCACCCTCGGCACTCGATAGTAACCCAGTATTGTCGAGCAACTAAGGGGAAAGTGATGTGCGGTGCCGGGGCCTGGTCTTCGATCCGTTGATCGGGTCTTCTGATAATACAGCAGGGCCGACATGACAAAGTGGGGGGGGGGTCTCTGATGGATCTCTAACCAGCCTATACTAAGCAGTTTAGTATAAAGGATAATTGATTTTATACCCTTAGTTGGGTCACACTCGACAGGTTTACCCTAGTTTCGAAAACCCTTGGTTTTGCCCAAGCCCGTTTGCTCCTCTTATGGTTTTGCCCTTCCGTCACGTTTCCATCCACTTAGTGCCGTTTGACCGGTTGTTGACCGTTTATGGACTTTTCATTGGACTTATTTGCCATTGCTTCTTCACTCTCCAGTGAGACACTGCCAAGTGGGACCCATTAGTCCAAAAACCATCCAAGGTTCACTTTTATTTCTATCCGGTCGGTCAAACCCTAGTATCAGATCCCCTCCCCCCTCTCTCTCAAATCCTGTCGGCGGTGGAGCCACAGATCCCGTCGATGGCTCGCGGGTGAGGCCAACGTCGGTCCCGTCGGTGGTGGAGCCATCGATCCCGAGCGCACGTAGGAGGAGAACCACCCCGATCCTCCTCATCTCCACGCCCCAGATCCACCTTGTCTCAGCCCTGATCTACCTCGTCTCCGCCCCCGATCCGTCGAGGCCGAGCGTGAGTGCTGCCCTGCCCATGCTCCTTCCTCTCCTCCATCCCTCTCTCTTTCTCTCTCGATTCACTGTCTCTCACCTTGCTCTTTTCTCTTCCTCAATAGTAGCGGGGAGCAGCACCAAAGCCACCATGGCCGCCGCCCATGGAAGTCCACCTCTGGATCCGTTTGCCGTCGATGTCCGCGTGGACCCTCGTCCACGCCAACGTGGGCCAGCCAACGCCGATGCCCCCCGTTGGCCCAGACCCAAAGTGCCCCGTTGACCCTCCCCCGGGCCTCCTGCCACACTGCAGCGGCGGTGGCCAAGCATCTGTCATGGGGACGCATGGGCGAGGAGGATCTGGTGAGCTCCGGTGCCGATTCCGGGTGCTCCGGCGAGCTTCCACGCTGATCCCGTTGGCTCTAGTGAGCTCCGGCGCCGATTCCTTTGGCTCCGGCGGGCTCATCCTTGTCCTACAATGGCGTGTTTTCAATCGTTGACCCAACATTATTTAACACTTGACGCAAATTAGCTAGTATAGCTGGCAACTATGGATTGATGATTAATTATATTCGAGATGAGACCGACCTTAAGTACTGAACTGTGTTAATTACTGGTGTTTTAATTAGTTTATGCAGTGTTAATTATTGCATAAAAAAGTAATGCAAAATTGATATTATGTTTACAACATGGCAATGTCCGTTAAGAGATATTTGGTCCATTGTGGGTCCCACATGTTAGTGAGGAGAGAGAGGGATGTATTGTGAGTGATGGGTCCCACTTGGAAGTGTCCAGTGACAGAGTGAGGAAGCAGGGGCAAATAAGTCCAACAAAAAGTCCATAATGGTCAACAGACGGTCAAACAACACTAACTGGATGGAAACGTGACGGAAGGGCAAAACCATAAGAGGAGCAAACGGACTTGGGCAAAACCGAGAGTTTTCGGAAACTAGGGGTAAACCTGTCGAGTGTGACCCAACTAAGGGTATAAAATCAATTATCCCTTAGTATAAACGTGTAAGGTATGAAAGCAGGTATCAAGAACATGCTATGCATCAGAATAGGATCATACAAAAAGCATTAGCAGTTCTAATGCAAGCATAAGAGAGAAGGGAATGGGCGATATCGGAATGATCAAAGGGGGTTGGCTTGCCTGGTTGCTCTGGTAAGAAGGAGGGGTCGTCGTCAATGCAGCCGATCACCAAGGTAGCATCAGTCTCGCGGTCTATCGGAGAGAAGAGGGGGAAGAAACAATAAATACAAAGCATACAGATGTACAGAGAAACATGACGTGTCAACACGCAGTGCTAGGGTTCCCTAACGCGGTGGTACATGATACCAGCGAAGGGGGGTAACATCCGGGAAAGTCTCCCCGGTGTTTTGTGTTTTCGGACAGATGAATCGAAGGGGGAAAAGTTGCAGGTTCACTATTCTAGGGACGTGTGGCGAATGAACGGACCATGTATTCAGATTCGTCTCGTCGTTCTGAGCGATTTTCATATATAAAACATTTTCATCCGAGTTACAGATTATTTTATAAGATTTTCTAAAGTTTTAAACATTTTTCGGAATTTATTTAATTAATTTAAATCAACATTATCCAGAATAGTATGTGATGACGTCAACATGATGTCAAGGTTATGTTAGCGGTCAATTGACTTAGTCAAACTGACGTGTGGGTCCTACGGTCATTGACTGTTTAACTAAACAGATAATTAAGGTTAATTAACATGATTAATTAGATTAATTGATAGGATTAATTAAGTAAATTAATTCTTTTAATTAATTAATTAATATATTTTTTATATTATCTTTTTTAAACCTCTTTTTTTATAGGGCGCTGGGCTCCACCTGTCTGTGGCCCATCAGGGCCAACCGGGCGGTGGCTTAGCGTGCGCTGGGCGGGGCGCGGGTGCTGGCGCCCGCACTTGAGGCGAGAGGGGGCGGCTGGGTCTGGGCTCCGGCCGGCACGACGCCGGAGCGGATGGGCGGCCAGCGCCGGCGAGCGTTACGAGGGCCGACGGCCGGAGCCGGCCGCAGCTGCCGGCGGTGGGCGGAGGGGGCCCAGGCTGCGGAGCAGGGAGGGCAGCGGGGCCGCGGGCGCCAGGCGAGGTCGCCGGCCGAGGCCTTCGGCGTGGCGGGCGGGGCGGTGCGGGGGAGCGCCCGAGACGAGGGAGCGGGGTGGCTCGGCGACGGGGGCATGCGGTAGAATGGAAGGGGGCCAGCGCGCACAGGGTAGGGGGTCGTGGCGCGGACAGGGCACAACCCCGGCGCGGCCTCCGGCGGACGCGAGCGCGAGGCAGCGGGGCAGGGGCAGGTTACGACGAACGGCGGCAGTGCTTGGGGAGGCCGGCGCGGCGTCGGCGTTGGTGGGCATCATGATGAGGAGTAGGGCGCGGGTCGCGGTGGTGGAGCAGCAGCAACGGTGGCGAGCGAGTGAGCCTGCGGCGAGCCGGTGGCCAGGTAGCGGGCGTGGTCCGGGCGTGGCTAGAGGCTCGCGGGTGCGCGGCCACGGTCACGGCGACGACGAGCTCATCGGGGGCTCGAGCACGGTGGTGCGGCGTCCTATGGCGGGGAAACAGGAGGGGAAGAGGGGGGGAGATGGAGCAGGGCTCACAGCGAGGCGAGTAGGGGGCTCAGAGGAGCTGGGGAAGGTCGAGGTCGTCGGATCGAACGGCGAGGTCCGGCGGCCGTGGCGGTGGAGATGGTGACAGTGGCGTCGTCTTGAGGCCTCCCGGTGCGAAAGGAGTTGTTGAAGAGGACGAGCGTGACGCCAGGGGGCTTCTGGAAAGTTTGGAGCGGCGAGGGGGAGATTGAGGCGATGGCAATGGCGGCGACACATCGACGGCAGTGGGCGGACGAGCTCGAGGCGAAGAGATCGAGCGTGGGGGATCTAGGGTGGGCATATAGGGTTAGGGTTGGTCGGGGCAACCTTATCCTCTTCGTCCTTGACGGCGAGGTGGTGCGGCGGGGCGCAGCACTGTCGCGGTGCGTTCGGAGGAACACGCGCGTGGGGAGAAGATGACAAGGAGGTGGGGAAGTGGGCCGGCTCGGGTGAGGTAGGTGGGCCGTCCCAGGTAAGCAGCTGGGCCAGTTGGTCCAGGGGTGTCAGTGGGTCTTTCTCTTTTTCTCTTTTTACTTTCTATTTTGAAACTTTTTCAGAGCATTTAGGATTTTTCAAAAAAATGTGTTTTCTTCACCAAAATTACTTATGTAATATTTGGCATAGACCGAACATTTTTGTTTTAACTTTCAAAAATTTAATTGTTTGTCACTAACTCATTTTTGAATTTGGAACGTTTTGAACTATCACGCGTTTAGCAACAGTAATTGAGTTGACGTGGCATCATTAGCAGAGTTTTACTGTAGCTTGATTACTCGGGCGTCACAATTCTCCTCCACTACAAGAAATCTCGTCCCGAGATTTAAGAGGTAGAGTAGTGGGAAGGTCTGGTTCCGATATTCTAATGGACCTCCTCGAAGAAGTTAAACCCTTTTGTTGATGTCTTCAATTCTATATTCCAATGCCTCATGATGAAGTTGTCGTCCTTTCTTCGGGAACTACCTCGTACTTACAAATAGGTAGGGGCAGCTCTACAACGATAGAATGTTACAAGGAAAAACCATCTCGCGGTATCCCAAGAATGAACACATGAGTATCTCTCGAGTTGAACAAATGAAGCCCACCGAGAGCAAAGTAAGAAGATATGATAAGAGGTTTCAAATGGATAGTCAATCATTCGATGCCTGAAACAAAGTGTGAAAGTGTCTAGAGCAACGAGAATAAGTATCGTGTCCGATACCAGAGTAGAACACTAGGAGGGTGGCATCGTGAATTACATACGATGCCAAGCACAAGGAACAACTTTGGAAAACAGGGATGTACAGGTTAGTCAGGTTTCGATCTTGTGGAACTGTGGGTTATGGGCCCACCATGTGGGTTGAAAGTAGGAATGACGATGATAGCAAGACATGTCAAAGCATAGACTGTCAGTTATGTTGGCAACAACGTTGGTACCAAGGGCGAGGAACGGAGAGAACCATTTTCCTACTCGTTAAAATGAGGCGGACCAATATGCAAAGTTCTCGTCCATCGGTGGTTACTGGAATGTTATCAACAATAGTAATAGGGTCTTACTGACAGAGTTGTACACCAAGGTGTTTACATAAGCAAAAAATTATTATTGCTTAGATTATATGTAGATGAAAGAAAGGTTAACCAAACAAATGGAAAGGAAAATATGTTTAAACACAATGAATAGGAGTATATCATTCCCAAGATTAAGCAGGGAAAGATATACGTGTCAGGAGATCAAAGTAATGACCATATAGATAAAAGTGGTAAGAAGAATTATGATATGTACCCATACACGGTGTTTGGATAAATGATCAAGAAACATTTAGCCTTGTGCTTCAAATGTTCCTTGTGAGAATCGGGATACCACAGACATGCTTCGAGATAGCATTGACACGGCCTTCAAGAAAAAGCCGGGCTTTGGATACACCAGGATCCATCGAAAACAACTTATAAAAGAAGTCATACAATTTCAACAAGGGAAGATGAGGATGTGGCCGACGGGCTTAGCAACAATTCCTCGAGATTAACATAGACATGAATTTTCACAATTAAGTAAACAAGGCGATACCATCGGGCACACCAGGGGATATTATGAAGTATGTTTGTGCAGAACATCCACAATTAAGCACTGAACGAGAAGCACCTAAAAATATGGAACAAGTGAAGGAAATATGCCCTAGAGGCAATAATAAAAATGTTATTTGTATTTCCTTATATCATGATAAATGTCTTTTATTCATGCTAGAATTGTATTAACCGGAAACTTAGTACATGTGTGGATACATAGACAAAACAGTATGTCCCTAGTATGCCTCTACTAGACTAGCTCATTGATCAAAGATGGTTATGTTTCCTAGCCATAGACATGAGTTGTCATTTGATCAACGGGATCACATCATTAGGAGAATGATGTGATGGACAAGACCCATCCGTTAGCATAGCACTATGATCGTTTAGTTTAACTGCTATTGCTTTCTTCATGACTTATGCGTGTTCCTATGACTATGAGATTATGCAACTCCAGAATACCGTAGGAACACCTTGTGTGCTATCAAACGTCACAACATAATTGGGTGATCATAAAGATGCTCTACAGATGTCTCCGAAAGTATTCGTGGTGTTGGCATAGATCAAGATTAGGATTTGTCACTCCGAGTGTCGGAGAGGTATCTCTGGGCCCTCTCGGTAACACACATCACAATAAGCCTTGCAAGCAAAAGACTAATGAGTTAGTCACGAGATGATGTGTTACGGAACGAGTAAAGAGACTTGCCGGTAAACGAGATTGAACTAGGTATAAAGATACCGACGATCGAATCTCGGGCAAGTAACATACCGTTTGACAAAAGGAACAACATATGTTGTTATGCGGTTCTGACCGATAAAAGATCTTCGTAGAATATGTAGGAGCCAATATGAACATCCAGGTTCCGCTATTGGTTATTGACCAGAGATGAGTCTCAGTCATGTCTACATAGTTCTCGAACCCGTAGGGTCCGCACGCTTAACATTTGATGACGAACGGTATTATGAGTTTTTGAGTATTGATGTACCGAAGGTAGTTCGGAGTCCCGGATGAGATTACGGACATGACGAGGAGTCTCGGAATGTCCGAGACATAAAGATTGATATATTGGACGGCTATATTCGGACACCGGAAGTATACCGGAAAAGTTTCGGAATTATCGGGAATGCCGGAGGGGGTTACCGGAACCCCCTACGAGAGGGGATGGTCCATAGTGGGCCTAAAGGGTGAGAGAGAGGCAGCCCATAGGGCTGGCCGGCGCCCCCACCTAGGAATCCTAGTTGGACTAGGATTGGGGGGGCGCCACCTCTACTATTCCTTTCCCCCTTCTTCCTTTCGGTGAATCCTACTAGGAATAGGATTGCAATCCTATTCCTAGTAGGAGTCCCCTCCCTAGCCGCACCATAGAGAGTTGGCCGGCCCCTCCTCCCTTGCTCCTTTATATACGGGGGCAGGGGGACACCCAAAGACACACAAGTTGAATTGTTTTAGCCGTGTGCGGTGCCCCCCTCCACAGAATCACACCTCGGTCATACCGTCGCGGAGCTTAGGCGAAGCCCTACGCCGGTGAACACATCATATCCGTCACCACGCCGTCGTGCTGACGAAACTCTCCCGTGAAGCTCAACTGGATCAAGAGCTCGTGGGACGTCATCAAGCTGAACGTGTGCTGAACGCGGAGGTGCCGTACGTTCGGTGCTTGATCGGTTGGATCGCGAAGAAGTTCGACAACATCAACCGCGTCACTTGACGCTTCCGCTCCCGGTCTACGAGGGTACGTAGACACACTCTTCCCTCTCGTTGCTATGCATCTGGTAGATAGATCTTGCGTGATCGTAGGATAATTTTAAAATGCTACGTTCCCCAACAGTGGCATCAGAGCCAGGTCTATGCGTAGATGATATGCACGAGTAGAACACAATGAGATTGTGGACGATACTAGTCATACTGCTTACCAGCATGTCATACTTTGCTTCGGCGGTATTGTGAGATGAAGCGGCCCGGACCGACATTACGCGTACGCTTACGCGAGACTGGTTTCACCGTTACGAGCACTCGTTGCTTAAAGGTGACTGGCGGGTGTCTGTCTCTCTCACTTTAGCTGAATCAAGTGTGGCTACGCCCGGTCCTTGTGAAGGTTAAAACATCACATACTTGACGAAACATCGTTGTGGTTTTGTATGCGTAGGTAAGAACGGTTCTTGCTAAGCCCGTAGCAGCCACATAAAACTTGCAACAAACAAAGTAGAGGACGTCTAACTTGTTTTTGCAGGGCATGTTGTGATGTGATATGGTCAAGACATGATGAGTTATACGGTTTTGTATGAGATGATCATGTTTTGTAAAGTTATCGGCAACTGGCAGGAGCCATATGGTTGTCGCTTTATTGTATGAAATACAATCGCCATGTAATTGCTTTACTTTATCACTAAGCGGTAGCGATAGTCGTGGAAGCAATAGTTGGCGAGACAACAAACGATGCTACGATGAAGATCAAGGTGTCAAGCCGGTGACGAAGGTTATCATGACGGTGCTTTAAAGATGGAGATCAAAAGCACAAGATGATGATGGCCATATCATGTCACATATTTTGATTGCATGTGATGTTTATCTTATTATGCTTCTTATTTTGCTTAGATCGACGGTAGCATTATAAGATGATCCCTTACTAAATTTCAAGGTATAAGTGTTCTCCCTGAGTATGCACCGTTGCGAAAGTTCGTCGTGCCGAGACACCACGTGATGATCGGGTGTGATAAGCTCTACGTTCAAATACAACGGGTGTAAGCCAGTTTTGCACACGCAGAATACTCGGGTTAAACTTGACGAGCCTAGCATATACAGATATGGCCTCGGAACACTGGAGACCGAAAGGTCGAGCGTGAATCATATAGTAGATATGATCAACATAAGATGTTCACCATTGAAAACTACTCCATCTCACGTGATGATCGGACATGGTTTAGTTGATTTGGATCACGTGATCATTTTGATGACCAGAGGGATGTCTATCTAAGTGGGAGTTCTTTAAATTAATATGATTAAATTGAACTTTAATTTATCATGAACTTAGTCCTGATAGTTTTGCATATCTATGTCGTTGTAGATCAATGGCCCGTGCTACCGTTCCTTTGAATTTTAATGCATTCCTAGAGAAAGCTAAGTTGAAAGATGATGGTAGCAATTACACGGACTGGGTCCGTAACCTGAGGATTATCCTCATTGCTGCACAAAGAAATATGTCCTTGATGCACCGCTAGGTGACAGACCTATTGCAGGAGCAGATGTAGACGTTATGAACGTTTTGACAAAAGCTCAGTATGATGACTACTTGATAGTTTAGTGCACCATGCTTTACGGCTTATAACCGGGACTTCAAAAACGTTTTGAACACCACGGAGCATATAAGATGTTCCAAGAGTTGAAATTAGTATTTCATACTCATGCCCGTGTCGAGAGGTATAAGACCTCTGACAGTACTTTGCCTACAAGATGGAGGAGAATAGCTCAACCAGTGAGCATGTGCTCAGATTGTCTGGGTACTACAATTACTTTAATCAAGTGGGAGTTAATCTTCCAGATAAGATAGTAATTGACAAAGTTCTCTAGACACTATCACCAAGTTAGTAGAACTTCGTGATGAACTGCAAGGGATTACGAAAGTAATTCCCGAGCTCTTCACGATGCTGAAATCGGCGAAGGTAGAAATCAAGAAAGAGCATCAAGTGTTGATGGTTAACCAGACCACTTGTTTCAAGTAAAGGGCAAAGGGATAGAAGGGGAACTTCAAGAAGAATGACAAGCAAGTTGTCACTCCCGTGAAGAAACCCAAAGCTAAACTCAAGCCTGAAACAAGTGCTTCTACTGCAAAGGAAATGGTCACTAGAAGTGGAATTGCCCTAGATATTTGGCGGATAAGAAGGATGGCAAAGTGAACAAAGGTATATTTGATATACAGATTATTGATGTGTATTTTACTAGTGTTCATAGCAACCCCTCGGTATTTGATATTGGTTCAGTTGCTAAAGAGTAGTAACTCGAAGTGGGAGTTGCATAATGAACATAAACTAGTTAAAGGATGAAGTGACGATGTGTATTGGAAGCAGTTCCAAGATTGATATGATCATCATCGCACACTCCCTATACTTTCGGGGTTAGTGCTGAACCTAAATAACTGTTATTTGGTGTTTGTGTTGAGCATGAATGTGATTTGATCATGTTTATTGCAATACGGTTATTCATGTAAGTTAGAGAATAATTGTTGTTCTGTTTACATGAATAAAATCTTCTATGGTCATACACCTAATGAAAATAGTTTGTTGGATCTCGATCGTGTGATACACATATTCATAATATTGAAGCCAAAAGATGCAAGGTTGATAATGATAGTGCAACTTATTAGTGGCACTGTCGTTTAAAGTCATATTGGTGTAAAACGCATGAAGAAACTCCATAATGATGGACTTTTGGAATCACTTGATTATGAATCACTTGGTGCTTGCGAACCATGCCTCATGGGCAAGATGACTAAAACTCCGTTCTCCAGAACTATGGAGCGAGCAGCATATTTATTGGAAATCATACATACTGATGTATGCGGACCAATGAGTGTTGAAGCACGCGGCGGGTATCGTTATTTTCTGACCTTCACTGATGATTTGAGCAGATATGGGTATATCTACTTAATGAAACACAAGTCTGAAACTTTTGAAAAGTTCAAAGAATTTCAGAGTGAAGTAGAGAATCATCATAACAAGAAAATAAAGTTTCTACGATCTGATCGTGGAGGAGAATATTTGAGTTATGAGTTTGGTCTTCATTTGAAACAATGTGGAATAGTTTCACAACTCACGCCACCTGGAACACCACAGCGTAATGGTGTGTCCGAACGTCGTAACCGTACTTTATTGGATATGGTGCGATCTATGATGTCTCTTGCCTATTTACCACTATCATTTTGGGTCATGCATTAGAGACAGCTGCATTCACGTTAAATGGGGCACCATCTAAATCCGTTGATACGACACCTTATGAACTATGGTTTGGCAAGAAACCAAAGTTGTCGTTTCTTAAAGTTTGGGGCTGCGATGCTTATAAAACTTCAACCTGATAAGCTTGAACCCAAGTCGGAAAAATGTGTCTTCATAGGATACCCAAAAGAGACTGTTGGGTACACCTTCTATCACAGATCCGAAGGCAAAATATTCGTTGCTAAAAACGGATCCTTTCTAGAAAAAGAGTTTCTCTCGAAAGAAGTGAGTGGGAGGAAAGTAGAACTTGATGAGGTAATTGTACCTTCTCCCATATTGGAAAGTAGTACATCACAGGAAATTGTTCCAGTGATTCCTACACCAATTAGTGAGGAAGTTGATGATAATGATCATGAAACTTCGGATCAAGTTTCTACTGAACGTCGTAGATCAACCAGAGTACGTTCCGCACCAGAGTGGTACGACAACCCAGTTCTGGAAATCATGTTACTAGACCATGATGAACCTACGAACTATGAGGAAGCGATGATGAGCCCAGATTCCGCAAAATGGCTTGAAGCCATGAAATCTGAGATGGGATCCATGTATGAGAACAAAGTATGGACTTTGGTTGACTTGCCCGATGATCGGCAGGCCATCGAAAATAAATGGATCTTCAAGAGGAAGACCGACGCAGACGGTAATATTACTGTTTACAAAGCTCGACTTGTTGCGAAAGTTTTTCGACAAGTTCAAGGAGTTGACTACAATGAGACTTTCTCACCTGTAGCGATGCTTAAGTCTGTCCGAATCATGTTAGCAATTGCCGCATTTTATGATTATGAAATCTGGCAAATGGATGTCAAAACTGCATTCCTAAATGGATATCTCAAAGAAGAGTTGTATATGATGCAACCAGAAGGTTTTGTCGATCCAAAAGGTGCTAACAAAGTATGCAAACTCCAGCGATCCATCTATGGACTGGTGCAAGCATCTCGGAGTTGGAATATACGCTTTGATGAAGTGATCAAAGCATATGGTTTTATACAGACTTTTGGAGAAGCCTGTATTTACAAGAAAGTGAGTGGGAGCTGTGTAGCATTTCTAATATTATATGTAGATGACATATTGTTAATTGGAAATGATATATAATTTCTGAATAGCATAAAAGGATACTTGAATAAAAGTTTTTCAATGAAAGACCTCGGAGAAGCTGCTTACATATTAGGCATCAAGATCTATAGAGATAGATCAAGACGCTTAATTGGACTTTCACAAAGCACATACCTTGATAAGATTTTGAAAAGGTTCAAAATGGATCAGTCAAAGAAAGGATTCTTGCCTGTTTTACAAGGTATGAAGTTGAGTAAGACTCAATGCCCGACCACTGCAGAAGATAGAGAGAAAATGAAAGTCATTCCCTATGCCTCAGCCATAGGATCTATCATGTATGCAACGCTGTGTACTAGACCTGATGTGTGCCTTGCTATAAGTCTAGCAGGGAGGTACCAAAGTAATCCAGGAGTGGATCACTGGACAGCGGTCAAAAACATCCTAAAGTATCTGAAAAGAACAAATGATATGTTTCTCGTATATGGAGGTGACAAAGAGCTCGTCGTAAACGGTTACGTCGATTCTAGCTTTGACACTGATCCGGATGACTCTAAGTCACAAACCGGATATGTATTTTTATTGAACGGTGGAGCTGTCAGCTGGTACAGTTCCAAGCAGAGCGTCGTGGCGGGATCTACGTGTGAAGCAGAATACATAGCTGCTTCGGAAGCAGCAAATGAAGGAGTCTGGATGAAGGAGTTCATATCCGATCTAGGTGTAGTACCTAGTGCATCGGGTCCAATGAAAATCTTTTGTGACAACACTGGAGCCATAGCCTTGGCGAAGGAATCCAGGTTTCACAAGAGAACAAAGCACATCAAAAGACGCTTCAATTCCATCCGCGATCTAGTCAAGGAGGGAGACATAGAGATTTGCAAAATACATACGGATCTGAATGTTGCAGACCCGTTGACTAAGCCTCTTCCACGGGCAAAACATGATCAGCACCAAGACTCCATGGGTGTGAGGATCATCACTTTGTAATCTAGATTATTGACTCTAGTTCAAGTGGGAGACTGAAGCAAATATGCCCTAGAGGCAATAATAAAAATGTTATTTGTATTTCCTTATATCATGATAAATGTCTTTTATTCATGCTAGAATTGTATTAACCGGAAACTTAGTACATGTGTGGATACATAGACAAAACAGTATGTCCCAAGTATGCCTCTACTAGACTAGCTCATTGATCAAAGATGGTTATGTTTCCTAGCCATAGACATGAGTTGTCATTTGATCAACGGGATCACATCATTAGGAGAATGATGTGATGGACAAGACCCATCCGTTAGCATAGCACTATGATCATTTAGTTTAACTGCTATTGCTTTCTTCATGACTTATACATGTTCCTTTGACTATGAGATTATGCAACTCCCGAATACCGTAGGAACACCTTGTGTGCTATCAAACGTCACAACGTAACTGGGTGATCATAAAGATGCTCTACAGATGTCTCCGAAAGTATTCGTGGTGTTGGCATAGATCAAGATTAGGATTTGTCACTCCGAGTGTCGGAGAGGTATCTCTGGGCCCTCTCGGTAACACACATCACAATAAGCCTTGCAAGCAAAAGACTAATGAGTTAGTCACGAGATGATGTGTTACGGAACGAGTAAAGAGACTTACCGGTAAACGAGATTGAACTAGGTATAAAGATACCGACGATCGAATCTCGGGCAAGTAACATACCGTTTGACAAAAGGAACAACGTATGTTGTTATGCGGTTCTGACCGATAAAAGATCTTCGTAGAATATGTAGGAGCCAATATGAACATCCAGGTTCCGCTATTGGTTATTGACCAGAGATGAGTCTCGGTCATGTCCACATAGTTCTCGAACCCGTAGGGTCCGCACGCTTAACGTTTGATGACGAACGGTATTATGAGTTTTTGAGTATTGATGTACCGAAGGTAGTTCGGAGTCCCGGATGAGATCACGGACATGACGAGGAGTCTCGGAATGTCCGAGACATAAAGATTGATATATTGGACGGCTATATTCGGACACCGGAAGTATACCGGAAAAGTTTCGGATTTATCGGGAATGCCGGAGGGGGTTACCGGAACCCCCTACGAGAGGGGATGGTCCATAGTGGGCCTAAAGGGTGAGAGAGAGGCAGCCCATAGGGCTGGCCGGCGCCCCCACCTAGGAATCCTAGTTGGACTAGGATTGGGGGGGCGCCACCTCTCCTATTCCTTTCCCCCTTCTTCCTTTCGGTGAATCCTACTAGGAATAGGATTGCAATCCTATTCCTAGTAGGAGTCCCCTCCCTAGCCGCACCATAGAGAGTTGGCCGGCCCCTCCTCCCTTGCTCCTTTATATACGGGGGCAGGGGGACACCCAAAGACACACAAGTTGAATTGTTTTAGCCGTGTGCGGTGCCCCCCTCCACAGAATCACACCTCGGTCATACCGTCGCGGAGCTTAGGCGAAGCCCTGCGCCGGTGAACACATCATATCCGTCACCACGCCGTCGTGCTGACGAAACTCTCCCGTGAAGCTCAACTGGATCAAGAGCTCGTGGGACGTCATCAAGCTGAACGTGTGCTGAACGCGGAGGTGCCGTACGTTCGGTGCTTGATCGGTTGGATCGCGAAGAAGTTCGACAACATCAACCGCGTCACTTGACGCTTCCGCTCCCGGTCTACGAGGGTACGTAGACACACTCTTCCCTCTCGTTGCTATGCATCTGGTAGATAGATCTTGCGTGATCGTAGGATAATTTTAAAATGCTACGTTCCCCAACAACAAGTAGCACGATCGATGTTAGGATGGAGATTCAATAACTAGAAGGGTTGGAATGAAACTATCGACCATTCACTTCAAAGCAATAGGGTTGCTAGAAGTTTTGAATTCACATGTCATACTTCGCTTATTGGGTTTCCGGTTAGAAACAACATGGGGACCAAGGAACGAACGAAGATGGTGAGAAGTATTACTTGTATCAAGAATTCATAAGGGGTGGTGAAATTATCACAACATTCTTGACATGAAAGATGGTAGTACTCCAAGGTAGAGCATATCATAAGTCAAATAACAAGGAACTCTAGGAATAACACAAAAGAAGAACAAGTTTGTGTTGGAGGGAATGCAAGAATGTTGTCGATGTTAATACAAATCATCGAGAGGAAAGGATGGTATTTCCCATCATGAATTCGATTCACAACATTGGAAGAAGGCAAAGCATTTTTGATGATGATCACGACACATTTGTCAAGATATTTCATTAAGATGTAATCGATCCGCGATGACATGAAGTCAAATGAATGATGGAGCGAAAGGTTATTGAAACCACTAGTACAATACAAACTTGAAATCAAGCTAGTTGTTCAAGGCGAAATGGTATGCCGAGGAAGATCAGCGTAAGCTTAGCTCATTGCCGAAATTGTGCTCCGGGAAGAAGGACCAGGTAGCACAGTCAAATAGGTGCACGATAATGATATAGCCGATCTGGCTAGATATGATTTGAAGAATTAATAAACTCATAAGAAATGGAGATTACCTAGAGTTATTGAATCGGAGTACGGAATTGATTCACTTATCGGTGTCCTTGAGTGCCTAACAACTCAGAACCCGGGGAAAATTGGAATCGGTGAGAAGTAATACTTGAAGAAGATCTCATAAGAAGTAATATGGCTATGTGAAATTATCGAGATACCACGGGGTAATACTCGAAGGTAGATCATAATAGAGGTTGGACAGGTGCATTGACCTGCAGAGGACAAGTGGTTTAACTTGTGCGAGAAATGGTATTTAAAGGAGAGCATGGTTGGAACCACAATTGCAAAATGCCAGACCCCAGATATAAGTTGATCTTATATCAAGGGGATAATTAATTTTAAGAGAAGCCTCAATGATAAGATCCACACCGTCTTCATGGGCATGAACATAAAGTTCAAGGTTGACTCCCCCTTCTTCAATGTATAACCTTCCATCCACTTCTTGTTTCGAAAATGGCATTAGTGTTGAAAGTTTTACCTGGTGAAATACCAGATGAGTAAGACGCGTGAAATCTTTCAGGTTCACATGGCTTTATGGGGTATAGGTTCAACCGATGAGGGCATCTTAGGAACATATACCACAAACTTTTAGGAGTACTTATCACAAGCTCGATAGTAGAGCATGGTTGACAAAGTAGAGGATACAATTTACCAAAGGCATTATGTATCCGAGGAAAGACTCACAAAGTTATGGAATATGAAGAACAATGTTAGATAGTAATTCGACAAAGGATCGAACAGTCCATAATGGAGCTGATGTGAGCATCGGCACACAACCAGAGGAAGAAACAATGCAAGGAGATCAGATTATAGAAACAAGTGACTAAGTCAAACTCAAATGTAAATGAGTTATGGTTTCCAATTCAAGGGATCAGAGGCAATCGCTCTGATAAAGGGTGGACAAGTCGAATAGACTTAGGGGTATAATCAACGGCAATTTGATTGGTCGAGATCCAGCTCGTGTAAAAAAATGACGCCTGAGCCGGAAGGATGAATTCTAGGACCTGATTGAGGATTGCCAGCATTCGTAACATATTGCACCAACGGACTTAAAATGGAAAAGACAAGGGCGGTCAATAAGATTACAAGGCTTATGGGATTAACCATAAGGCAAGCAAGCAAGAAGTTCAAGAGCAATAGGCTGCTCAGGATTTTCAGAAGACCGAATGGTATTTCAAAGACTTTTGTGAAACACATGACCAACGGAGAATGGGCAGATACTCAATAAGGGCGAGGAATTATCCGTATGGGTATTCAGGTGACAAAGAACTGCAAGGTAGTAGGCACAAGGTATTCTCGGGTCAATAGAGAGAATTTCAGGGTATCTTGCAATAACAATATTAACTGGGGATGAAGGTATGGACGGCAAGGATATAGAGCTATCCATAAGGATACAACAGTGGTAAGGGATTGTAAAAGCGATGAGCACAAGATCTTGGGAGAATATAAGAGAGTATCTGCAGAATCTTCTGGTACACCCATCGATCATCTGTAATGTGGGGCTCTCCGGGAGAAGTATTTACGAGATCCTAGAGTTAGAGTTAGCAAGAATCATTTAACCCGAAGAGAAGAGAGATCAAAATCCCATAATAAAGATCAAGGAGTAAAATATACTAATACCACCCATTGGCGATGTGGACTCGTAAGCCGCACATCCATCTTAGTAAAACAGTTTTTCAAAGACTAGACTCAACTTCGACCAAAGAGTTGGAAAGGGGTTCCTGCAGGCAGTCAGCTCTGATACCAACTTGTGACGCCCCCGATTTGACCGTACACTAATCATGCACGCAAATGTGTACAACCAAGATCAGGGACTCACTGGAAGATATCACAACACAACTCTAGACACAAATAAAATAATACATGCTTTATATTACAAGCCAGGGGCCTCGAGGGCTCGAATACACGAGAGTCAGCGGAAGCAATAATATCTGAGTACAGACATAAGTTAAACAAGTTTGCCTTAAGAAGGCTAGCACAAAACATCAACGATCGAAAAGACAAGGCCTCATGGCTGGGACCTCTTAACTACTCCGGGTCGTCGGCAGTCTGCACGTAGTAGTAGTCTCCATCGGGTAGTAGCAGTCGTCAAATGTGGCATCTGGCTCCTGGACTCCACCATCTGGTTGCATCAACCAAAAAGAAGCAAGAAGGGGGAAAAGGGGGAGCAAAGCAACCGTGAGTACTCATGCAAAGTACTCTCAAGCAAGGATCTACACTATATATGCATCCGTATCAATGAAAAGGATAGTATCTATGGACTAAGCTGCAGAATGCTAGAATAAGAGGGGGAGAAGCTAGTCCTATCAAAGACTAGCATCTTCTAGAACCACCAATCTTGTAGCAGTAGAAGAGAGTATAGAATAACATATTATAATTATCAAGCATGTTGTAGCAATAACGCCCAGAGGTCCTTCCTCGACTCCCTGCGAGGAAGCAATCCCGGAGCCACATATCCATCATGTCTTAGTATCTAGTTCTAGTTGTATCGATCGGGATACAACTCCAAGTGTCCGTTACCGTAGGACAAGCTATCGATAGATGTTTTCTTCCCTGCAGGGGTGCACCAACTTACCCACCATGCTTGCTTAACTCTGGCCGGACACACCATCAGGTCATGTCCGCCCTCGGTGAAACAATATGCCGCAACCCGACCTAGGCTTAATAGAGAGGTCATGCACGCCGGACTAAACCCTATGCCCCAAGGGGTCATGGGCCAATCGCCCCGGGAACTCCTGCATGTTGCGTGGGCGACCGGTGAGCAGACCTACCTACCTCCTTAAAAAAAGGTAGGTGCATAACCAGTCCAACCCGGCGCGCGCCGCTCAGTCGCAATGACGTCAGTTAAGCTTCGGCTGATGCATACGATGCAGAACGCCCATACTATGCCCACATGATGGTTATCGCTATCAGGCCAGCGGCCCCTTGGATCAAATATCCAAACCGTTTATTGTCTTGGGAACGCGGTAACGAGCAGAGACTCACGAAAGATGTGACCCCATCGCCCCATCTCGAGGACTTGCGGCAAGGGCTAAGAATGTCCGTCCATGCCTCGTATTCAACTCTCGGGTACCCTCCATGTCAACCCGTCTCCACATCACTCGCGGGTACCCCTCAGGGTCGACCCGCCTTTCCAAGTAACAGTTGTAAAGTCATAGCAACCATAGTAACTGTGTGTATAACACCAAAGGAAAAACATGAGGAAATCACCCTCGATGGAATTCCACCTGATGTTTATCGTCAAGGTGAACGAAAGAGGAGTCACCCCCAAGGTCCACTCTTGAGAGTTGCACGATAGTGTCGTTATCGGGAGTGGAGAAAGAGGAATTGCCATCGGTGACCATAACCGATGAACTAACCTCCAAGGTTAACATCAGAAGTGTTGCCGAGGTGTGTAATGCCCCGGATGTAATACTTTCCCTTTTGGGTATATAATATATCTCCGGCTTCATCTATTTCCATCTGGGTTCTTTGTCTTTCGGGTTTTCGTCGTTTTGTTGTGTGAGTGTGTGGCATTCATTCATATCATGTAGACATGTGCATTGCATTGCTTTTGTGTTGTCGGTTGCATCCGGTTCCACGCGTTCCTTCCCGTTGTCCGTTTCACGTTCCGGAGCTCCCTCACGTGTCCGTGACGTCCCGTAGGCCTACTTTGGTGTTTGGGCGTGTAACGTTACCGGTGTGCCGCGAGGTTGTTGTGTGTGTTGTTGTTTTGTTGTGTGCAACCCGCCTCTCAAATCTCGTCGCCTTTGGACTCCGTTGGCTATCCCAGCAGTTATTCGTGTGGGTCCAAAGTGCCTTCACTTCGTGTCCCGGAAACACCCCTACTGCAGTCTTTTATCTCTCCTAGGCCCTTTTAAACTACCCCCGCGATCGGATCCGTCGGATCACGATCGGAGGGCTTCCAACACCCCCAGATCCCTCAACCCTAAAAGTCTGCTATATTTAGACCCCTAGTCTAATTTGGGCATCCCTAGCCTCTTCTCCACTCCTCCCTATTTTTTTTCTTC
>LR738713.1:322480241-322494091 GCA_902687465.1 Secale cereale
TTTGTGTTGTCGGTTGCATCCGGTTCCACGCGTTCCTTCCCGTTGTCCGTTTCACGTTCCGGAGCTCCCTCACGTGTCCGTGACGTCCCGTAGGCCTACTTTGGTGTTTGGGCGTGTAACGTTACCGGTGTGCCGCGAGGTTGTTGTGTGTGTTGTTGTTTTGTTGTGTGCAACCCGCCTCTCAAATCTCGTCGCCTTTGGACTCCGTTGGCTATCCCAGCAGTTATTCGTGTGGGTCCAAAGTGCCTTCACTTCGTGTCCCGGAAACACCCCTACTGCAGTCTTTTATCTCTCCTAGGCCCTTTTAAACTACCCCCGCGATCGGATCCGTCGGATCACGATCGGAGGGCTTCTAACACCCCCAGATCCCTCAACCCTAAAAGTCTGCTATATTTAGACCCCTAGTCTAATTTGGGCATCCCTAGCCTCTTCTCCACTCCTCCCTAT
The DNA here is from genome assembly GCA_902687465.1 of Secale cereale. Taxonomy (NCBI): domain Eukaryota; kingdom Viridiplantae; phylum Streptophyta; class Magnoliopsida; order Poales; family Poaceae; genus Secale; species Secale cereale. The sequence continues at coordinate 322,480,689 of LR738713.1, forward strand.
TTTTTTTCTTCAGATCCAGCCATCCCCTTCCTCTCCATCGGGCCAGTTCCCGAGGGAACCAGCCAGATCCGCCGCAGTCTCCTCGTCGAGCGACCGAGCCGGCCGCCTCTTCTTCGCACGGTCAACGAGCTCCGCATGGATCGATCCAGGCCAGTTGGCCGATCGATCCGCCAGGCCTGGGGCCACTTCACCGCACCGCACGCGCCAGGAGGCCTCGACCGAGGACCACTTCATCGGCCTCGCCTCCTCCTCTTGGGCCTCACCGCCGCCCGAGGCCCGTGCGCCACCTCTCCGTCGAAGTGGCCCAGGGGACCACTTCCCCGTCTCCGCCAACGGGCCTCCCCTTCGCCCGCGGCCCAGCTCGCCGATCCTCCGACGCGGGCCCAGGCCACCCCGCATCGCCACCGCACCGCCGCCTCGCCAGCTCGCCTCCTCACCGCAGCGCCCGCGCGGGCCTCCGCCCCCTCCAGGCCGGCCGCTCGGCCCACCCGCCTGCACCGCCGGCCCGCAGCCGCTCCGCTGGGCCGCCTCGCCTCCAGATCGCGCCGGGCCCGATCTTCCCCGTGACGTTGACTTTCTTCAGATCTGAGTGGAGGTTGCCTCTTTTATCTAAGTCCCAGATCTGTTAGTTGCCGATGTTGTTTTTAAACTGCTGTAACTTGTTGTGTGTTGCTCTGATTCGCGCAAATAGCATGTCCAGACGTTCGTGGAGACTTGCTCTACGTTTTATCTTTTGTTGTCATGCATGTTAGATATCATCTAGGTGCTTGTTTTGCTGTTGCAAGAGTGCATCATGATATAAACTGCTACTACGTGATGTTTTTATGTCATCTTTGCCATGTGATAACTTTTAGCTCGTTTGTCCGAATGACGCAAATGACATGTCCACGTGTTCGTCTTGCCGTGCTCTACATGTTGTATGTGCTAGGTAGCATGTTAGATTTATTCTTGCCATGTTTATCATCGTTGCAAAGTGCCATGTGGCTGTGATGTTATTTCACTTGTTATGAAATGCCATCTTGTTGAGCTCGTTGCTATCGTTGTGTTTATCTCCATGATGCATGCTTGTATGTTTCGGGATCACCATCATGTGTACTTTGATGAGGTGCTTACCTCTTGCCATGTTTAGTTTCGAGGTGACTTAAACATGCTCTTTTAGATGCCATGATGAAATTGCTGTTTTAGGACTTAGTGGTTTTCACTAAGTCTGAAATCTGTAACGTTCCGATGCCATGTTCGTGTGATGTTCTAGGACAAAGCATGTTAGTTTTGGAGTGGATCTTGATTGTTCCTTGTAGTATATATTGTTGTCTTTCCATCCATGTCCTCACATGTCTATTTAAGTGGCTGTAGCATGTTTATCTTTTGCTCCAAAGTTTCAATAAAATTCTGCTGCCAGAATTTTATTGTCAAGTTCAATATGTCCAAGATCATCGCTATTGATCCGTGACTCCTTTGGGGGTGCACCTTTGGACTTAGTTGCTGTAGTATATGTCTAGTTTGTGTTCATGTCTTTTTCCATGATATTTGAGTGCTGTAGATTAATTATTTTGTGCTCCGAAGTTGCTATGTTGCTGTAATTTTCAGCTTTCGCTCATTTCTTGTTTCGGGCATAACTTTTAGCCCGTAACTCCGATTTCAACGAATCTTACATGAAACTTGATTGATTTTCCGTGTAGATTAATAATATCAGATTGTTATCATGTTTTGAGGTGTTTTGCTTGAGTGCTATTTTACGTGCTCCGTGTGCATCCTTAGTGCATCCATCATGCATCCATCATTTTCGAGTGCGCATTGCATCTTGTTGATTTGTGCTTGGTGTGATTGTTTTGTTTAGAGCCGGAAGCAGAGTCTGAGTTCGAGTACGAGCACGAGGTTTCCAACGAGGTTGAGCACGAGGACCCTTCTTACGATCCGAACGACTTCTCTTCAGGCAAGATGACCGAACCCCGATAACATTACTATCTTTGGCTATTGCTAGTAGTTCCGCTCTATAGTTTTGCCTCGATGCCCATGATCTTCTTGTCAGCCTCATACTTGTAACCATTGCATGTTTAACCAACCTACCTATGCAAACCGTTGCTTGGCTAAGTACGCTTCGCTCAGCCCTTCTTATAGCATTGCTAGTTGCAGGTGAAGATCGAAGATGCTTGCTTCATGTTGAAGTTTGGTTGGGTTTTATCACACTATATAAATGCTTACAAATGAAATCATCTATATATTGGCAAGGGTGGAAGGCTAAGCCTTTTGCGTGGTGATTTGTTCCACTCATGCCGTTAGGAACCGTATAAACCGGTGTTATGTTCCTTGATTATGCGTTCCTAACACGGTTGGGGTGTATGGGACCCCCTCGATAAATCGCTAAGTGCTAAGTCTTTTCCAGCAAGTCCCAACATTGGTACTATTTGCCTAATAACTAAATAAACTTGCATAGGGAGTAATTAACCCAAGTTCTTAATTAACAACCCCCGGGCCAGTGCTCCACATGAGTGTTGGTCCAAACTAGGCACACTGCGGGGCCACCCGAGGGAACTCGAGGACTGGTATATACCTGTAGGCTGACCTATCCGGTCGTGGCCTGAGACGAGATACGCGCGGCTACTATCAGGGTGTCGGCACGCCGGGAGGATTTGCTGGATTAGCCTTACCTTAGTTCGGTATATCTTGAGCACGGGATTCCGAGGATACTCGGGTCTTCCCACTTTGGAGTTGCGACTCCGCGGATCGTGGGCTTGTAATGGGTCAAGTTGGAACACCCCTGCAGGGTTTGAACTTTCGAAAGCCGTGCCCGCGGTTATGTGGCAGATGGGAGCTTGTTAATATCCGGTTGTAGATAACTTGACACAATGTTTCTAATACACTACCAGCGTGCGTTCCGTGACCGTCAATTTCCGAATAGGGATTCGGGAGTTGAACACGGAGTGGTTATGTTTGTGGAGCTTGTAGCTAGGATCACTTCGTGATCACTTCTCGTTCGAGGCTTTCTCTTCTCGCTCTCACTCACGTAAGCTAGTTGCTAGTTGCTGCTGCAGACACTTATTCTTTTCTTCAGCCTTTCTTCTCCCAAAGGCTTAAATAGCCTTGTTACCCGGTAACGGGATTGCTGAGTCCTCTGTGGCTCACAGTTACTTCACCACACCAGATGCAGGTCCAGCTGTGAGCTATCCAGGTGATGGCACCGAGCTGGATTGGGAGTACGACGAGGAGCGTAGTCGGTACTATGTGCGATATCCGGATGATCAGTAGTGGAGACTCCTACTAGGATTCGATCCTCCTGTGGTTTATTTATTTCAGTTTGGTATCTTGACATTTGGATTTTGCCCTTAGAGGGTTGTGATGTTCTTAATGTATGATGTTTGAGACTTGAATTGTAATTCTGTGACGTGGCGAGTGTAAGCCAACTATTTATGTTTACTATCCCCTCTTTTACATGAGTTGTGCAAAGATTACCAAACTTGAGATCATTCTAGGATGGACTTATGCCTTTAAGTCGTGCCTCGACACGTAGGAGGTATAACTCCATCCTGGGCATTACAAGTTGGTATTCAGAGCCTTCTCCGACCTAGGAGCCCCCACTGTTTGATCGAATCGTTGACGGTCGAGTCTAGGCACACACTGAAAACTTTTTGAGTCCTATATTATATCGGAGAGTAGGATTTCTTTGCTTCTCATCTCCTTTCTCTCTGGTGAGGACTCCTGACGACTACTCTTGTCTCTTCTATCTTCAAAAATTGCACACATTTTTTTTAGGAATCCCGCGAGTATTCTGGGATTGTTTCGATGTTCTTGTGACAAGGATATTGTTCTCGATGCCTCCTGTTTCCGGGGAGTTGAGCTTTGGGGTATTGTTGTCACAAGCATATCGCGGCAGTACTAAATACTTAAGACGGCCGACATCGAAAATCTCTCCTATACGGCCAGTGGCAAGATAACCCCGACATCACCCAGTACTGGGGAGGTAGTTCGGGAGTATTGCCATAGCTTGTTATAGTGGATGCTTTTCGAAGGTCCGAGGTACACAGTTTCCGAGAAAGACTGGTTATGTGTTGAAGGATGGATACACCTGGATGTAGGTTTAGAGTTGATTGCGCGGTGCTTCCCGTGTATCCCCAACACCTGATTGCATAGCTGGAATCTTTCGGAAATTTATAGGTGGGTTTATCCAGTAGATCGTAGGCATTCTTCCAACGAATGCAGGTTAGTGAGTTTGGGGTTCTACATTGAGTGAAGGGGTTATATGACCGATGTTACTATCAGGAGTTGCATCTTAAAGGGTCCTTGGCTATGCTGATCCGGGGGTTGCAAAACCTTTTCGTAACGCGTTCATATGCTTTCAGCACAAAGATGTTAGGACAAAACTCCTCTCTTGTGTTTGTTCCCGTCTGTACCCTGTTGTTTTTCTTATTTTATCCTTTTGTCCCCTATGTGGCTTCTCGTGAAGATTGATGTTATCATTTAACTGAGAATTTCATTCGTTCCTCTTGTTTGGATGATTTCATTCGTTCTTATTGTTCGAATGATTATTGTGAAGACTTGATGCAATTCATGCCATTGATTCAGCTTATTCCTTTTGTCAATCAATTGCTGATTCGTGGTCATCTCTTACAGGATGGCTCCAAAAAAGGTTCCCAACGCTAACCCAGAGGTGGAAGAGGTCCCAGATCATCCTCCTTCCCCTCCTCCTCCGCTTGAGGCTTGGAGAGCAATTATGCAGACTACAGCTCAGAACACCCAGTTGATGATGCAGATGATGCAGCAGATGCAAGCTAATCAAGCTAATCAGGGTATTCCAGGGAACCAAGGCAACTTCTTCAACCAGCAGCACCATGCTACTCTCAACCAGTTCTTGGCCAACAATCCTAAACCTTTCAGTTACTGTGTCGACCCTCTTGATGCTGAAGATTGGTTAACCGACATTAAGAAGCATTTTGAGTGCAGTAACGTGAAGGAAGATGATTATGTGAAGTTTGCAGCCTTCCAACTGAAAGATCAAGCAGCTGATTGGTGGCAGCAGTACAAAGACTCCAGGCCAGGTCAAGTGATCTCTTGGGAGAATTTCTGCAAGGACTTTCGCCCGCACCACATTCCAACAAGTGTCATCGAGGGTATGCGTGAGCAATTCCGCAACCTGAAGCAGGGCTCCATGACAGTCTATCAGTATAATGTCAAGTTCCAAAACCTCGCTCGCTATGCTAAGCAAGACATTCCTGATGCCAAGAGTAAAATCTACCAGTTCCGTGGAGGTCTCAAAGATGAACTTCAGCTTGCTCTCACCTTGTTCGAGCCGGATGAATTTGACAAGTTCTATAACATGGCTTTGAAACAAGAAGCAGCTCAGCTTAAGATGGAGGCTTCTAAGAAGAGAATTCGAGATGCCGTTCACTCTTCCTCTTCGTCTCAGATGGTCTCGAAGCATCAGAAATTCTGGCTTCCTCCTCCTCCAGTGATTCGAGCTCCATACAACAACTCCAACAACTCCAACTACAAGAACTCTAGTGGTCGTGGTTTCTCCCACCCACCCAACTCCAACAAGCAGTCCAAGCAACAGTTCCAAGCTCCAAGACTAAATGCTCCTCCTACCCGTCCACTTTCTAAGGTGACTTGCTACAAGTGTGGCCAGAAGGGTCATTATTCCAACAAGTGCAACAACCCAAGGCGCCTTCCGCCACCTCCACCTGTCAGTTCGGCTATTGTGAAGCATATTCCCAGGCATGCTAGGGTGAATCTGATGAATGCAGCTGAGGCGGAGAACTCTTCTGATGTGATCATTGGTAACCTTTTAGTGAACTCTTTTCCTGCAAAAGTATTATTTGATTCTGGTGCATCTCTTAGTTTCATTTCAAGGCCATTCTTCACCAAGCATAATTTGACTTCGGTATTTCTGAATAAGAAGTTGTCGATTATTTCTCCGGGCAAGCACATGACTTCAAATTTGATGGCTCCGAATGTTTCTATTCGCATGGGAGATTATCGATTCTTGGCTTCTCCGGTGGTTCTTGGTAATTCTGACATTGACCTCATCCTCGGAATGGATTGGCTTTCTCAGCACGATGCTCATATTGATTGTGCACAGAAGGAAGTCAAGATGACTCATTCTGATGAAGATGTGATTATCTTTGCCTCAAGGGATAACACTATCAGGCTTTTCTCTCTCAATGATAAGGGCGAAATTAATGCCATATCTCAAATTCCAATGGTGAACGAATATCAAGACGTCTTTACTGAAGAACTTCGAGGCATGCCTCCACACCGTCAGGTGGAATTTGTCATTGAACTCGAGCCGGGTACTGAGCCAGCATGCCGGCGTCCGTACAAGCTCTCTCCCGACGAATTGAAGGAATTGAAGAAGCAGCTTGATAAGCAGGAGAGTATGGGTCTCATCAGACCTAGTACGTCTCCGTGGGGCTGTGGTGTCTTATTTGTCAAGAAGAAAGATGGCACGGAGCGTCTCTGTGTTGACTACCGGCCATTGAACAAGAAGACGATAAATAACAAATATCCGCTCCCCAACATCAACGAACTCTTTGAGCAGCTCAAAGGAGCTAAAGTGTTCTCTAAGCTTGACCTCCGAATGGGCTATCATCAAATTCGCATTCGCGAGGAAGACATTCCCAAGACGGCCTTCAGAACGAGCTACGGTTCATACGAGTATACCGTCATGTCCTTCGGTCTCGCCAATGCTCCTCCTACCTTTTCAAGGATGATGCATTACATCTTCAACCCCTATACTGGCGAGTTTGTGCTTGTGTATCTGGATGATATTCTGGTGTTTTCCAAGAATGAAGAAGATCACGAAAAGCACTTACGTCTGGTGCTTGATCGACTCCGAGAGCATAAATTCTATGCCAAGTTCTCCAAGTGCGAGTTTTGGCTCGATAAGGTTTTGTACCTGGGCCACATCATCTCAGCTGACGGTATTGCGGTTAATCCCGAGAAAGTTGAAGCAATTGTCAACTGGGAAGCTCCTCAGAACGTCAAGCAGCTCCGCAGTTTTCTGGGTCTTGCCAGCTATTGCAGAAGGTTCGTTGAGAACTTCTCCAAGATTGCCAAGCCTCTTTCCAACTTGCTTCAGAAGAATGTCAAATACTTTTGGTCTCCAGAGTGTGAAGTGGCATTCAAAACTCTCAAAGAGAAGCTTGTCTCTGCTCCAGTTCTGGCTCCTCCGGATGAATCCAAGCCCTATGAAGTATTCTGTGATGCTTCTCTTCAAGGTCTTGGTGGTGTGCTTACGCAAGATAAGAGAATTGTGGCATACACTTCTCGTCAGCTAAAGCCAAGTGAGAAGAACTATCCCACACATTATCTCGAGCTAGCAGCTGTGGTACATGCTCTGATTACGTGGAGACATCTGTTGTTGGGCAGAAAGGTCAACATCTTCACTGATCACAAGAGCTTGAAGTACATCTTCACACAGCCGCATCTGAACCTCCGTCAGACTCGTTGGGTTGAAATGATCCAAGAGTACAATCCCAGCATTGAATACACTCCTGGCAAGGCGAATGTGATTGCAGATGCTTTGAGCAGAAAGGCATATTGCAACAGCCTTCGTATCAAGCCGTACCAGCCTGAGCTTTGTGAAGCTTTCAGGAAACTCAACCTCCAAGTTGTTCCGCAGGGTTTTCTTGCTAATCTCCAAATTGCTCCTACCTTGGAAGATCAAGTCCGTGAGGCCCAACTCAGTGATACCATGGTGAAGAAGGTTAAACATGGGATTGCAAAGGGCACTCCAAAATACAAGTGCTTCCGTGTTGATGAGAGAGATACCTTGTTCTTCGAGGACAGACTCGTTGTTCCCAAAGGTGATCTCAGGAAGCTCATAATGGAAGAAGCTCATGATTCTCTCCTTTCCATTCATCCTGGCAGTTCCAAGATGTATCAAGACCTCAAGCAGTCTTACTGGTGGACACACATGAAAAGGGAAATTGCCCAATTCGTGAATGAATGTGATGTATGCAGAAGAGTGAAACCAGAACATCAACGTCCAGCCGGTCTTCTCCAACCTCTTCCTATCCCCGAGTTGAAGTTCGACCACATTGAAATGGACTTCGTCACTGGTTTTCCTAAATCCAAGCGAGGGAATGATGCTATCTTTGTGGTGATTGACAAGCTTACCAAAGTCGCTCACTTCCTGCCAGTCAAAGAATCAATCAATGCAGCTCAACTTGCAGAGCTGTACACTTCCAGAATTGTGTCCCTACATGGCATCCCTCAAGTTATATCCTCAGACCGTGGAAGCTTGTTCACATCAAGGTTCTGGGACTCCTTTCAGTCCGCCATGGGCACGAAGATCAGGTTCAGCACTGCCTTTCACCCTCAGACTAGTGGTCAAGTCGAGCGCGTGAATCAGATTCTAGAAGACACGCTTAGAGCCTGTGTCATCTCCTTTGGCATGAAATGGGAAGACTGCCTTCCATTTGCCGAGTTCTCTTACAACAACAGCTTTCAAGCAAGTGCAGGCAAAGCACCGTTTGAAATTCTCTATGGCAGAAAGTGCCGTATCCCTCTCAACTGGTCTGAAACAGGCGAACGCCAACTTCTTGGCAATGACTTGATCTCAGAAGCCGAAGAAATGTGCAAAGTCATACGTGAGAATCTCAAGGCCGCTCAGTCGCGTCAGAAGAGTTACTATGATGGCAAGCATCGTGATTTGGCTTTCAACATCGGTGATCATGTCTATCTCCGAGTTTCTCCGATGAAAGGCACCCAAAGATTCGGTATCAAAGGAAAACTTGCTCCTAGATACGTCGTGCCTTTCAAGATTCTTGGCAAAAGAGGCGATCTAGCCTATCAACTTGAGCTCCCTCCCAACTTCGCAAATGTTCATGATGTCTTCCATGTGTCTCAACTTCGCAAATGCTTCAAGGCACCTGAGCGCATGATTCCGTTTGAAGAGATTGATCTTCAACAAGACCTGTCCTACCGAGAGCATCCAGTTGCCATTCTCGAAGAAACCGAACGCAAGACCCGCAACAAGTCCATCAAATTTCTGAAAGTCAAGTGGTCACATCACACCGACCGAGAAGCTACCTGGGAACGAGAAGATCATCTTCGTTCCGAGTACCCTTCCTTTTTCCAGTCCTAGATCTCGGGACGAGATCTTTTTGTAGTAGAGGAGAGTTTGTAATGCCCCGGATGTAATACTTTCCCTTTTGGGTATATAATATATCTCCGGCTTCATCTATTTCCATTCCGGGTTCTTTGTCTTTCGGGTTTTCGTCGTTTTGTTGTGTGAGTGTGTGGCATTCATTCATATCATGTAGACATGTGCATTGCATTGCTTTTGTGTTGTCGGTTGCATCCGGTTCCACGCGTTCCTTCCCGTTGTCCGTTTCGCGTTCCGGAGCTCCCTCACGTGTCCGTGACGTCCCGTAGGCCTACTTTGGTGTTTGGGCGTGTAACGTTACCGGTGTGCCGCGAGGTTGTTGTGTGTGTTGTTATTTTGTTGTGTGCAACCCGCCTCTCAAATCTCGTCGCGTTTGGACTCCGTTGGCTATCCCAGCAGTTATTCGTGTGGGTCCAAAGTGCCTTCACTTCGTGTCCCGGAAACACCCCTACTGCAGTCTTTTATCTCTCCTAGGCCCTTTTAAACTACCCCCGCGATCGGATCCGTCGGATCGCGATCGGAGGGCTTCTAACACCCCCAGATCCCTCAACCCTAAAAATCTGCTATATTTAGACCCCTAGTCTAATTTGGGCATCCCTAGCCTCTTCTCCACTCCTCCCTATTTTTGTTCTTCAGATCCAGCCATCCCCTTCCTCTCCATCTGGCCAGTTCCCGAGGGAACCAGCCAGATCCGCCGCAGTCTCCTCGTCGAGAGACCGAGCCGGCCGCCTCTTCTTCGCTCGGTCAACGAGCTCCGCATCGACCGATCCAGGCCAGTTGGCCGATCGATCCGCCAGGCCTGGGGCCACTTCACTGCACCGCACGCGCCAGGAGGCCTCGACCGAGGACCACTTCATCGGCCTCGCCTCCTCCTCTTGGGCCTCACCGCCGCCCGAGGCCCGTGCGCCACCTCTCCATCGAAGTGGCCCAGGGGACCACTTCCCCGTCTCCGCCAACGGGCCTCCCCTTCGCCCGCGGCCCAGCTCGCCGATCCTCCGACGCGGGCCCAGGCCACCCCGCATCGCCACCGCACCGCCGCCTCGCCAGCTCGCCTCCTCACCGCAGCGCCCGCGCGGGCCTTCGCCCCCTCCAGGCCGGCCGCTCGGCCCACTCGCCTGCACCGCGGGCCCGTAGCCGCTCCGCTGGGCCGCCTCGCCTCCAGATCGTGCCGGGCCCGATCTTCCCCGGGCCGTTGACTTTCTTCAGATCTGAGTGGAGGTTGCCTCTTTTATCTAAGTCCCAGATCTGTTAGTTGCCGATGCTGTTTTTAAACTGCTGTAACTTGTTGTGTGTTGCTCCGATTCGCGCAAGTAGCATGTCCAGACGTTCGTGGAGACTTGCTCTACGTTTTATCTTTTGTTGTCATGCATGTTAGATATCATCTAGGTGCTTGTTTTGCTGTTGCAAGAGTGCATCATGATATAAACTGCTACTACGTGATGTTTTTATGTCAACTTTGCCATGTGATAACTTTTAGCTCGTTTGTCCGAATGACGCAAATGACATGTCCACGTGTTCGTCTTGCCGTGCTCTACATGTTGTATGTGCTAGGTAACATGTTAGATTTATTCTTGCCATGTTTATCATTGTTGCAAAGTGCCATGTGGCTGTGATGTTATTTCACTTGTTATAAAATGCCATCTTGTTGAGCTCGTTGCTATCGTTGTGTTTATCTCCATGATGCATGCTTGTATGTTTCGGGATCACCATCATGTGTACTTTGATGAGGTGCTTACCTCTTGCCATGTTTAGTTTCGAGGTGACTTAAACATGCTCTTTTAGATGCCATGATGAAATTGCTGTTTTAGGACTTAGTGGTTTTCACTATGTCTGAAATCTGTAACGTTCCGATGCCATGTTCGTGTGATGTTCTAGGACAAATCATGTTAGTTTTGGAGTGGATCTTGATTGTTCCTTGTAATATATATTGTTGTCTTTCCATCCATGTCCTCACATGTCTATTTAAGTGGTTGTAGCATGTTTATCTTTTGCTCCAAAGTTTCAATAAAATTCTGCTGCCAGAATTTTATTGTCAAGTTCAATATGTCCAAGATCATCGCTATTGATCTGTGACTCCTTTGGGGGTGCACCTTTGGACTTAGTTGCTGTAGTATATGTCTAGTTTGTGTTCATGTCTTTTTCCATGATATTTGAGTGCTGTAGATTAATTATTTTGTGCTCCGAAGTTGCTATGTTGCTGTAATTTTCAGCTTTCGCTCATTTCTTGTTTCGGGCATAACTTTTAGCCCGTAACTCCGATTTCAGCGAATCTTACATGAAACTTGATTGATTTTCCGTGTAGATTAATAATATCAGATTGTTATCATGTTTTGAGGTGTTTTGCTTGAGTCCTATTTTACGTGCTCCGTGTGCATCCTTAGTGCATCCATCATGCATCCATCATTTTCGAGTGCGCATTGCATCTTGTTGATTTGTGCTTGGTGTGATTGTTTTGTTTAGAGCCGGAAGCAGAGTCTGAGTTCGAGTACGAGCACGAGGTTTCCAACGAGGTTGAGCACGAGGACCCTTCTTACGATCCAAACGACTTCTCTTCAGGCAAGATGACCGAACCCCGATAACATTACTATCTTTGCCTATTGCTAGTAGTTCCGCTCTATAGTTTTGCCTCGATGCCCATGATCTTCTTGTCAGCCTCCTACTTGTAACCATTGCATGTTTAACCAACCTACCTATGCCAACCGTTGCTTGGCTAAGTACGCTTCGCTCAGCCCTTCTTATAGCATTGCTAGTTGCAGGTGAAGATCGAAGATGCTTGCTTCATGTTGAAGTTTGGTTGGGTTTTATCACACTATATAAATGCTTACAAATGAAATCGTCTATATATTGGCAAGGGTGGAAGGCTAAGCCTTTTGCTTGGTGATTTGTTCCACTCATGCCGTTAGGAACCGTATAAACCGGTGTTATGTTCCTTGATTATGCGTTCCTAACACGGTTGGGGTGTATGGGACCCCCTCGATAAACCGCTAAGTGCTAAGTCTTTTCCAGCAAGTCCCAACATTGGTACTATTTGCCTAATAACTAAATAAACTTGCATAGGGAGTAATTAACCCGAGTTCTTAATTAACAACCCCGGGCCAGTGCTCCACATGAGTGTTGGTCCAAACTGGGCAGACTGCGGGGCCACCCGAGGGAACTCGAGGACTGGTATATACCTGTAGGCTGACCTATCCGGTCGTGGCCTGAGACAAGATACGCGCGGCTACTATCAGGGTGTCGGCACGCCGGGAGGATTTGCTGGATTAGCCTTACCTTAGTTTGGTATATCTTGAGCACGGGATTCCGAGGATACTCGGGTCTTCCCACTTTGGAGTTGTGACTCCGCGGATCGTGGGCTTGTAATGGGTCAAGTTGGAACACCCCTGCAGGGTTTGAACTTTCGAAAGCCGTGCCCGCGATTATTTGGCAGATGGGAGCTTGTTAATATTCGGTTGTAGATAACTTGACACAATGTTTCTAATACACTACCAGCGTGCGTTCCGTGACCGTCAATTTCCGAATAGGGATTCAGGAGTTGAACACGGAGGGGTTATGTTTGTGGAGCTTGTAGCTAGGATCACTTCGTGATCACTTCTCGTTCGAGGCTTTCTCTTCTCGCTCTCACTCACGTAAGCTAGTTGCTAGTTGCTGCTGCAGACACTTATTCTTTTCTTCAGCCTTTCCTCTCCCAAAGGCTTAAATAGTCTTGTTACCCGGTAACGGGATTGCTGAGTCCTCTGTGGCTCACAGTTACTTCACCACACCAGATGCAGGTCCAGCTGTGAGCTATCCAGGTGATGGCACCGAGCTGGATTGGGAGTACGACGAGGAGCGTAGTCGGTACTATGTGCGATATCCGGATGATCAGTAGTGGAGACTCCTACTAGGATTCGATCCGCCTGTGGTTTATTTATTTCAGTTTGGTATCTTGACATTTGGATTTTGCCCTTAGAGGGTTGTGATGTTCTTAATGTATGATGTTTGAGACTTGAATTGTAATTCTGTGACGTGGCGAGTGTAAGCCAACTATTTATGTTTACTATCCCCTCTTTTACATGAGTTGTGCAAAGATTACCAAACTTGAGATCATTCTAGGATGGACTTATGCCTTTAAGTCGTGCCTCGACACGTAGGAGGTATAACTCCATCCTGGGCATTACAAGGTGTCACCCTCGGCACTCGATAGTAACCTAGTATTGTCGAGCAACTAAGGGGAAAGTGATGTGCGGTGCCAGGGCCTGGTCTTCGATCCTGTTGATCGGGTCTTCTGATAATCCAGCGGGGCCGACATGACAAAGTGGGG